>WBNH01000737.1:0-186691 GCA_013401255.1 Urocolius indicus
GGGCAGCCTATTCCAGAGTTTGACAACCCTTTTTGGTGAAAATATTCTTCCTGATCTCCAATCTAAACCTCCCCTGGCGCAATTAGAGGCCATTTCCCCTTGTCCTATCATTCATTACTGGAGAGAAAAGATTGACTCCCGTCTCACTACAACAGACCTTCGTTTCAGGTAGCTGTAGAGAGTGATTGTGTCTCCTCTCAGCCTCCTCTTCTTCAGATTAAATACTCCCAGTTTGCTCAGCTATTCCTCATCAGACTTGTTCTCCAGACCCTTCACCAGCTTCATTGCCTGTCTCTGGACATGTTCCAGCAGCTCAGTGTCCTTCCTGTAGTGAGAGGCCAAGAACTGAGCACAGCACTCGAGGTGCAGACCCACCTGCAGGGCTGAGTATTCGCTTTAACTGCACATTGTGGTGGGTAAAATTTAGTACCTTTTAAACTGACATCTGCACTTTCTACATTCCCTCATGACCAGTTGGAGGTCTATTTTGCTTGTTTAATCCCTGGGTGGCAAACCTGTGGCGAAGTCAGGAGACAGGAATCGCTTTTCCAATGCTGCTACTGAATTTGCTTGACTGGCTTTCAGGTATTTATCCAAAATATGATTTGGTTCGCCCATCTGTAAAATGGATGATGTTGTTTAATCCCTTGTAAAACTGCTCTGAGAGCCTGGGGTAGAAACCAGCCAGCGGGCTTCAAGTTGAGTGAGTTTCTATTTTTCATATCTGTGACATTTTTATCTTAATCCTGTGCTTTGAAATGTAGAGAAGTATGGAAATATTGAAATATTTTGGGGAGGTGGTTTTTAAAAGCTCTATAATTTTGGTATGGTGAAAAAACTTAAAAATAAACTCTTCCCACAACATTTTTGCCTTGCACTGGACCAGATCTTGAAGGAAGCAATATCGCTTTTGGTTATAAATGTTGGGCTCTAGCATTTCTCTGTTGTGGAAACCAAGTATCAGAGTTAAATGTAGGGTCTCAGTCACTCTGTGCTTTCTCATCTTTGTTATTCCCGACTGAAAGCAATGAGATGCCTCTCATCTGAAAGGATGTCAGGCTTTTCAGGGAGGAAATGCCAGCCTGTGGTGAGAGGTGGCTTCCTCTGCAGAGCAGTGAGCTGGTGCAGGCAGCCAGGTACACTCCTGCATGTTGAAGCATGGAGAGGAATCACCTGGCTTTTCCATATGGACTCCATCCCCAAAAGTCAAGTGCAACCGATTGCTCTGGAGAAGCCATCTTGCCCAAAGCTACACAGGTAGCTTTGCTTGATGGTATTAAACAGAGAATGATAATGTTACCTTTGGGATCAAGTGGTGAGCTTTGTACAGCGTGACCTGCGGCAGCAGCAGGAGCCTCTCTGCCATGGAGAGGCCCACAGGGGTCACAGATACCCAGCAGGTAAGGGACAGATTTACTGGGGAAGGAAGCTAATGCCCTGGAATAGGTAAACTGCTTGAAATAAAACCCACCTACCCCGAGGTGTGCGGCTCCTCTCTTACAGCCCAAAGGCTTAATTTCATTTTGCAGTTTTTAAACTATTATTTTGGGGCCACTTCTGAATGTGATGAAGCCATTCATCTCCCTCAGTCTTCTCTTGCTTAGACCCATCACCTGCCCAGGGCCACCTCCAAACATGCCAAAGCCATTCATCCCCTCCCATCTTCCCTTGCCTAGACCCATCATCAGTCTAGGGCTGCCTCTGAACTCCACAAAAAGGTTTATATACCCTCTATCTCCTCTTGCCAGTGCTTTCTACAGCTGCTGCTGCTACTAGAAATGAGCTCCACAGTTAAAACAACTGTTTGTGAGGGCTGTTTCTGTGGCTGGGCACGTCTAGGGTTGTGAGGAACCAAATATCAAATCAGTGAGGTGGTATTGGGATCTGCTTGCTGACATGTGAGTGGAGGGGACGAGGACAACGTGCCCAGCAGTTACTGGCTCTGCTCTGGTGATGCCAGCAGCTTGCCCTGTGCCCTTCCTGAAAGGCTGGTTCCTGCTGGGGTGGGAGCTGCAGCTGCCTGCTGTTCCCTCGCCAGGGCAGCCAGGCTTTGGGCAGCACGTGGTGTACTCAGCTAGAGAACGAAGCTTCTGTAAGGGGCAAGTTGCAGTATATATGTCAGTACACATACATAGAAGTATATGTATAAAAGTGCTGCTCTTCTCCATTGTCAGTCCAGCAAATGTCAATTCAATCTGCATTAAACCATTAGAATAAGCTGCTCCCTTAACCTCTGGGAAGACAGCACAAATTTCGGGCGGGTTGCTGTCGGAAGGGAGGGCTGATGAACTTTTGATGAACCAGGGCTGGAAGCAGACAGTCACTCCTATTGAATCAGCATCGCGTAAGGCTGGCCTCATTAATGAATGTCAGATACCCCGCCTGAATCCGAGGTTTCAGGCCTCTGCTTTCTCTCTTTTAATTGCATTTTCCAGAGTTCACAGGCCACAGTAAGAGGGGAAATTTTCGATGGGTCAGAAATGGCTGTGGTTTGGAAAGAATGTCAGGCATCCTTCATGTGACCTCCTCCTTCTCCTTGAGCACAATTGTTGCTTTTAAAAGAAGCAGTGATAATGATTCTGCCTTGCAGAAATCTTGCCCTTAGCCCTGCCACTTGCAAATCTCTCATTTTGTCTTTGAGCAGGGAGTGGTCAGTGCTTGAGATGTCCAAGGACCAGCAGCCAGATGCCTGTCACCCTGCTTTCCTACCTGAGCCAGAGCCTACACAAGGCATTTTACAGTGGCAGCTCCAGAATTAGTCAGCCACAGCTCCTGAGATATCAGCAGGGTTTAGGAATTAGTCTGGAGCCAAGTCAAAGCTTGTAAGACCCCAGGAGCAGATAGGACCCACTCTATTAACAGCTTGTTTGAAGACTGGGGTGTAAAGTGGGGGGTACCCTCTGTGCTCCCTTGCTGACTGAACTAGGCTGGGCAGCTGGCCTAGTTAATCTTAAATAAGCCAATTAAGGCTGCGTGTTAGGAATGCCTCTCAGCTGAAGATTTGCTTAAGTAAAGGCTGCAAGGTTTAACTAATGGTGTCCTGAATCCTAGCAGAGTGGTCCTTACTGAGAGAGTCAGGTGAGTCCTTGTAGCTCTTCTCTTGCCGTAGGCAGGATAAGATTTAATTGAATCAAACCCACCAGAGATTAAATAGCAGCTCTGAGGTGTCCAAGACACTGGGCCTAGAGCATAGCAGGAAGAAGGGTTGCTGGTCTCTTAGTAACTGGATAAGCTGTGATATAGTTCCCGTGCCTCAGTTTCCTCACCTGCAAAATTAGTGATGCTGAAGAAAGGTGCAAGATAGTCCTGGAGTGACTGCATAGTGGTTACGGCACTAGGTGAACCAACGGTGCATCTTTGGGGGGACAGACAATGTGTTACCCTTGTATATGGAGGGCCAAAGGGAGGGGCTTTTGAGCATCTCCCTGACAGCCTCATGGTGATCTCTTTGTGAAGTGTTTTCAGCCTTCCTGATGAAGAAGTGAAGGTATCTTCAGCTCCATATGGCTGCCTTCAGCTTCCTGACACACAGTAGGAAGTTTGATCTAGCATGAACAGGCAACTATTATCCCTGCAAAAATCGAAGACAAATTGTTTTTCACAGGCCTGAAGTCTAATGCCAGGGCTGGCTGCAGCTTGCACCTAGCTGTGGTTCTCAGGCTGCAAAAACCTGGTCTAATTAGTACTGATGTAGGGGCCCAGATCCTCTCTTAAATGATGTGATGCAACATAGGTAGGGGTTTGCAAGAGAGAGGAATGAGGACCTTTTTGACCCTCTAAAATAACCTCTCATTGTAAGAAGAAAAGCTCCCTTCAAAGAGCACCTCCTTGTGAATACCAATCTAGTATTTTATAATCTCAACAAGACGCTCATAAAAATAGATTTTTGGAGAGGGAGGGGGAAAAAAAGGCCATAAAGGAGGCACCAGCAAGTCTCAACTGAAAACACGAAACAAGGTTTCCTAACGTGAGTGCTCCCATAGAAAGAACTGGGCTAGCTTGGCTGGGGAGGATGCGTTTATGGGCTACCTTGTACTTGGGCTCTTTTCCATGTTGTAGGTCAGGAGCGTTGGCAGTGAGATGTGCTTGGTGCAGGGGTGTTCCACAAAGGGAGGTGCAGGGAGATCCCAGGCTTAGCTTCACCTACGGGTAAAATCCTGGTCCCAGGAGGGGGTCTCAAGGTCTGCGAGGTGATCACTTGAGTAGGAGAGAGTGACTTGCTTTGAGGAAGCGTAGGTCTGGGGGTCGTGTTTTGTGGCAGGGAGAGGCGATATGCATGGAAAAACTCAGTGCCTGGCATTTCTGCAGGGATTCGGGAAAATGGATTTGGTTTCTGACCTTTCTCTATCTCCAGAAGGTCAGAGAGAGCATGGTGCCTGGCAGAAGACCCTCTCTGGGTGGGGACAGGGTTGCCACTACCTGCACGTGGCAGATGCCTTGTGCATTAAAGACACTGAAGGCTAGGAACGGCAGCACACATAAAAAAACTTGGAAATCCTTCAAACCTGGTATCCTGCAGGTTTGGTTTGGTTTTTTTTTTTTTTTTTTCCCCTTTCTCCTTTGCCCTCATCCTCTCCAAAGATTATGCTGTATTTAATGTGAGGTTTTTACACGTTCTGGTTCATTAGCTGCTGAGTACCTGCCCCTTCTCTGCTCCTGGAAAGGAGCAGGCTTTACTCTACAAGACCTCTTGGTGGGTCTGGTCTTCTGAGTGCAGTCTGGCCACACAACTCAGTTGCCTATGCTCCAAGGAACCTGAGGACCAAAGCTCTGGGTTTCAACCATCTAGATAAAATCAGGGCTCCTTTCAGTTACACTAAAGCTAGTGAGGAATATCAGTCTGATTCTTTGGCCTTTAGCCTAGCTGATTTTCCCGTGTTTAGTCTGCTACATATCTGTGCTAGATTTGTGAGTCTCTTACATCTCCATGAAAGCAGGTAAGCTGTAACCAAACCACCCCCTGGATTCATCTGTGCCTTTCAGGTTCTTTGTCCCTTTATAGCTTCTGGGCTATTCCCACTTTTTCAGTGTCCCTCCTTATCCTCCATCACCAACACATTAGAAGCTACTTTATCCCTTTTGCTACAAGGAGCTTGGAGTTGCTTGTCTGCTCTGATGGGCTAAGGGGAGGTATATGATGTGTCTAGGACCTCTGGGTGCATATGCAGCCACCACCCTAGAGATGATAGCCAGGAGAAGCATTTGCTGCTCTCCAGAGCTGCTCTTTTAAGGTCACACAAGGCTGTAGTCCCTAAAGGGTCATTAAGGACTCCTGATATAAGGAGGCATTAAAAAAAAGAGGCATTAAGGACTCTTGCTTAACTACTAACCTGATCATCTTCTACAACAGTGACCTGCTTGCTGGATGAAGGAAAGCCTGTGGGTGTGATCTACCTGAAATTTAGCAAAGCCTTCAACAGCATTTCCCACAGCATTCTCCTGGGGAAACTGGCTGCCCGTGGCTTGGATGGACCTGCTCTGAGATGGGTTGAAAACTGGACGGCTGGGCCCAGAGAGTCATAGTGAATGGAGTTCAATGCAGCTGGCAGCCAGTTACCAATGGTGTTCCTCAGGGCTTGGTGCTGGGATCTGTTTTGTTTAACATCTTAATCAGTGATCTGGATGAGGGGATCAAGTGGACACTCAGTAAGTTAGCAGATGACATGAAGCTGAGCGGGAACATAGACATTCTTGAGAGCAAGAAGGCTCTTCAGAGGGACCTGGACAGGCTGGAGCAATGGGCCAATGCCAATCAGATGAGGTTCAACATGGCCAAGTGCTGGGTGCTGCACTTGGGCCACAACAACCCCATGCAATGCTACAGGTTTGGGATAGAGTGGCTGGAAAGCTGTCTGTCAGAAAAAGACTAGGGGGTTGTTAATCAATAGCCAGCTGAAAACATGGCCTGTATCAGAAATAGCGTGACCAGCAGGGCCAAGGAAGTGATTGTCACCCTGTACTCAGCACTGCTGAGGCTGCACTGCAAAGACTGTGTTCAGTTCTGGGCCCCTTGCTACAAGAAGGACATTGGGGTGCTGGAGCATGTCCAGAGATGGGCAACAAAGCTGGTGAAGTGTCTGAAGCACAAGTCTGATGAGGAGCAGCTGAGGGAGCTTGGGAAGAGGAGGCTGAGGGGAGATCTTATCACTCTCTACAGCTACCTGAAAGAAGGTTGTGATGAGGTTGGAGTTATTTCTCCCAAGTAACAAGTGATAGGACAAAGGAAATGGCCTCAAGTTGTACTAGGGGAAGCTTAAATTAGATATTAGGAATAACTTTTTCACTGTGGGGGTTGTTATGCACTGGAATGGGTTGCCCAGGGAGGTGGTGAAGTCACCTAGCAGAGGTGCTGAGGGACATGGCTTAATGGTGGGCTTGGCAGTGTTAGGTTAGTGGTTGGACTTTATCTTAAATGTCTTTTAAAACCAAAATGATTCTATGATTCTATAACAGTATGTCTTGCTGTCTGCTTGCTTTCTTTCAACTCATAATCAGTCTAAAGACGTGTAAGAGTGTGTCTTTTACAATTTGTGCTTTGGAAATGGGGAAAATGTAATACTTCCCCTACACCTGCTGAAATTTGCCCAGTTTTTCCAAAACAAGAAATTTACTTCCTGCCTGAGGCCCAGAATGAGAAATCTAAGAAGAGCAAATATTTCTGAGCATATGTGGGGGAGTTGGTTTTGATTATTTGTGGGTTTTTTTTTTTTTAAATAATAAATATAAAGCATAATAAATATGTAATATAAAACCTAACCCATAGCTAACTCCAAGTCCTAGTGCATTTCAAAATGGCTGAAAAACAAACATAGACCAGAAACTCTTTACATTCATCTAGTAAATTATTGTGGATGTATTGTGAACTTGCAGAAGATTCATCCTGTGGTTAAGGCAGTCATGGTCAGCAAGGAGGGTGCAGCTGCTGCTGTCTTCTGAACCAAAGGACAGTGTAAACAGTAGAAAGAGATGAATTGGTGTTGTCAGTACAGGCAGAGTCCCGGACACTTCACGTAAACATGTGGCTTCCCTTTCCCTTCATCTGGCTGCCCTTTCCTCATAACTCTTTGTGGTGCTGCGATGGGATGCCTACGTTTGGGGAGGCACAAACTGACATGATTGTCATTGGTTTACCTCGCTGCCAACTTGGATGTCTGTGACAGAAACCCTGGGGGATGATAGCCTGTGTAATAATGGTTGTGCACATGACATAATAGGTGAGGTTGGGAGCTGCAGGGAGGCTGAGCAGGGCTGTGGCAGATACCCCCCACGCGTTTGCATGCAAGTCTCCAGGTGTACACAGGTAGAGTCACAAGTGAGTGCTCTTCCCTGCACTGCGCCTGTATGTGGATAGGAGGAAACATGTTTTATAGGCTTTATCTGTTCTTTTATCCATGCATGTCCTCAGGAATATTAATTACTGAGGGTAAGCTTCTGGGAAGCGGCTGCATGAGTCTGTCCATTTGCTGGTAGACTCATTTCCCCCACATCCTTCCACCCCTGCACTTTAGAAAGGAAAGGGATTTATTATAAGTCAACGCTGTGGAAAAAACTTCCTTAGAGAAACATGCTCAATGATCTGGGAAAGTCTTGAGTAATGGAGCTTTCTGTGGGCTAATGGAATAACATTGCTCCACAAAAATACTACCGTTGGGAACACGAGCTGAAAAATGAATGATTCATGTGAAATACGGGCTGTGCCTCTATTTTGTATGAATCAGTGCTATGCAAAGTGGGAGAGGGTTGAGGCAAGATGAGCACCTAAGACCTGCCCCTAAGCATGGAAAAAATAAAACACCTTTATTAAAGACTTCAGCAGGAGGTAGTAAGGAGGGTGAGATAGACTTGGGAAAACCGCAGGATGGAGAGTCCCCAGGGCTAACGAGAAAGCCATGTTAGAAACCTGGATGATCGCTGATAGAGTTATGATTAAGGACAAGCAGGCAGAATTTCCTATGTCACTCCATGCAAGCTGAAACAAATCTCTTCACCTCTCTGCACCTATCCACCTAGGAACATGAAAAAAGAAGCTTTGTGGGATAAAGCTGCAGTTTACTGCAGCTACTGCTTCAGAGGAGACTTACTGAAAGAGATTGAGGAGGGGAAAATCTGACCTAGTAATCTTTCTTTTTTTTTTTTTCCTTTCTCTCTCTCTCTTTCCTGAGGAGAAATTATTCCCATCCACTCTTTAATGTTTTACATTCAGCAGAACTTGTGCTCCTAACTCATTAAGGGCATTTGAATTGCGGCCCTAATTTCTTCCCTCATATTGCCACTGGCTGAGCTGATGGAAGTAGGAGGAGGTCTGTCTTTTGTAGCATCTTTGCTTTCTTTCTGCCTGCTTTCTTTCCCATGGTAGTGCTAAGGTTACTCAGTGGTGCATGCAAGCCAAGAGCCCCAGGAGATCAACAGAGACAAAAAGCTGCTATGTTTCGTCTTGCCATACCTTTGAGCATGTGCCTGTATATTGGGGCTGGGCTGTTCCTGTCTCTGACTGTCCCCCTGAGGTACTGCATTGCTGTACTTGCACCGGGACTTTCTGTCACACACTATATTTAGTCTGTGGATTTGCATCGTTAACTTGTGTGTCTTAAGGAGCAGGCAACTTGCTTGTCGCACCAAGATCTCACCTCTTGTGGGCCTTGGAAGCCTTTGAGTGTCTCTGTGTTGTGTGGTCAAGAATGCTGCCACAGGGGAGAGAAAATAAACACCAGGGTAAAACCTGTTTGACCTCTAAATAGGAAAGAGGCATCCTATTTTTTTAAAAAGAGAAAAAGAAAGGAAGGTTTAGAAACAGTTTGGTTTTTTCCCTTTTTTTATCACCCACGTGTCCAAACGCTTTGGCAGGTTGTGGGTAACTTCCACAGCTATAACTCACCTGGAGGTAGCACAAACACGATGCCACCAGGCAGAGCTAGGCCTGTTTGGTAAGTGAAGGCATTCCTGGCTGCCAGGACTGCTGCTTCCTTGCACACTCATGCCTTGCACTGTGTTGCAGGGTCTCTTGCTGAAACAAAACAGTCTGGGTGACAAAATGGAAAAACGAGTCACCAGTAATTCACAGATGGATCCTAAAAATATATGGCTATTGTTTCTTTCCTTATGACCCAGCTGGGATGAGTTGTTTTATAGAGGAAGCAAGAAGATAAACAAACAATTCCAGCATGCGATGGTGAAGGCTGCAGTCCAACTGTGTTTTTTTTTCAGCTGCCTGAGTTAAACTTCTAGTCCTCCTTTGCCACCAGGCTCCAGCAGCTTCAGCTGCTTCTCTGAAGGGAGGAAGGCTGGGAAAGATGGCTGA
Source organism: Urocolius indicus (assembly GCA_013401255.1). Lineage (NCBI taxonomy): Eukaryota > Metazoa > Chordata > Aves > Coliiformes > Coliidae > Urocolius > Urocolius indicus. The sequence goes on from WBNH01000737.1 coordinate 9,299, forward strand.
AGATGTCTCTGTTCAATGCTGGGCTGGGATACTGCAAATTGAGACATGCTGGGATGCTCATGTAACAATGCCTCCCCTCACTAGGTCACTGATTCAGCCATGGGTCATCAGGGCTGGGGAAATGATGCACTGTGATGTGTGCATGGCCTTGGGCGCAGGAAGCTGCTGTGAATGGGAAACTTCACCGGTGAGTGTTACTATCTGGATGTGATCCATCTGTAGCACCTGAAAGTTCATGAGTGTCACTGGCAATGTCTGAGACATTTGCGTGCAATGATCTTGCTGACCCCAGCCTGGCTCTGCAGCTCCCATTTTCTGCGCTAATGGGGATGCTTCTGTCTGGCTCAAGCTGAGCCACCGCTTTCTTCCCAAGTCCTAGGATGTCTGTCACTTCTAGCTTGGTCTTTCTGAGCATAGGGAAGAATCATAGCACTCATTAAGCCAAAAAAACAAACCAAAACAAAGCACGTTACAGGTGGCATGAACATGTGAGCGCCAGGATGCAAATCATTGCCTGGGAGGAGGCTGCTTTTAGTGGCAGGTTGATCCTTAAGAGCTCATTTCAGGTTTCAGGGGTTTGTTAGTACCAATTTTGAGCTACTGGTTCTGTTCAGAGAGGATGCTGATCTCATGTAATCTTACATGTCTGGATTTGTACACGTTTCCTAAATCACAGGGACTTGTTTAGCACATGTGGCCTTCATTTCCCCCCATGACATTGTATGAAATAAGGAAAATATGGAATGAGACAGCACTGCTTCAGCCCTGCAGCTGGTGTAAATCAAATCAGCTCCTTGGGTTTCTGTGGAGTTACATCCTTATACACTAGAGATGGTGTGACCCCTCACATGCAAGGCGTTCCTCCAAAACCTGTCTCAAGGTTGCACAAGGAGCCAGCTAGCAGTCTTTAATTTTGTGAGCACTGTGCCCAGCTGCTGCTTTGCTTCTCCTTCAAGTTGTCTGTCTCTAACAAAGCAGGAACAGGATGGACAGGAACAGCACATCTGTCTTTGGACTGCCCCAGTGCCACTTTGCTGTATTTTGGCTGGGAGATGGCTAGGAGGCACTGGAGAGAATTAGGCTGCCTCAGCAGTTCTGGTCTTGATGTTTTCTCTCTGATAGCTGCTTGCCAGATGGGGAGGCAAAACCAGCGTGATCATTTTTTTTTTTAGGGGGTTATAAGGAGAGAAATCTGTGCAATAACCTCAGACCCAAGCACTCCCTCTGCTATGGGCATACCTGAGCATGGAGGTGCAGTTTGATCAGTGGTTCCTGCTGCTGTACACTGCACCTCTCAATCAAAGCACCTCCATGCCCTGTGGATTTGCCAGCCCAGAGCCCAGATCTGATGCTGGAGATGCTGCTCTTGTGCTTGGTTTAAACTAGTGAATTTAGGATGTAGGCTGCCTGGGGAGGTCCCTACATACCCTGCTGTGTTTGTACAGGAGCACCTAGGATTTGTCACATTGGCTCTTAGCCCTCAACTACCCTACAGAAAACCTAAGTACATCTTCACCAAGGGGAGAAGTTTATGAGTCTGTGGTGTTGTTTTCAGTTTGTCATGTGAAAAAGAACCTGCTGTTTTAAATTATTTTGGCTTGCTTCTTCAGGAGGTTGGCAGTCTGCATACAAGGTTGAGTTGAGCTGCTGGGCAGGAGGTGTCTGACTCCTCCAGCACAGCCCAAGCTTTCATCACACAGCACTTCTGCTGATTTGGTAATTTGTAATGCATTTTAGCTCTTCCCAAAGTTTGACATGTAACATCTTTCTAATGGCATCTGTAGTGTTATCACCTTCCCTACAGCTTCAGAAATCTGCAGGCCATTGTGTTGTCACCTGATCACTCGCTGGATCAGTGTGATGTGCCCTGATGTGCTGCTGACCTGAGGCTAGGTAGGGAGGGAAAATGAAGAGGCTGGGAATACCCCTATCTGAGGTCCACCATCAACTCTCAGAACCTGTTACCCTGTTTCACCCCTGCCAGGGCTGCAAGCACAAGGTGGGCTAAGGGAGCGAGTCGTGGAATGTGGGAAGGTAGGGCAGAAGCCACCATCTTGGTATGGTGCCTGGATGTCTTAGACAGCATGGGCACCTCAGGGAAGGAGGCTGAGGGGCCTCTGTCTCTTGAGCTTGCAGGGAACAAAGTCTTTTTCCATCAAACTTCATTATGATGGATTTGAGGTGAAACTGGGACAGGGTTCTTCACAGCAAGTGGCTGTCCTCACTCAGCATTTGATCCCAGCCTTTCTCCTGTCTCTGGCTATCTGTTCCTTTCACCGAGCACCTGGAAACGGCTGACTAATGAAGAAGTGCAGATGGTGATCAACTTCTGCATTATGCAGCACGTGGCTAAAAATAGCCAAGGTTGCAGGTCCAGGCCCGGCTCTATTGAGAGAGATTTGCAGGGCAGAGTCAAAAAGCCATTTGTCCCCTGCTGCCATGGCAACGGATCTCAAAACGTGAGCAGCAGGATGGCAGTGGTGTGGTGATGCTCCACCAGCATGCGGGGTGACCTTGGAGAAGCAGGCAGCAGCAAGGTGGACTATTGTTCCTACCAGCTACTTGCAGGAGTCCTTTCTGCAGTCTCCTCTCCCAGGCTGCAGCCATCAGCTGCTAGCCAACAGAAAACACAAGGCTTGTGTAGAAGGATAGACTAAAACATGGAAAATGTGTCTTGTTGTATTCGCATTTAGGTGGCTTGGACAGTGATAATCCAGGAATTACCAGTAAAGTTGATTATGGTAAATATTACAGTAGAGAGTGAGCTGTATTTCTAATTTGGAGCTGTATCATCAGAAGTGCCTGTACTTCTCTTTTTTTTTTTTTTTTCTTTTTTCGGGAGCTTTTTCTGTTCTTCTCACTTTTACGTTAGCAATATATGGTGCCTTTTAGGGGTAATGCTCCAAGCTCTTACTGGAGGCCAATTGAAGTCAACTGAAGTTTTACTAGGATATTGAGCTCACCAAAAGCATTATAAATGCTACTCGAACCAGCGAGAGCAAAGGTCCATGCTCAGCTCCTCATTGATAGCTGTCTTAGCACATCGCAGCTCTGCTGTTTGCCACTTTGTCACACAGTCTCTGCACACTGATGGATAAAACATCACTGTTTAATGGGAGGGAAAAGGAGATGGGAGCTGAACCGAGATGAACGATTCAGGTTCTCTTGTAAACATTTTTTTCTGCAGAGGATTGAGGTGTGGGAGGTTAATATTGTTTGCTCCAAGTGACTGTAAAAAAAAATATTTTGCTTGCAAAAAGTAACTGGATACATCTTTGTCTTCCACTCTGTTCTCATCTGAGGGAACAGACCGGATATCCTGGACCTTCATGTTTGACATGACCTACCTCAATTTTCAAAGGATTCTTGTGATTTTTTTTTTCAAGAGTTTGATTTCTTCTTTTCCATAATCTCAGCTCCAAATACATCAGATGGCCTGGTTTGAAATGGGTCCAGTATCAATGCATCTCAGACTCCTTTGAAACCTCACTGTGGGTGCCTAAAACCAGACAACCCAAACTGCCAGCTCTGAAAACAAGTACCTTCACCCTGGCTCCTTGGTGATATGCATGTTATGACCTTTCACCCAAACAGCCACAAGTACTTGACTTGCTCATTTAACTAAAGGAAGCGGTGTAGGAAAAGTGAAATGGAAAGAGGTAGAGGCCCAAATGTTTGGGTAGAGGAGAGGAACTGAAGTCTGGCCATGTTTTGCAGAAGTCTGTCATCACCCGTGCTTGTGCTTGACACTGTGCTGACTCCTGTGCAGAGAGGTGCTCTCCTCCAATGGAGCTGGGTCCAGAGTCATAGGTTGGAAACTCTGTCTTTTGAGGTTGATGGGCTTGGTTGAGCTGAGTGAAAATACAGAAACAATTCTGGGAAAACATAATCCAGATTTGGGTTTAAACTTTATGTGCAGGTTCTCAGATTTTACACATTTAGATATGCTCAATTTTCTTCAGACAGGCCCATTCGTTAGTAAGGCTGAAGAAAATGCTCCATGTTATTCTGCCAGCCTCGTCTATGGGAATGTTAAATAAATGTGCTGTAGGGAGACAGCTGTGTCTCTGAGGGAGGAACCTCTCGTTTCTCAGAGAACACTCTTGGGCAGGTGTCCAACTTCCCTGTTTAGGACTGAGCAGGAAGGATGGAAGGGGAAGAAGTGCAATAACAGCACTCAAATCAAATATAGTCATGAAGTATAGTCACCAGCATTGCTTCTGAGGCTGGGTGTCCCCAAACTCCCATTCTGATGCCAGAGCAGATTTAACAAGGTGTGTTAAACAATGAGTTACTCAAAATGAAAAGTCTCTGTCTCTGTGGTAACAAGCCCTGCAAGAAAAAAACATGCTGCAAGAATCAGACGTGTAAGATTCAGGTGGGTCTCCAGCAGCTCTGTCTCTTGAGCTGCTGTATTGAGAGTATTTCTGCATATAGCCCTCAAGAAAAATACGGAGATGCAGTTCCCCTTGGCTAAGAGTAGATCATACTTGTTTTCTCCTGGAAAATATCCCTCAGCCCACAACCAGAGGTAGCAGCTTGGTCCAGCCTTGTATGCTTGCCTGTATTTTGGGGGTGACAGAAGTGTGGCTCAGAGATGGTGTTTTGCTGGAGCAGCAGCACAGTACCTCTGTGTGTTTTCTCACTCTTCTTTTCCACTGCTGGATCGTCTGTAACAAAGCAGAGCTCAATTCCCACAAAATCCAGATTCTCTTCCTCGATACCAGCCTTTCCCTTTGATAACAGGGGCCTGTTGAGATGGGAACCATGTGTGAAACTGTGCCCAGGGCCCCAGGCAAGGCAGGTGAGGAGCTGTGTTGCCCTAACAGGCACCCATGGGAAGGGTATCAGAGCAGGCATAGTGCCTGTGGAAGACTCCAGGCACTAACAGCCCACCCTGCCTTCGCAGCAGCTGTGACATGCAAGAATTTACTAGGCACAGCTTTGGCTGCTCATTGAGTTGTTTGTTGAGCTAGTGGTGGCTGCAAGTTGGGTCATGGCCCTCTGGCACTGCTTCTGCAGAGGCTCTGTGACCACCCACTCATTACCCATGGGTGCTCCTCAACCAAGGCAGAGCACCCAAGCACAAATCTCCTTCTTCTCCCAAGCTGGCTCTGCACAGCCACGCTCCCTTGTCAGAGGGAGGATTTCAAGCTGTGGCTGCCCCACAGAAGGGGCACAGAGAGCCTCAGGAGCGCCTCTAGTGCTCGGTACCACTCCTGGCCCTGGCAGGAACAAGGTGACTATTAGAAGCTATCATCAGTCATCAGCCAGGGTGGCTGTGAGACAAGGAAGTGATTAGGGGATGGGAATGTGAGTGACAAGTCATCTATCAGATGGACTTATTAACCTAAATATGTCAAAGAAGTTTCCACTGTAAGGAGAATTTTTAAATGATTTTATTTTTGGGCATTGATTTAGAAATGGAGAGAGAGTCTAATTTGTAATGTATTTTCTTTATGTAAGCAACACTGCTTATCGAAGCTTCAGATACCACATGTTTATTTGTTCACCTGCCTCCAGCTGCGAAACAGCTAGCAGTAAAAAGGGCAGACCAGGACTGCAAGGAGAACAGGGTGAAGAAAATCTAACTTTCCACAGACACTCTCATTCCAGGTATCATTAGGTGCTTCCTGAGAGACAAACACTCCTCTCTGTCTGCCTCTTGCTTTCCATGCCTACTACATTTGCATTGCCTGCGCACTGAACTGGAAGGATGTGAGCCAGCTCAGACTGAAAGCCACGTAGCCATGGTTAGCTTGGTTCCCGTCCAGCTAGCTTGGTGTGCTAAAAAAGCACATGTGTCTGTCGACAAGGGCTGCCATGTGAAGCCTCATTGCCTTTTGGTGGCACAGAGATGTGATATAGGACCTATAGTTCTGCTGAGAAAACGCATCCAGCTCTGGGAGCGTCTCTCATAGACAAACACTAGTTAATCTTGCAGTCCTGCTGAGGTAAGACTTTGCTGCCCACCCTGCTTGAGGTCAACTACAGCAGGTGATGCAGCTGAGTGCAGTCTCTGTGCACAATGCCATTGCAGCAGTGACTCAGAACACGGATGTTAGCTTAAAGCAGGAGGAGGTTGCCTGCATGAGAGAGACTAGTGGCTGAGAGGATGGCACCAGGTCTTTGCACTTACACATTTTTCCAGCTGCATCTCTGCTCACTGAAGATTTAAATCACTGCATTTGGTTGCCCATCACTGACCTCTCCTAAATATTTTGATTCCTTTAGATCTGTTCATGCTGTGGCTATCTGCAAAGGATCCCAAGCAGTTAAAACCATGTTCATGTAAACAGAAAAATTCTTGTGATTTTGTGAGCAGAACATCTTTTGAGAGAGGGAGCTTAGGCAGCGTTTCCATAAGTAGCTTAGTGGGAAAATCTGAGATGGTGAGAACCTCCAGTGAGGAGATTGTGAAAAGCAGTCAGAGGTGGACTACTGCTCTTTGACTTCACATTCAAAGGCACAGCTTGCACCAGGCTGATCCACATCATCTCAGTGCTGCAGTACAGACAGCATCTCTAGCCCCAGGACCTCAAGGAAAGACTTTGGAGAGAAGTAGATGATGTTTTCATCCTGTGTCCACACCGCTGGTGGCTATACCTCACCATGACCTGACCAGTGCAGTTGGCCTCATGCTCCCCACGTACAGCTGCCTATGTGATCTCTTATGAAAGGGCTGTTGCTCCATTTATCAAGGCAAATAAATCTCTTCCCTAAAGAAAATGATAGGACCTTTAAAACAACACCACAAAATGAGCCGAAGAGGCAGCAGCAAACCACCTACCTCCAGGAAGCACAAGCAGAAGTGTGAGACTGCTAATAGGAGAGGTGTGCTGCTTTTCACACACACAGTGTCTGCTGTATATGACAAACAAGATGACAGTTCCAAGTTTGATTTGATTTCTTTTCACTTTAAAATATCCTGGCTGAGAGTCTTTATACTGAGGTGTCTCAGTGCATGTGACATTGAAGAAAACCACTCAGTTTTGAGGTCTGATGTGCCACATCAGCAGTTTCCCACAGCCAAAACCAGCTAAATTAAGATCTGCATTTGTATGCAATATTCTCAAATTGGAACCTAGGAATTTAGTTTGACCATTATAGAGAGGTTTTAAAGATTTCCTATCTTAGTAGAGGGGATTCTATTATTTGGAGATGTTCATACCTGGGGTCATGACTTTAGCCCAGTCCTTGTGCTGAAGCTTCCACACAGGGGTGAAATTTTTACCCTCATCAGACTTTATTCTGTAAAACACAGCTAACTGAAATCAATCAGCTTTCTGCTTTCAGTGACAATCAGAGCCTGCTGTCTCTCAGGGAAAGGTGGTTGGTGGTTCCTGCCCATCATGCAGGATACCTTTGCATGGCTGCTCTTCCTTCCATGGCAGTTGTGTGCCCTACAAGGTGCACAGTGCGGGAAAGGAGCTGTGCTCCTTCTGTGGTGGTAATCACCATGCAGAGGTGACTACTGTCAAGGCATGAGGCTACCAGGCCTGAACACTTGCTTCAGAGTCACGAGGCTGTGAGAAATCAAGCAGCATGGGATCATTCTAGCCCAGTGCAACAATTTACTATGAAACCATGAAAGAGAATGGACCACAAAGTTGTAAAGGCTGTAACCAGTTCCTGTTGTACCCCTTCCAAATTCATTCCTTCCCCAAGCAGCAAAAAATAACCCAGCTCTTCTACTCCCTCTGACAAACTGCAGTAATTTTTATAAGCAAATACCAAAGCAAATCAAAATATTTTGGAGGTCCTGAAATGTTGATTCACTTCATGTTCCAGCCATAAAGGAAACAAAGGGCTAGAGATTAAAATTGTTTTCATGGTCTTGTCTAAAACGGGAAAAGAAATCATGGCAACTCAAATGTATTTAGATAAACTTTGCTTCTAGTTTTGGGTTTATGCCTGCCTACTTTGCCATGCTACTTTATGAGTGTCAATTTTGGTCAGTATTGGAAGCATAGTTGCTGTTGGTCTTCTGCTAGCTGAGGCCTCTTGACAAGACCTGACACAGGTTTGCTGGACCAAGGATGCCTCTCAGGCTTTTCGGATCTGAGATCTGCAAGGAGCTGCCATGGGTTTGGGTGCTTGTTGGAGCTGAGTTTGACATTTGAACCCTGTCATTGTACTGTATCTGTTCTTGCAGGCAGCCATTACCTCAGGGTGTGCCCAGACCACAGGGTTATGTAGTGGCTGGTGTCAGTACTGCTTGAGGCTGAGTCCTCCTGGAGCAGCCAGGCTGTACACACGCTGCATAGCTCTTGGCTTAGGTCTCACCTAGGCTACAAGTTAGGGCTTTGTCATATCATTATTAGTTTTTCTATGGGTTGCTTTTCTTTTTCTCTTTATCTTTTACCCCAAAGGCTTGAAGAAATGTGTGTATGGGTGCTGTAACTGGACATGATGGTGTTTTCATAATGTGATGCTAATGGTATGTGCTGAATGCCTTGCGTTATCATGTGCAAATGCTCAGAAGACGTTAGTGTTGAGGGTCCCAGAGGAGCACTGAAGGACTATCCCAAGAGAAGAGACTAAAGCTGGGGCCTTCCATGCCTGCATTACCTGCCTTGTGGTAAAGGTGGGGTAACAGTCCTAATAGCTGTGCTTGTTTTAACTTCTGGAAGAAAGTACATTGAGCAAATTCTGAACAAGTTGCTCAGAGAGGTGGCAGATACTCCATCCCTGGAAATATTCCAAGCCGGGGTGGTCAGGGCTCTGAGCAGCAAGATCTCATTGTAGATGTTCCTCTGCTCATTCTATAGGGGTTGGATTGGAGAGGCTTTAAAGGCCCCTTACAACTCAAACTATTCTGTGATTGTATGAATATGTGGCATAGATGAACACAGAATGGTACATAGAACAATAGAATGGTAGGGTTGGAAGGGATCTTCAGAGATCATCTAGTCCAAGTTACCTGCAGAAGCAGGTCAACCTTGATCAGGTCACAGAGGAACACATTCAGATGGGTTTTGAAGACCTCCAGAGAAGGAGACTCTACACTCTCCCTGTGCAGCCTGTGCCAGGGCTCCCTCACCTGAACAGAGAAACAGTTTTTTCTTACATTTAAACGGAACTTTTTGTGTTGCAGCTTCATCCCATTACCCCTTGTCCTGTTGCTAGATACAACAGAAAAAAAGGGATACACAAACCTCCTGACATCCACCATTTAGATTACTTGTAAATATTAATGAGATACCCCCTCAGTCTCCTCCAGACTAAACAGCCCCAGTTCCCACAACTCCAAAGGAAGATGCTCCAAACAAAGACTTAGGGCCTGGGAGAGAGGTAGGAAACTAAGCTCTCTGTCAGTGTAAACACACATTTACATTTTAAGACTGAATTGTATTGGTGGATTTCCAGCAAAAGTTGGTGGGGGGAGGGGGGCGGAAAATTTGAATTAGTCTTCTGGACTCAGTGGCTGTGCTAGAAGAATTCAGCAAGAGGAAAAGAGGAGGAAGTGACTTCCTCAAAAGGTAGTGCAGTGAAATAGAGTGTGAAGTTCTGCAACAGTAAATATAGGTAAATCAACTGAGTTTAGTTCACATCCTGAGAGCCATAAACATACACAGGTGACATTTTATACGCTTTTAAATAGAATTTTATGAGCTTAGAGGGAGAAGCACTATAATTTGAAACTAGCAATGGAAAAATAATGTAATATGGACTGTGGTATACCTAGAAAAATCTCATATACTTTATGGTCCTTCTGTAGGTTAAGCAAGGAGAAGAGACCTAAGGATCTCTTTTATTCTTCTCCAAGACCTTGACACAATCCACTTTTGAAGCTGTAGTGCTCTCTGATCAGTCCAGGAGTTTGAGTCAAGCAAGTCTTTGGTAGGCTCTGCTAGTTAACTGTACCCTCTGTTTTTCCTCATGCACACTGGAAGTTGCCCCTCTGCACACTTTGTAAGAAGCAATGTTCTAAGATGTTTAATGATGCCTGCTCTTGTCTACTTGGTGTAAAAAGGGTGGTCTGTATCCTCACCTGAGATGTTTGAATATAACAAGTCAGGCTTTGAGGAACTTTTTGGGGAGGGGAGCTCACCTGTGGCTTAGTACAGTGACAGGCTGGTTGGCTGTACCGTCAGCTTCTGTTCAGCCAGAGGCCACAGTGAGATAGAGCTGAGAGCCATCCTTGATAACTGCCAAGCTTACTGATCATTTTTAGGTAGCAGCATTTCCACAAGCTTGAACGCTCTAAAGTTATAGGTGAGCAGAATGCTATATGAGCAGTTTGCTTTGATTTGGTGAGGTCCTGCTTGCTCCTGATGGTGCTTCCTTAGACCTCTTACTCTTTTAAGTGTGGTAAGGCAGGCTGTGCCTTTGAGAGCAGCACATCAAAGTCTTTGTGACTAACCAACCCAGTATGCTTCAAAATCAGACATCTAGGAGTGAATTTTCAGCAGACAGCTAGGTCTAGAACAGTAATTAGGGCAAGAGCCTGTTGTTGACCTTTTCTCACAGGAAAGAATTTGCACTAGAACAGGAGTAGCCCTCCAGTATTGCCTTTGAGACACGTTCTTCTGAAGCAAAGGCTTTATTCCAAATAAAACATTTCCTCTGTGTCACTAATCAGATCTGGCTTTGATAGAAAAGTCATCATCAGAGTCCTCATATGGTGCTAATATCTAAGCTTTGCCTTCTTCAGTTGTGTTTGGTGTTATATATATATATATATATGTATGTATGTACTTAAAGCTCCTCTTGTTAATGCACAAAGTATGTGCAAACAATTAACAGAACATTGTGTTTGATTACGGCTTACAAGAAGGTCTCCAGAGAAGTTGGTGTTCATTACTCAGTGAGCAGCCTTTTCAGCCATGAATGGTGACCTTGGCAGAAGGTCTTGGAGAGCACAGAATTAATTGAGAAAGTTTTAATGAAGGCTGATGCATGGAAAAAAAAAAATCTGACTAGTGCATTGTTTGCCGATGACGATATGTTTGGCAGATACCTATCCCGTTACAAATTCAGATCCTGAGTTCACTGCCGAGCTGTGCTTTCAGGGGAGGTTCGATGACACGCTAGAGAAAGGCAGCTTTGGAAAATATTCTTTGATGCGTTCTGAGAGATGTTTTGCAGTTTGACAAAAGCGTGGGCTCGCTTAATGGGAGTCTGTTGTATTTAGCCAGTTGCTTTCTTGGAAGAGTGTTTTTCCATGCCATCATGGTTATAGAACTAGGTGTGAGCATATTCACTAACTCGTGTGGCCTGATCAAGTTTTCTTAATGAAAAAAAATATCCTTACGCTTTGACTCCATTTGCTGCTGTTCCTTCAGTGAATACTCTGTTAACTCCACATCTTTGAATTTATTGAGCATAAAAAAGGGGACAGGGGAGAGATGTTAGCGTGGTCCTAACTTCATACAGAGGCATGACTAATTTCCAGGAAAGGCTTGGAGCTCCTTAGATAACACTATGGAAGTACAAAGAGCTAGCAGACACAAATAGCACACGTGAGGCATCTTTCTGCACTGATTCCACTGTGTACCAGTAAACAAAGTGGTGTGTATCATCAGATGCTGATTTTCCTCAAAGTGACAGTACACTCACTGAAAATAAAGATTAAAAGGAGCCTTCATGCCATAATTGATCTTCCTCTGTATCAGAGTATATTGAAGGGACGGTAGTATTATCTTTGCCTGTAAAGCTGTAATTAAGCAGTAACACCAATATGTGTTCAGAGATCCTGGCCTCTGTAATTATAGGACTGTGTCTTCTTGAAACATGTGGACTATGACTGTGAGAAACCTTGAGCAGTCCTAGAGGACCTGAGATTTTGGTCAAAGCCCATTGAGGTCTTTGCGATTCTTTGTACTGGCTTGGATAGGTTTTGGATCGAGCTCTTGAAATCTCGCAAGTTTAGGTAAACAGGTGTGAGCAACAAGTTATTTCTCAAAAGCTCATGTTGTCATCAACAGACAAAATGAACTGCAGGTGCTCAAGAGGCACAATTCCAGCACTGTTTTCTTTTCTTTTGAACAGAGAAAAATAATTTCTCAAGAATACCGATATTTTGAGGGAGCCTATCAACTTGAAGAAAACCTTTTCCCACTTCTCCATCTCTCTTCTGACTGAAAACGTACCTTTTTCTTACTATTTAAGGTAAAAATACATGTACTGTTAGCACACAGTGCAGGAAGATTTACTTCAAAGGGGATAAAAACCTGAAAATGTGGGCTAGACTGGAAACCAGCACATAACTGGCAAATAAGCAGCCTGCTTCTATAGCGTGGGTTCAATATTATCCTCTGGTCAGGCTTTTATGCTTGTTTTTGTTAACATTCTCCTCAAACAGCACCGACCAGCTAGAGAGGAGCCAAAATATCCTGCCTGAACACCTGCAAACTTTGGATCTGGAAGCAAGTGGGGGAGTTGGCAATGACTTTCTGTTGGTGTGATGCAGGGGTCCGCAGTCGGATCTGTGTGATTTTCGGGGGTTTGGGTCCAAGCTGGCACTGAACTTTGCCTTTTAGGAGAGGCCAGCTCTTGCCTGCCATCCCACCATGTGCCGGGCAGTGGAATGAGCCAGGCGACAGGGACAAAGCGTCACACAGCACAATGAGGAGCGTTAATATGAGTAATTATTGCAGTATGTCACTGCGCTATTTTAAGGCTGCTAGCTGCATGCCAAAGAGTGCTCTGGGCAGGGTTTTCATTACAAAATCCTGCCAAAGCACTTCCTGAGGGGATCGTGATAAATATAGATAGCAGAGGGCCAGTCTGAACCCATTGCAGTGAATAGCAGCAGTGCACATGCCTTAGGGTCCTCAAGATTCATAAAGCAGAAGATACTGAAGTTGGCTGAGGTCCCTGAACAATTTGGCTGACTCCAGTGAGGGATTTGCAGGTAGCCTTTTGATATGGTATGGAAGACACACCGGGGAAGCGGCTCCCAGCTCTCCCTACCAGTGCTCTGGGAATCCCTTTTATTTCTGGCCTTTGAATAATCAGGATGGATCCTTTTCAGATGTTATAGGCCAACTGCTTTTCTCTTTTGTTACACAGATTCATTGCTGACCATCTGTATAACATTGCTCTTTGCATTGTGTCGTGGCAGAAAAACAAAGAATAAAGGAAAAATGTCTGGCTGGTTTTAAACTCGGACGATTCCCAATCGCACATGTACATGAGCAGCACTGCTGCTAGTTTTGCAAGCAGCTTTATATTCTCCTCACTGTCCCTGGGGCTGACAGAGGTGCCTAACCCAGCTGTTGCATCTGCAGTGTTGTCTAAGGAATACTGAGTGACCCTGACCGTTCATCTCCCAAGGTTGCCAGACCTTGGCTTTCTATTCAGGTAGCGCAAAGCAATGACTTTGTTGAAGCATCTGTATGTGTGGGTCTGAGCAGGACCTGCTGGCCTAGCAGCCCTGCATGCTGCAGGGCAACACTCAGAGGTGCCAGGAGGTGTTTATGTCTTCTCAGTGGGGCAGCAGTTGGGAGGCAGTTATGTGCCTACGGTGATGTGGGAGGAGAGACAGGACAGACTGTACTACTTCTGCATGGAAAGCTGTAGTCTCTCCTTCAGGCACTGTCTCTGGGGGCTGGTGTAACATGTTTCCCCATGTCATTGTCGGCTGTGGGCTGCTGCCAGAGCGTGAGATCAGTGTTCTATGTGCTTGTCCTGATTTTCCACTCAAGCTTGGCACCTGTGCACCCTTTGCTGAGCTCTCTCCTTCTCCACACCTGGTGATCAAGGTTGCTGTGGAATCTTAACTTTAGGATGTATTATGCATTTCTGAAGTAGAATATAGATTTCTTTTGAAACTTTCTTGTCTCTATGTCTGTTGTACTCTTCCATGGAATACTGCTTCAAGAAAGGCCTTTCAGTCCTCTCCCCATCCTGGCCTCATAAGTGACTTAATCTCTCCCAGCAGAAACCAAGGAGCTTGCTCAACAGATGAAGTCATGAGGAGCAGTGGAGAAAAGCTAACGAAGGGGAATTGTTCCTCCTGAAAGCCAAAATCTCTGTCCATTCAGGGACAGTAAAATGCTTCTTCTGTAATAATTCCCTGCTATATTTTCCCTTTTACCCTCATTTCCTCCAATGTCCTGGTTCCTGAAGCCACCTGAGAGAGCTCCAGGACTCGTTTCTGTGGACTCCTTTCTGCCATCTGCCTTCTCCTGTTCCCCCATCCCAACCAGATGCATGTTTCATCCCCTCTGCACCACACAGGGCTTTCCCTGGAGCATCCACAGGGAATGGAAACAAGCAAGTTAAAACTTCCCATAGCTTCCAACAGACCTGCTATACGTGTTTTATATGCTTTTCCAGAAAATACATTTATGCTTTGAAGATAATATTGCCATGATGACTCTAAATGCTTGAGGAGAAGTAAAATACCAGTTAGCTCACTGCAAGAGGTGATTGTGCATCAGCAGCAAATGAGCTTTGGTGTCTGTGTCTAATAGATCTCACAGCTCTGTGGGCTGCAGGAGGAAAGACACAAACTTCATAGCTATTTTCTGTTCAATTTCTTTAAGGGTAAGACTCCAATAATTTCAGAATTGCCTCTACCACACAAGGGATCCGTGTGTATGTGGGTTTTGATGTTTATTAGATATTTTATTATTCACGACAAGAAACCCGATTCAAAGTCAAGGCCTGTTCTCTTAGCTCCTATATAGTTACACCCCAAAACAGTCTTGTTAAAGTATGAGAAACACTAATTTCCTCCTAAGTTTTTCACAGAGCAATGCAGACAAGGTATCTTGTAATAAATCTCAACAAAAATCCAGGAAAAGTTGTTTTGGTAAGGTGATGCCTCTTTGCAGCACTGGCATTACTTTAGTTGGGAAGAATAACAAGCCACTTTGCAATAGGGAAAATGTCTACTCCAGCAGTTTTGCTCCTCTGCAGAGAACTCCCTGTACCTGCCAGGAGAACTGGATCAGTTGACTGCTACCTACTCTATTTAATCATTTGTTTTTGTGAGTGCCGAGAGCTGGAAAACAGGAATAACAACATGTTTAGAGGTCTGATCCTTTCTCATGACCCACAAGGACTGTTTCCACCGCTCATTCCAAAGGGAGAGTTGCAGGTAGCGGAAGTGGAAAAAGTTATGAGGAAAGATAGCTGTAAAGGTTTGGTTTGGACGTGTTCATCCGAGCTAAAAACAACATTTATTTCCACTTCCCACCCTCATTGTCCCAAACAGCGAAATGACCTGCAGTTGCATGTGAAGACGTGCTTTTGACACACTTCACTGTAATGCACATACGAAAGATCAGGTGGGAAGGGAAGGCTCGGAGTTCCCACATTTTTTCCACCCCAACCTTCTCATCTTAGCTCCCTTCTTCTCTCCAACACACGCCTTTACTCCTCTGCACTGTGCTTCAGAGGAACTGTTTTAAAGAATGATGATTCCAAGCCCCAGAAGTTAACACATCTTAACCACCACTGTGAAAAAAACAAGACCAACTGTGATAGAGAACATGCACCAAAGAAAATGCTGCCAGCAGCGTAGCTCCTGGGAACTGTTACACTGGTGTCTTTCCTGTTTCGCTTCCATTTTATTCTGTGGTTTCATGCAACCAGACTGATGTGGGGGTGGACCAGGTCTCATGCACAGAGGACTGGGTTTGGTGAGAATCCCTGGCTGTCACCACAGGATGCTGGTGACCTTCAGAGTTGCGTAGTTGCTAGGCCCATGGCCGTCTGACTGAGAAGAAAAGTTTCCTGAATAGTAAATTCCAATCATTGACCTCATCAGGACAAAATTCATCTTTTGTGGGGGAAAATAAAAACCCAATAGTACATAGCTGCAAGTGGGAAGCACAACCTTGAACTGTGACTAAATGGGAATTGGAAAAACCTGGGCTACGAATGAATGTCACATTTTTCCCTCACACAAAATATAGTATTCTCCCTAGAGACTGATGATTTGTCTTTTCTTCACAGAGCTTACAGCAGCAATCCTCAGAGTTGCATTTTTAAACATTTTGATTTGTAGAGCCTACAAATTTCCCAGCAGCACTACTCACATTGTGGAGCCAAGCCTCCTGCTGGCATACCTGCTTCTCTTAGTGTGCTGTGCTGGAGCTCCTCCAAGACCCTTGGGGACCTGCAAGCAACAGGGCGAATACCTCTGTACCTCTGCCCCCAGCTCTGAAGCAGCATCAGTTTGAGGTTTCTTTTCTAACCAGAATAGACCACATAGAGCTTTGCATTATATTGGAGAGGGTGTTGCTCTGTTTCCATCATCACCTGCCTAGGAAAGCAATATAGCAATATATTGCATAAAAGCAACAAGTAGGGAAGCAACAGCTGCTGTCGCAGCTCAGCATCCTGAAAACTCCCCAGAGGCAGAGAGCTCCTCCCTAAGCAGAGTACAAACTATGCTTGAAATGTCTCTTTTTTCCCTTTCTTTCTTTCTTTCCTTAAATGAAAAAATACTGTTCTAATCCTCCTTTACCACAGTGCAGTTTCCCTACAGGCTGAGGGTTTCTATCCAACCGAAACACATGTTCAACAATGACTATGTCCCTTGACAGTTATTTATTCACATCTAGTGAATCTGTTGGTGTGGGAGCTGACTTGGTGCAGACGATCTGACTTGGTGCAGACATGCCTGGAGCCTGCCTGAGAGATCAGGGTCCATTAGCCAAGTCACTGCAACCTCCAGGCAGCGACACTGGCTTGGTCACAGCTGCTCTGTTCTTTCCACCGCTCTAACACAGAGCCAAGCACAGCTCAGGAGAGTTTCCCCAAAGCCATGTAGCTCATGCTGCTGAGGACAACTAGTTTGAATCCCTATGCACATCCAGTTTAATCAAGACCCTTCTCATCTGGGAGTGTTGATGACCAAGAATAAGGCTTGGCTCCCATGGAAATCCTGACAGTGACCTGCTATGGGTCCTTGGATGAGTAATGTAACTCCTCAGTGCTTTGGCTACCCCAATTGAAAAAATTCAGTAAAAGCTTTAAGGCATAGTCAGACAAACAGCTGTAAAAGTCTGGGGAACTTTAATTCCCTCTGTTCCAACAAGTCTGAATGATCTTCTTCAATTAACTATAGTGCATTTCAAGGGTATACCTCAGGAACATACTAAACATCGTATACATGCTATGGAGTGTCACCTCCATTTTTTCTCACTTGCAATTTTTTAGATTTTTTTTTCCCCTTCTCTTTTTCATTTTCTCCTTCTCTCCCATTTTGGCTCATAGTATGCATAGAGAAGATATGGGAAGGGCACAGCTGCAGCAACAGAGAGTGTAAATAATTTTAGCTCCTCATGTACTGAGGTGATCCATGTGAAGCAAGCATTGGTTCCTTAAACCTTAGAGAAATTTAAGAGTTCAGGTTGCTGCTTGACTCTTAGGACTGCAGAATCACCTAATAAGGAGACTGATTCAGGAATTACTGCTCTTAGAAACATCCTCTTTGCAATTAACTTTCAGACCAAAGTCTGAAAGCAATGGGAACTTCTCTGTCTTCCATATCTCACTTCAGAAAATCATTGTCAAAAGTCATACCAATAACCAACTGTGGATGAACCCACAGCTATTGCTCTGTTCAGTTTGAATACCTTTTTTTATCTTTCTGGGGCAACAGCCTGGCTGCAGTCCATGTGATTTTCTCCTCAGCAACAGAAACCAGTGAGTGCTTTGTTCAGCACAGTGGTGGTAAAGGATAAAGTCAAAGCAAACCTGTCTTTGTCTGTTGTGGAAGCATCAGCCAGGAATGAGGTTCCTCATAGGGGCATGAGGGAACAGCTGCATAAAACACCGTTAGATCCTGCATAGCTCTGGCCAATGCGGTGTTCAGCTTCATGGGTACCACTGCTGTGTGGAAACTACAAAGGCCACCCTTTCAGACTGTGTCTTTCCAGTCATTAGGTAACTGAATTTGCTTACACCCTTTAGAGACTGGGAAAAAGATAAGTCCTCAAACACAGATATCTCAACAAAGACAACAGAGAAGTAATCCTGCCAGAAAACTCCCCAGTGATAACAACTTGCATGCCTGAAGCTAAGTGCCTGCACCTGTACTGAAGGATTCTGTAGTTAATCAACAGCCTGTTTATCACAAGCCCTGAGCACCCACTCTTTTTGCTGCCTTCTGAGCTAAATGTTTCCAAATCAAAGGAAGTCAGACTAGGGGAATGATGAAATGTACACATGCAGCGTCCAGCATTGAGGGATGCCACATACCAGGCTTATCCTGCAGGCCAATGTACAAGCCTTAAGTGACTCTGCAGCTCGTGCAATCAGAGAGATGCAGAAGCTCGTTGCCTGCAGGTGTAAATGGCTGGGATCTTAGTTCAGTGTCCTCTCACTACACCCTGGCAATCTGCTTCAGCTCCAGCTGCAGACATGTGTTGTTTGTGGTAGCCAAAGATTTCATCTTTCCTTAAGGGGTTTCGGTAGAAAAATCTTGTGATATTTTTTCCAGTCACAATAGTTTTTCCTGGTACAGTCAATCTGCCTTGTTGCTGTCCTGCATAGTCATGTGCATGGGGGTGGCTTGGCATTAGGGATACTTTCAGACTTTTTTCCTGTGTCTGTGCTTTCCCCATCCACAGCCCTTCACCCCTCTGCTATGAGCTCTGCCTTCTGCAGTCTGATCCTTTCCTAATCAAGGGAGACAGCTTTCCTGTTGTTGCTGTTGAAGCTGCAATAAATAGCATATCCATGTCTCTATTTATCTGCTTTTTGAAACCCAGCATGTAATGCCAGCAATAATTACTCTATTTCTATATTTAGAGATCATCAGCATCTCATGAATATCAAATTGTGCTGTTATTATCTCTGTACAATACGGGCCAGTCTCCTATAAGTGTAAACATTTATAACAGTGATTATTGGTAGGACTGCTAGAAATCCCAAAATAGACAAGGCTGAACAGGAGTCTGCCATTATTTGTTTATTGGGGAAGGCAGGGAGAGAGGCAGAAGAGCCAGCTGAAGGTCTGATAGCACAGAGCCCATCTACCATTGGTGTGGGAGGGCTGGTGCCCATGGAACTCCACCTGGTCGACCATTAGGAGCAAGTGCAGAGGGTCTGCTGAGGTCAAGCACCATCTTAAATCCTTGGCATTAGGTGGCCATGTGCACCGACATCCTGCCCCACAAGCAGGTTCCTTCAAACACTTCCCATGGGTTTGATTTTAGTCTCTTCCTTTGTCTGGGAGATAGTAATGTTTAAAGCTCTACTTTGCCTGGTTTGGTAAATCACAGAAACTTAATTTCCAAATTATGGAGCCAACTAATTTTCCTGTGTATTAGCTGGCCAAGGGGAAACGGTTGATGTCTCTTCTTCTGTGCCAAGGAATGGCTGCATCTGAAGGCGTCTGGCCTCCCCAGGCAGTGCTTGCTGTTGGCTTGAAATGAAACTGCTCTGAGCTCAGGCAAATGGCAGGATGCACAGACAGGGGGGTGGTGAGAGACTGCTGGTAAATGTTAAGGGTGTGGGTGAATGCCAATGGGTTTTTGCACTCACTTGTTGGGGTTTTTTGATTTGATGGACGTGCAGCATTGCATTGGGAGGGGCTGATCTAAACCTCTGTCAAGCAGCTGAAGCTCAGCTGCCTCCTAAGAGACCTTTTTTCCTCTCTGAATCTCCAGCTTAAGAAGTTCCCAGGGGATGATCACTCCTCACCATCATCTTTCAGAGCTGTCAGGATGCTTTAGCAGCTCAACTCCCAACCCTTACTTGCCTTGATGGTGTCCCCAGTCATGTATACTGTTTTCCATTCAGATTCATGCCTCCCCACCATTAAGGCTCTGCTGTCATTAATAATGGCAATGTTTAATTGAATTGCCTTTTTCTTTCCCTCACTCTTCCCTGAAGTTATTGCTCTTGAGTGTTGACTTTGTAGTTCCATTGCCACCCGGGCATGGCTAGGCAGAGCCACCTCCTGGCAGGATGGTAAGCAAAGCTCTTGATCTGCTGGCCCCGCACTTTGGCTCCCTGCAAATATTTGCCCGTTATCAATGTCCACAGCCTGCAGACTGAGAGCAGGGTTGCACCTCAGTACCTAACTATTTCCACCCAAAAAGAGAACATCTATACCTCACAATAACCAGGTTTTTAAAATATAAAGCAGAGGTGCTAAAGCACAAGTAAGTGAAAATTGTGGCTGCTTCGTTATTAGCACTTGGAAGGAGATTAGCGTGAGATTGACTGTACAGCTCAAGGATGGACAGGTTAGGTGCTTGGAGACAGGGCTGGTGCGACTGAAGGGATACCAGGAAAATGGCCAAACTCTGTGAGCACTGTTGATGCTGTGAAACTGCGTGTCTTGTTATCCCACAATATTTCACCCCAAGACATAGGCATTAACACATGCAAGCACATCCTTTAAGTTTCTAGTGCAAAGCACTTCAGTAACTCCAAAACCGGGCTCTAGAATCATATTTTCTGTGCTGGATAGAAAAAAGTTAGTAAATAAAGTCAACTTCTTATCAATTCCTCATCCCTAAAAGTGCTGTAATACACCCACCCGACAGTTTCTATCCTAACTAATTTCTAGAATCAGCTTTGTTTTCAGAGAAACCACTGCCAGGAGAGGACATGACTAAGCAAGAGAGGAAGCTCAACTGCAGCAAAATGCTAGTGAAATAGAAAATAATCACTGAGTACACCAGTACTTGTCTGTTCAGTGGAGGAAGCAAATCTAGATCATTCTCTGCATCCTTGATGAGACCTCATTGGCTCTAGCACAGCTGGGCCTAAAGAGGCAAACAACACACAAAACAGGAGAGTTCAGGGCTCCAGAGCTACACAGGACACCTGGTGCTTTCATCTCTTGCACAAGGGGATGTGTCCTTCCTACAAAAGAACCTTTGTACGCATGTTTATGCTGCGAGAAAGCTGTCTATGTTTGGTTTGGAAAAGCTACGCTCGCTTAACAAAACCTGAATTTATCCCTGTAATCCTTCCCTACATCTCCATGGCCAGATTGGAGCAGCCTGTGGAAAAAATTCCTGTCTATTTTCAGAAATAGATAAAAGCATTCAGATTACAGAGTGCAAATCTCAGCTCGAAAGGGCTGGAAAAATCCATTCAGCGCCACTGTCACTGACCCCTGCGGCCTCTCCAAGTAATGAATTTCAGTCGCCTCTGCCTCTCCCCCGCACTGCCTCCTTCTCCTTCTCTTCCCGCTGCCGCTGCCGGAACCGCCTGCACTCCCAGCATCTGCAAAATGTCAGCCTTGCGTCCCACAGTTCATCCCACAAGGAGCAGGGAGGGAGCAGTGTGTGGAAGAGTGGAGTTTGTAGAAATTGTTATTGATCTTGTTGCTCCAGCCTGTTTGTGGGATCTTTTTTTTTGTCCAGCGTTCATGTGGCTCACAAATTTCAGTGGATCGCTGGTGCGCCAAGGGAGAAAGGCTCTTTGCTGCAAAAGTAAAGATGCCAGGAATGTGTCTGGTTGCCCACACTCACCTCAGGGCTGTGCTCGCTGTCACACTGGGAGCTGGGCACAGTGTGGTCCCTTCCACCACTGGGAGCTCCCCAAATAAATGAGCCTTTAGTATCGCTTATTAGTTTTCATGAGATTGAAGATTTGATGGAGGAGATTCCTGCTTATTTATTGCATGCTTTAGGTAATCCCTGAGGCTTGATGAATTCCTGCTCACGGTGGATTAGACGCCCTGTTAGCAAGCAAAACAATAAACACAACTGCAGTGAGCTTACCTCTTACTCTTATTTCACTTTTGAATTACAGGGCGAGCCTTTGCAATTAATACGGAGGAAGAAGGCATCCAGATGGACTGTGGCTTTTGGAAGATTAACCTTGATAGGATTTCTTTTTTAATTTAAAACTTTGTTTTCCTTTCTGTGATGTTCAGAGCAGACCTGGAATGCTGATAGCTTTGTGCCTGGCTCACCAAAGTGTCTAACAGAAATCCCATGGTCCTCCTCTGGGTCCTTCAGCTGATGATCACTGCACTTGTGTCTACTTTGACAAAACTGGGCTGAATCCTGGGAGGTGCCAAGCAACCCGTGTTGGAGCTGACAGTGCCTCAGATGTCATTCCTTCTGTTGCAGGATGATGAGCAGGATATGAAAATCTACAGGAGCAGTGTGTGGCAAAATGAGATGTTGGAGAGATCACCCACTCTGATGGTTCAAGATGATAATACTGCTGGGTGTTGCTCTTGGCCCCGCAAACCAGCAAGGACCTCGGGGAATCAGCTGACTTCACTAGGAAACTTTGTATATGTATCCTCTTTGCAACAGCAACAAGAGGCTTAATTTTTTGTACCTAGTGTGGACACAGAGAGGCATACAACTGGGCACAATGATAGTGAAGTATGTGATCAGTGGATAAGGTATACTAGCAGCTCATGACTACATCCATGGGATATTTGGCTCTTAAATGACTTTGAAATACTTTGTCTTTGATTGAAAGACTGAAGCAAGGCAGTAAATGCAACTCAAACACAAAAGCATTTATTTCATGTGTACGTTCCAAGCGGAGTTTATGGCTGTGTACATACACATGCGTGGGTACTTGCATGCCCTCTGAACCTCAAACATAGCTCAACTGAACATACAAGTGAAGAAAAGTAGAGTGTGTATGTGTGTGTGTGTATATACATATATGTACATACACACACACACACACACTCCTTATATATTGAATACAAGTGCCAAAATACACTGGAAAGCACAAGTGCATATTACACTCAGCCTACAAGTGTAACGCTAAGATCAGAATTTGGTTTACCCCACTGCCTTATTTTTAAAGCCTACACTAAATACATTAGCTAAAATAATCTGACTCTTGAGCTTGCTTCAGTAGTTTCCACAGTTTTCAACCAGCTGTCAGATGAAACTTTCAGCATTTGTTGAAATTGTAAAAAATACTGGAATCACACCATTCAAAAAAACAAAGCACAAAATTGTGTTTAAGGTATTATAGATATTTTTAAATCATCTCTAGCAAAGCCAATATTGTTATTGAAAACAGTACATCTGAAGCAAAGGGTATAACTTCATTATTTCACATAAGGGTACACAAACAGGGCTACCACAGGAAGGCCATTATTGCCCATAAAGGTTAATTAATTTAATTCCCCTTAAAGTAGCTATGAAAGGATACATATTGATTCAAGGTTACCCGACCTACATAGGTGGAATACAGGCTGAATACATAAGCCTAAACTACATCTATATATAAAAACAAGGCATCAATTAGAAAGTGTAACCAAATTGCAGGTCATAAGAAACTTATCTTAAACATCTTCTAGAAGATCTGGAGGTTGTTTGTGTTGCAATTGTGAGTCTGAGAACTATAACAATGCCTCCTCCAAGTAAAAAATCCATCCTGTTAAAGAAAATAAATGTGGAAATCCAGAAAAAGATTCAACTCTGACCCATTTGGAAGATAAAATAAGCCTGTGGTATCCTGTTCGTTCACCAGGGACTCATACTTATCATTGAATTGTTACTGCTAGCCAGAATACAGGTATTTATATATTCTGTATGACTCAAGTGCTTAAAGTCGCTTTTGACTGTTGACTTCAGTGGAGATGAATGAAAGAAATTAATGTGACTGCTGCGATCAAGGCTCTTCCCGCAATATGTAATGACCCCAGGAATATCTCCTGTGTACATCATTCCTGTCCATTCCAGGAGTTCCCAGGGCATTGTGCAAACCTTACAGCGGAGAGGTGACCGCAGCCACCGCTGGCTGCCAAGCTCCCTCCCTGCCTGCTGCCAGCTGCTGGCTGCTCTACAGGAAACAGCTACACAGCACAGGCGGCTTGTAGGGACGTTTGAATGGGCGCCTTCTGGAAAAAAAATAGGGGAAAAAAGGGAAAAAGAAAGAGAGAGAAAAGAACATAACCAAAATGAAATGCTTCAATACAAGTGGGAAAGATGAATCCTGTCCTCACTGAAACTGTCCAGACAGACTCTCTTACCCCTGTCCACTTCACATGATGTATTTGGACAGCAAGGAGAATGGCTGTAAGTGTTACCCAAACATGGAGTAATGCTCTTCACTGCTCTGCTGTGACACTGACCAGTCAACATGGCTTTTCCCTGGCATCAGCCACACACAATGGAGGCAAAGATGAGCAAAACTGCCTGGATAAATGCTCATGGAAAAATCGTGTTGCCTCTTTGTTTGGTCTATCTCTGTCTTTTTCATGTAGTGTCTTCCTTCGGTCTTCACTCCTCTCCTGGTGCTTCTTGCTCTGCAGTGAAGGCCATGTACTGTTTTAATGGGAGATTTCGTGAAGGAGAAAGCATCTCCTTTTTCTCTCAGACAGAGCAGGTTTAAAAGGTCTCAGAAGGATTCTCTTAGGTTTTCTGATTATGTTGTTAGGTTTAAGGTGGTCACTGAGTATAAATTAGTCAGGTAAAAGGCTGTAATATGAAAAACCTGGAAAACACCCAAATCACTCACGCTTAACATTTCTCACGTATCTCTTCTCAATCATTTCTAACTCCCCAGCTGCCTCTCTAAGAGTAAAACTTAGTTTTGAACTCAGCTGAATGTGTCAAAGAATCCAGCTCAGAGCTAAACAAGTTAGTACCTAACCCTTGGGTACTCGAGGAAACTCTAAATAGACCCAGTAAGACAGAATGGGAGAGCAATACATTTTGCAATTAAAAAGCTGTCAGTCTCCTAAAGATGACTAAACGAGTTAAATTATCTAGGCCTTTCAGACTGATGATTAACAGTTACCTCTTCAGCCCTAAAGCATTTATAAGCCGTTGCAAATGCTGGCACATATGTAGAAATACCCCCCATGGTAAACTGGGCACAACCTAGTTGGGATGAAGCAGCAGCTTCCAAAGAGTTTGAAATTATAGTATTGGGCAGAGGAGGTTACAGCAACCCAACAGACAGGAGAGATGAGGCTCCCATCTCTGAACTGGGACGATGCAACCTCCCAGTCAAGCACAAGTAGGAAAACAGTTTTCTAAACCACAGTTATTTCCTTCCAGCTCTCTGACATCCCAAAGCCCTAAGGACCCTTGAGCTCAGGACATAGTGATGTGGTCACCTGACTTACATGACAGCGCCTTGGAGGAAGTAGCATCACAGTTGCATGGAAAAGTGGTTTTCCTTCATAAACCTCGATTGCTTTAATGTGCCACAAAGAAGGCTGGAATAGCGTCTCTTCCTCCACCTCTGCCTGAAGGCAACATGAGGAGGTAAGAGTGCAGTCAGAGTAAGTACAGTGCAAGAGCATAGACCACACTCCAATACCAGTATGTTGATAATTGGATGCGGGTCAAGGCCACTCTGCTGCCTAAACTCTTGCCTTGCAGCTCCATGCCACAAGGCCTAATTCATTCCAAGAGCTCATTCTCTGCGTATATATTGCCATTGCTGGTTTTGCCTGGTTTTATGAGTGTGTTCCCCCTTGTCTAATAAAGATCTGGGAATGCAAGTGAGTGGTGGAAATCCATCTCTTTAAGACCTCTCGGGGAGGGTATGTTTCATTTTCTCAGGTTTCTTAGTGGAGATTGGAATTTAGCCCTTTATCAAGAGGGGCCATGGGTATATTAAATCCAGACATTTTTCTCTGCTGTTAACCACCTGGCAGAAAGGTTACACTAATTACATCAGATGTATTTTCTCAGATTTTCCTGCTTCTATTATTAGTGTGAGACTTATGTCAGCGGAGCCAGTCGGACCACTGGGAAATGCAACCTTTCTTATCCATGACTCAGTTCCCAGATTAACCAGGTGACAGAGGCACCTATGGGGGATGGCAAGGTGTAGAGACAGAAGTGGGCAAGTCATGGGAGATGAGCACAGCAAAAATTGTCTGATTCTGTTACTGCAGAGCTCCGGGTCTATGTGTGTAAGGCAGTAAGTTGACAGGTGCTGTGTCAGTAGACAGTGCACAAGAACTACGTGGCTCAGACCTTGGCTAAGTAGGAGCAATGAAAGTAATTTTTATGCTGTTCAAATGGCTCTCTACCTTCCTCCTAACATTACACAGACATACTTTGGGCTTGCCATTGTGATAGTGATGTAATAGTGAAGCAGATGTTGGCTTTGTCCAGAGAGAGAGGAAGAGAAAGGAACAAGAGGTGGGAGAGAGGCCATGTTTATGACAAAGAAGAGCCTTCATATCCCGCAACAAATCTGTGACCTTCTGGCAAACGCTGTAGTGTGGCTACTCATCATCTCAATCCCTGCCGTATCACACATGCAAACTGGAGTGGTTTGGCTTTTCGTTACTTTTCCGTGTGTAGTATTTTGAAATGTTTTTTGCCAAGAGTGCCTTGATACTTGGACATGTTAAACCACGGGACAGGCTTTGGTGGAAACTCAAAGCACTAGAATTTTCCTGGAAAGCAGTAGTGCTAATTTTTATCTCCATCCAAAACCAAATTTCCCAGAAGCGACAGTGACAAAACCTGTTTTTGGTAGAAAACAAAATCATCGTCATGCACAAAAGAGAGAAGCGTAGTAAAAAGTCACAGCTAAAACAGGAGAAAAGTAAAATACGATTTGACCTTGTTCTTTCAAGATGGGACTGAGCATGAAACTGCATTGTGGGTGAAACTCATTTAATGACAGAGTTTTTGACATGCTCCCACCAGATGCTTCTGTAGATTGGAAATGACCAACAGGGAAGAAATAACGATATTTTCTTACATGATGCAACAAGATGTTGTACTTCCTGGCCACATATAAAATGAATTTATAACAGAGAAGTGCCAGAAATGCCTGAGGGTAGCGCTAGCCATAGAAGAATACTGAGGGTTTTTTTAATCTGCAGCACTGAATAATGGGACTGAATGCCACTTTTCTTAAAACAACCCAAGGATGGGTGGCTGGAGAGCGAGATCAAGGTTCCATGCCTCATACAGAACATCAGGAAAAAGTTTTTGTGCTATCAAATCTCATATGTACATATGTCCTCTCTCACACATACTAAGATAACTCTTGAGGTTATTTATTGCAACAGACCCCTACAGTGATGACATTATGAAATTAAGATTATTACCATGAATATTTTTTTTCTTGTTTTCTGCTAATACATGCATGTCAATGCTTCCCATTGCTGGAGTGACGGGAAACATTTCACCGTTTGCAATGGATGGTTTTCACATCCTCCAAACAATGGGGAAAAATACACCTTGGCTATTTTTGGCCTTGAAACTATGCAACATACTGGCAGAAATATTTAAGCATGGGGTTACCAGGTCTCCATCAAGGTCACCATGACCTATAAAAACACTCCCACTGATTTCATTAGGCTGAAAAGGCCCGAGCAATCGGAGCTACCTATTAGTATAAAGGCTAGAAAAGAGGGATAGCCAATCTTGTAATACACATTCCATTGTAAATCGACCTGCACCAAAGTCTATGTGTCTCAGAAGGCTGAACGGCTCTGCTGGGCAGTAGATGATGAAGGGCCACACAGCGAGGCGGGTGATTTTAGGTGCTAATTACAACAGTGCAAATCTCCCTTTCAGCATAAGGAATGCTTTACAGTTTATGCAGGGAACAAGAGAAAACACCACTTGGGAGCAAGTTGAGAGACCTGGGAAATCATGATGCCTTAGACAGGGCTCTTTGCCTCAGTGTCAGCTCTGCCACACTGATGCACATATGCTTTCCTAACCACAATGCTATCCGAAGCCTCCATATTGGTTAACATTTCATCATTCACACTCCAGGAATTATCATTTCCTCTAGACATGCTGACAAAGCTCATTGTTTATTGCTCACAGCATGTCAGAACTGCTGGTTCTGCTTTGGACTGCAATATGTTTGGAAAGCAACATGCTTTTTCTGAAGCCGGCTCAGTCCTCTCCGTGCCAGCCTCAGCTGCTGCGTTTGCTTTCATCTAGAACACCGGATCCTGTCCATGATAAGCCAGACCAGAACATCAGTTTGAGACTGACCAAACAGCACTGGATTTCATGTAATCAAGACCAAATTCTTCCTGGCAGGCACATATGCAGCCTTTCCAGCAGAGGCAGCTGGTGCTTTTCTACCTTGCTCCCCTCTGAACCCACAGATGAGCCTGCCTGAGGAGTGAGTCAGAGATGGTGATCTGGAGATGTGCCCACCACACTGTTCCTTCTACCCAGGGGAGATTATAGTTCTTCCTGGCAGCATTATTGCTCCTGGAGGGATTATAACAGGGCAGGAGGCCATGCACCACCCCTTCTGGTAAAGGAAAAGATTTTCACATCAATGGTACTCTGCTTTAGGTCCCCTCATCCAGAAATGAGGTTAACACCTGGATGCTCATTGATCTGTTACAACACTGCAGTCATTTATGATGGCTAAATGTTATGGTTGGAGAAATGCAGATCATTATTTATCAGTTTCTGCATTTCATATGATAAGACATACATTTTCCCATAAGTCCCTGAAATCTAAACACAGAAAACACAGCACTAGTCCAACAGATCTGTAAAATGTTACCTCTGGCTGCATGACTGAGCCCTCAGTTCAGGAGGAGCAACAGCTGAATTTCTGAGAAAGTCTCAGTTTCTGTCTTGCAGGGAAAGACCTGAACCACATAACCTGACCTCCCCTGGTAAAACTTCTCTTGGGCAGTCTGTCCTTCTCACAGCAGTACTATAGGCAGGAGAGAGGACACATAGCTGAGGAGCCGCCTGGAGCTCTTGCACTTGAGCTCCATAAAGGCAGTCAGGGAAGCCTCCTGCCTGCCCAGGGACCAGGTAGAAAAACAGTATCTGCAGGCAATGAGCAGAGGTAGAGCAGCTGGAATGGACCAAGAACTGTAAGTCCACCACAGTGGCAGACAGGGGTTGTCTTCACTACGTAGTAATTCATGGCCAGGGGCATCCAGGGTGATGGCAGCTCTCCTCATTACATGAAGCAGACTTGCTAAAAGTCATAGAACACATATGTCGCAGGATGGAGGTCCCTCTATATCCAGTGACTGCTCCCAAGTTTGGGCTGCTCCTGCTGTGGTAACCCCAAAGGGACTATTCCAGCCCAGGGAGACAGTAAGGAGAGGTGGCCAGTTTGTTTTCACTGGGTTTGAACTGGTTTTGGACAGGGCAGAAAACTCCTGGAGGTCACAGGTGCTGACAATAAACAGTAGCTTGACCACGAAGACCACAGGCAGGTGCACGCTATGAAAACGCTGACTTTCTTTGCTCCCGACCAACACTTCCTCTGTCTCACGTTGCTGCCTGGGCCTGAGAGGCTCCTGTAGATGTGACCTGTCTCTTGGAGCTTGTTATCCCATGTTTTATTTGGATCTGTCCAGGTGATCAAACAAAAAAGCGTCTTTTTTATTATTGTTGTTGTTTTTACTGTGAAACTGCTGTGTCCTTTATTAGGGCTCTGCTTTTCCTGTGAGGAGTAATCTCTGGAAACTTGGATAAGATCCTTTGGCTCACACTAAAAAAGGCAATAAAATCCCAGGAACCCAAGATGTTTCTCTGTTGTTTTCACCAAACATCTTTTCCCATCTTGAAAAATGTGTTTCTCTGTTCTGATTTGTTCCCTCATTTAGGGAAAACTTCTTACAAACCTGCCAGTTTTCCTCTTGTCTAGCAGTCCTAGGCATTTGAGAAGCTGTGACCAAGTGTTCAGAGGGCTCCATAGACCTTACTTCTGCTCCCTACCACACTTCCAACTCTTTCTCTTCAGTTAGAAGGAAGCTGTTTATTTTCTTATTGCTCCAGGTTCTCCATCTGCCATCTTATGATGTATTTACTCACTCTTTCAAAGCATTTTAAATCTCCATAGGAATGCATTATAAAAGTGCATTAGTGTTATTACTCTTCTCCATTGCATAACTTTGAGAAATGGTTTACATAAGGCTGGCTACTCTGTCCCCTCTCTGACCCTCATCCATTGTCCCGGTGCTGCTGCCTCCTCCTGTGAGAGCAATAATTAAGCTCCAGTTTCCCAGTATCCCCCTCAGGCTCCTACCCAGACCTTGGGGAATAACCACCCCGTCCCCTCTACATCAACGCAGAGACTGGCAGCTTTAGATTCAAAGATTCTGCCACTTCTCTCTCCCCACCTCTATCAGACATGTCTGCATTAGAGTCCTGATATATCTTTTCAGAGGCTCCAGAATGACTTGTATGATCTCAAAGACCCTCTTCCTGGCATCTGTAAATTAACGCATCAGTAACAACAAACTTAGGTATTTCCCTGTAACTAGGACATGAGTTTTATCGGGAGGACATTCATAATCTTTTACCCCCACACTCTCTCAGGCTCAGCTTTCACAGACCAAGTTTTGTAGGATCATAAGAGCAGTCAGGCAGTAACCTAAAGTAGAATGTATTCAAGTTGGTATGGTGGGAATACTAAAGCTCCTGATGAGAACTATGTAACTGAACGCTGATGTGCTACTGACTGTGACCTGCTTTCTCTGCCACAGCTTTTTTCCTTTTAATAGGTAAGTTAAATTTTTTTGTTCCTTTTATTTTCTATCATGTCAAAACATCTATTTTCAGTGAGATAAAAGGCTGTCAAAACAGAAGTTACTTGAACTAACAACATCACGTAGGAGCTTTCGCTAAATGGGTTGGCAACATGTATCCAAAGAGTGCAAACTAGTGAGACTCCTCCATGCTCTTCCTCCATTTCTGAAGGACATTGGTCCACATCCTTACCATTTTACGTGAAACAGCTGCCAGGTTTCACTCCAGAGGTGACTGCATTTCAGAGACAGACAAATGTACTGCTCTATTACTGCCAGATACCGACCTCATGGACATTAGCCTTGGCTTTTCTAACAGCTCCATTGGACTTCAGTCGTGCAGCTCCAGCCCGGCACCAGCACAGAAAGAGATCTGGGCCCATTCCACTATTTTTTGGCATTCAAAAACATGTAAAGTATGTGTCTTATAACAATGTACCCATACATTCTGCGATCCTGTTAACTCCTGTCTCACACAGGCTCTCTCTTTCTCTCTCATAGCCAATTATTTAGACAAGAACTGGTGACTAATAGAAGCAATTTGTAGGAAACATGCTGTTCCCAAGTGACCAACAGCAAATTGCTAATGACTGACATTAGAATGACCGCTCTCCAAAGAGGAATAGTTGAAAGCCTACTGTGCACAGCACTGATCACATTTAACAACAAAACAACCTCCCCTGATACCGGCACCTGCCATTTATCCTGCCTACTGCTTGCCTCCTTCCTCCAGTACATCTGTAAGAGCAATTGCATCAAAATACAACCACCTTGTATTTGTTTACACAAACATGAAATGTGATTTAAAACACTGAGGTAATGTGACCTTATAAACTTGATGGACAAAACATTAAAAATACGAACACAGTACGGGGAGCAATTCTGCAGTGCTTAGGAGATGGATCATAGGGCTTAATAGATCGTTTCCATCTCAGAAATTTCTGAGTCATGATGAATGGAATTTCTTAGTATTTGAAACAGGAGAGGGGCACGTTTAAAAAGACTGGAGAGGACTGCAGTATAAAATCTTTGCACTATAAAAAAGGCAGCCTTGGTTTTTATTGTCCCTGTGGGGAGTCTCCTGTGAACCAAACAGCAACTAAATCAAATAAACATTTCTGAATTAAATCCATCTTTTCTTTAGCTTTGGGGACTTTAAAAATCCCAGTAATTTATTGAATTGCCTTTCATGGTTATACCTGCAGATGCCTTTTGAATTTGATAGCAAAAACATTTAAACTCACAGCGTTTCCCTAATCAGCTAAATCCATTATATCACCTGTGCCAGTTACTATATTTGTAGGGCAGTAAACAGTGGCCTTTATTGTTTGCTGTTCATGAGGCTGTACATAAGAATGAGCTTAGTCTGTCTCCAGAGATATACACCTACCTTACTGGCACCAGAAATATTATACCAACTTAAATCACTGCTAGCTTTCCTTGCTGTCACTGCCTCCTCTGTTTTGATTCAGTGACAGTAATCTCTACTTACTGCTGTGCTGATACCCTTTGAGTCAAGGTCCCTTTACTGCTTCTGCTGTTTCTGAAAAAAATGTAACAAGTGCAGCTTAGGCATGTTAGGAACAGTTAGAAAAATTCCACACCTAAGAGGGTATGTGGGCTCAGATATCTGGTTTCCTTTGCAAGCAGATGGAGAGGTGAAAATCCTTATGTGGGCTTGTCTTATCCTTATCTCTAACCCTCCAGAAAAGTAGGAAAATGAAGGCGAGAAGGTGAATGATCCAGACATCAAGTAACTTAGGTCTTCTCACAGGCAACAGAATTTGCTTAGAAAACCCAAGAGAGAGGAAAAATCTATGTGGATAAAGAGTACTGCAGTTTTGGCAAATGAGCTACATGAGCAGCGTTTGGGCAGAGCAGGGGGATTAGGGTAGAGCCATCCTAAAGGATCTTAGGACAAAACACAGTAAAGACCCCGATGACAGCACTGCTCTCTGCGGCACAGGTCTTTGAGGAGAGCATCTCATGACCCCCCACCTCTTGCATTTATGATCCCTTCTCATCTTTCCCCCTCCATCACACAAGTCTCCCTCCTCTTCCCCTTCCTCTTCTCCCCATCCCTTCAATTTACCATTTTATAACATCTCTGGGGCTAATTTTGCAATTGTTTACATAGCACAAAAATATTAGGAAAGCACTTAACACATTCCAATGTGATTTAAGAAGTGGAAATAGCTATGCGAACAGCAGGCTCTCTGCAAACCCATAAGTAGCTCGTGGGCCACAATTTGAAAGCCTTTTGATGCAAGCGTAGCTCAGGCCATTTAGAAACAAGAGCTTCTACAGAGTCTCTGCATCCCAGTGACTGAGCGTTTTGCAAGGAACAGGAGAACATGAGTTTTCTTTCTGATGTTCTTTGGCAGTTCTAAGGGAGGCATGACTGTCTGCTGAAAGATATTTTCCATATTGCTTATCTTTTCTTTCCTTTTGAGTTCCACATGATCTATCATCTCCCTCAGCTCAGATGTAGGCCCCCAGGGGACTTAGTCTATGAGTAAAACACAAAACTAAGCAATAGTGATGAAAACCCAAAATGTTTTAGGCATAATGCGTTGTTAGAGACGCTGGTTGCAAATGCTTTCCCCTCTTCTCTGTCTCCCCTTTCTTAGCATCTTGTTATGAGCTCCATGATGCCATTTGTCATCTAGGTGGGTTATGCCAACATGGATAGAAGGGTCTCACTATAAATCACATCAATAAAAACATTTTGAAAAGCATACCCCAGCTTTAGCCTGTGCCCCCCCCAATCCCTTTTCCTTTCTTGCTAACAACACCTTAAATTCTTCATGCCTTACATTTCCAAGTCCTGTTACTGGATGGATGATAGCTTGTCTCATTTCCTGGTTTCACATTCTATTTCTCAGGTGCTAGCAAAACTAGAAAGTCTGAATTATTTTATGTTCATCTTCTTCCAAAGAAGATTTTTTTTCCCCTCCAACTGTAGTCAACTCTTTATTTTTTCAACTTGTTTTTTCACATGGATACTGCTTATGTGTACACACTGGCTTCCAGTCGGGCTGATTCCAATAGCTTTTGAACCTTTTTGATGAATTTCACTCAAATTTGACAGAAGAGAAGTAGTCTCAGAAACAACCATGTTACTACATAATCTGTTAATACAGACAGCACGCCAGAGGAGTGAGAACTGAATTCATGCCCCCACTGAGCAAACATTATTGTTTCTCTTGGCAGCTGGTACTCATTGGCCAATCTGCACCTACTGCTTCTTGCTTTGCGGGACTGTTGTCTGTAATGTGGGGGAGGAAACAAAATTAATGTAGCAGGGACAGAGGTGGGCTGAGGGATACAGGGAACAAATTTGTTGGAAATCAGGCCTCGCTGTTTTCAGCTCTCCCCACAGGAATTGTTTTGTGGCTTAATCAAATCTATATTGTTTTCTTTCAAACATGTCAAAAGCTTGACTTGAGCTTCAAATGGCATGATTTTTGTGGAGGTAAAGCCAGTACCTTAATATTATTTTAACAAAGCCTTGTGAAATCCACATACATTTCCAGTCAGCCGGATTCTTCCTTTTTGCTGAATACTGAACATTCTTTTCTTCCCCTCACTGTTGTCTTTGGCTGTAGAAATTGTACTTTCCACTTTCACAAAAACTGTAGGGGCATTATGAATGCCTGTATTTTTCTTGAGCAGACTTTTTGCTTTCTAACAAAATGGTTACACTAACTGACCTCACCCAAGTTCAGCATTAATATTTGATTATAAAGCACAAGGTGCTTATCTACATTGCCTCATAGCTGCAACTGAAAATTAAATTGTCCTTTGTATTTTCTAATAGAGAGCCATGATGAATAGTTGAGAAGATGTCAAGTTCTTCTTCAGTCGGCTGCATGTCAACGTGATAGACAAAATGAGTTTTCTACAAACAGTACCAAATTGCTTTGGAGTCCTCAAGGAAAACAAGAACACAGCTACATGTTATTATCTGTCTTGGAAAATTGTTTTATCCACCATTATAAGTAAAGTATCCTAATGAAAGTTCGTATAGCCAGGTGTTGGTATTGTAAGGAGAGCCGTATAGCCTTTCACATTTTCTAATCAAATTATGAACTTTGTATACTATCCCCTGACAGCACTCTCAGCAAGAAAAGAATGTCTTTATTCTTATTAGACTGATAGAGAGAGCAAAGTGATTTGTCTAAGGTCACCCTGGAAGTGGCAGAGAGTGGGCTACAGTAAGATTCTGGCCTGTGTTTTGGTGCTCAGTGATACATCCTAGAGTGCCAAACCTCCTCACTTAGCTACAAAATCTTCTTCAAGATTTTATTAACCCATTTTAGTACAAATTTCTTCCATATAGGGAGCTTGAACCTGAAATACAAGCAACCATTTGCATTTTTGCCCATTATCTGTTTATCAAACTAATAAAAAAAGAGTCATGTCTTCTCTTCATTACAAACACAAAAAGCCACACATAGATATGACTGGAGTTTCACCTCTCTCACCTTCTTACACAACAGCAGTATAATAATTTGGGGACAGCTTTCCATTTAGCATTCCAGGGTTGTAGAAGGATGTCTATTGCAGAAGCCATTACTGCAGATGCCTCATTTCTATTCAAAGTTTTGAGGCTGCCCAGCCACAACTCAATGGCTGACAGTCCAAGACACATGCTTCCCTCGGAGCGGTTCTGCCTGTGCTATTTCTTTCTTCTTAAGGTCTTGCACTTAACTACTTAAAATTCTGTAGTTTGCCTTCCTCTTGTCCTTATTTTCAGGAGGCACCAGTGAGGATTCATTACACCTAGCTTTAACTATGCGATGAGTAAGAGTGCTATCAAAGTCAGCCATTTCAGCTCCTCATATACTGAGCTGTCTTAGATATCCATTTTAGGATGGAATAGGTCACTTTTTGGAGCTGCCTAGAGGAGGAACCTTGATGACTGATAAACTGCCTCTTTTATAGTTAGCAAAACTCAGGTGAGCTGAATATACCCAACAAACAGTCTTGTAACACAGAAAACAGTACAATCTAAAAACCAGTTGTCTTCATCTCTTCAGCTAAGTCATTTTGAAGGATCTGGGATACTGTTAATACTTTTATTTAATACCTCGCCCAGATCAGTTTAGAGACTACACAGGGTCTTTGGGGAGACTGTTCCAGTGTTTTACCATCCTCATTTTGAAGAATTCCTTCCTAATATCGTTTGAATTCATCTTGAAGCAACATGAGACCGATGCCTCTCATATGTTTGCTGTGCACCTCCAAGAAGAACCAGGCTCTGTTTTCTATATAATCTTCCACCAGCTGAAGACAACAGATAAGTTCCCCCTTAGCCCTCTCTTCTCCTCTCTTCTTTTCATCCTCAAAAATGGATGACAATGGAATTTCCAATATTTTAATGACTTGTGGAATGAGATTCCCAGAAGACTCATTCCCTAATTTTTTTTTTTTTTTTTNTTCCACCAGCTGAAGACAACAGATAAGTTCCCCCTTAGCCCTCTCTTCTCCTCTCTTCTTTTCATCCTCAAAAATGGATGACAATGGAATTTCCAATATTTTAATGACTTGTGGAATGAGATTCCCAGAAGACTCATTCCCTAATTTTTTTTTTTTTTTTTTATTTCAAGTATTGACCAAACTGACAATTCTTGGCTCCTCAAAGGTACTTAATAAGTCAATGAATTCTCACTGAGTCAGTGCTTCAGAAGAGACAATGTTGTCCTCACAACTAACTGCAGCAGAAAAGAGTGATCCCATCATGGTATGGGGCAAACATAAATTGGGATCAACTTTTGCCCTGATGTCTGTACTTTGCAGGAATTTTGCAGAGGGGCATGTTTGTCCATGCACGTGAAATTGTTGTGGGATCAGAAAGCAATACTGGTTTATTTTGGTCTTAATCCAACAGCCTGAGTCAGCCAGGCATGGGCTCACTTTGGTTTTACACAAGCATAAAAATTTACTTAAAACCTCCTGGAGTTTTCCTTCTTGGATTGGGCTTTTCACCAGATTTGTTTACAAAAACATACAAGTGGAAAGAATATGAAAAGGTTAACTGCGTCAACAATGAGCAGTAGTAAAGCAGGGTGCAATAAAAGCTGAAAATATTGCCAGATTCAGAGAAAGTTAAGAGAAACCATCTCCTCATGGCAGTGGAAATCATGCTATGATCATTTTCTGCTTCTCTCACACTCAATGGGCTATTTTATGACAAAATCTGTGGTTAACAGCAGTAGAGTTTTCTCCTTCATACAGCACTGTTGGGCTGATGGATCATTGTCTCTTTTTAGCTAATAACTAAATTAAGATGTGTTTTTTCTTGCTGAGTACCAGAAGCCATCTCTCGTACTGTCTGGTACCTCAAAAGGCTCATTCAAAATCTCTTTTTTGGGTGAGCTGGAGCCCAAGCAGGACTCTGATGTGTAGTGTTTAGACATTCTTGAGGGCAGGAAGGCTTTTCAGACGGATTATGACAGGCTGGATTTATGTGGCAAGGCCGATTGCATGAGTTTCAAGAAGGCCAAGTACCGGGTCTTGCACTTGGACCACAATGACCCCAGGCAATGCTACAGGCTTGGGGCAGAGTGGCTGGAAAGCTGCTCAGAGGAAAAGGACCTGGGTTTGTTAAATCTACAGCTAGCTGAACATGAGCCAGCAGTGTGCCCAGGTGGCCAAAAAGGCCAATGGCATCCTGGCTTGTATCAGAAATAGTGTGACCCCACAGGGCCACGGAAATGATTGTCACTCTGTACTTGGCTCTGGTAAGGCTGCACCGCAAATACTGTGTTCAGTTTTGGACCTCTCACTACAAGAAGGACATTGGGGTGCTGGAGTGCGTCCAGAGATGGGCAACAAAGCTGGTGAAGGGTCTGACAAGGAGCAGCTGAGGGAGCTGGGGCTGTTTAGCCTGGAGGAGCCTGAGATGAGACACGATCACACTCTACAGCTACCTGAAAGGAAGTTGTGGCGAGGTGAAGGTCAGTCTCTTCTCTTCAGTAATGAATGAAAGGACAAGAGGAAATGGCCTCAAGTTGTGCCAGGGCAGCTTTACATTGGAGATTGCGAAGAACTTTTTCACTGGGAGGTTGTTAGGCACTGGCCTGGGCTGCCCAGGGAGGCAGTGGAGTCCCGAGCCCTGGAGATATTTAAAAGCTGTGTAGCTGAGGTGCTGAGGGACATGGTGGTGGACATGGCACTGTGAGGTTAGTGGTTGGACTTGATGAACTTAAAGGTCTTTTCTGACCAAAATGATTCTGTGATTGCGTGACCCTGCCGCGTGGGACAGGGCTGTTGCCCTCGGGCCCAGGGCACCTTCAGGCACCTCGTCACTCCCTAGGCCCGTCACCCACACACGCGTGTGTGCAAGGAGTGCGCGCGGCTGTCAGCCGTGTGTGTGGACGTGGGGCTGCGAGGGGTGCGGGTGGGCTCTGCCCCTTTAAGGGAGGCTGAGGGCCGGGAGCGTTGCCATGGCAACGGCTTGACAGCCGTGACCGGAAGTGATCGGGGGAGGTCAGAGGTCGGCGGTGGCAGCGGGAACATGGCGGCAGTCCTGGCGGCGCTGGCTGCTGGCGCGGCCGCGCTCCCCGGGCCGGCGGCTCCCTGACGGGGCGGGGAGCCTCCTGCCGCCGCGGCGGGGNTGAGATTCCCAGAAGACTCATTCCCTAATTTTTTTTTTTTTTTTTTATTTCAAGTATTGACCAAACTGACAATTCTTGGCTCCTCAAAGGTACTTAATAAGTCAATGAATTCTCACTGAGTCAGTGCTTCAGAAGAGACAATGTTGTCCTCACAACTAACTGCAGCAGAAAAGAGTGATCCCATCATGGTATGGGGCAAACATAAATTGGGATCAACTTTTGCCCTGATGTCTGTACTTTGCAGGAATTTTGCAGAGGGGCATGTTTGTCCATGCACGTGAAATTGTTGTGGGATCAGAAAGCAATACTGGTTTATTTTGGTCTTAATCCAACAGCCTGAGTCAGCCAGGCATGGGCTCACTTTGGTTTTACACAAGCATAAAAATTTACTTAAAACCTCCTGGAGTTTTCCTTCTTGGATTGGGCTTTTCACCAGATTTGTTTACAAAAACATACAAGTGGAAAGAATATGAAAAGGTTAACTGCGTCAACAATGAGCAGTAGTAAAGCAGGGTGCAATAAAAGCTGAAAATATTGCCAGATTCAGAGAAAGTTAAGAGAAACCATCTCCTCATGGCAGTGGAAATCATGCTATGATCATTTTCTGCTTCTCTCACACTCAATGGGCTATTTTATGACAAAATCTGTGGTTAACAGCAGTAGAGTTTTCTCCTTCATACAGCACTGTTGGGCTGATGGATCATTGTCTCTTTTTAGCTAATAACTAAATTAAGATGTGTTTTTTCTTGCTGAGTACCAGAAGCCATCTCTCGTACTGTCTGGTACCTCAAAAGGCTCATTCAAAATCTCTTTTTTGGGTGAGCTGGAGCCCAAGCAGGACTCTGATGTGTAGTGTTTAGACATTCTTGAGGGCAGGAAGGCTTTTCAGACGGATTATGACAGGCTGGATTTATGTGGCAAGGCCGATTGCATGAGTTTCAAGAAGGCCAAGTACCGGGTCTTGCACTTGGACCACAATGACCCCAGGCAATGCTACAGGCTTGGGGCAGAGTGGCTGGAAAGCTGCTCAGAGGAAAAGGACCTGGGTTTGTTAAATCTACAGCTAGCTGAACATGAGCCAGCAGTGTGCCCAGGTGGCCAAAAAGGCCAATGGCATCCTGGCTTGTATCAGAAATAGTGTGACCCCACAGGGCCACGGAAATGATTGTCACTCTGTACTTGGCTCTGGTAAGGCTGCACCGCAAATACTGTGTTCAGTTTTGGACCTCTCACTACAAGAAGGACATTGGGGTGCTGGAGTGCGTCCAGAGATGGGCAACAAAGCTGGTGAAGGGTCTGACAAGGAGCAGCTCAGGGAGCTGGGGCTGTTTAGCCTGGAGGAGCCTGAGATGAGACACGATCACACTCTACAGCTACCTGAAAGGAAGTTGTGGCGAGGTGAAGGTCAGTCTCTTCTCTTCAGTAATGAATGAAAGGACAAGAGGAAATGGCCTCAAGTTGTGCCAGGGCAGCTTTACATTGGAGATTGCGAAGAACTTTTTCACTGGGAGGTTGTTAGGCACTGGCCTGGGCTGCCCAGGGAGGCAGTGGAGTCCCGAGCCCTGGAGATATTTAAAAGCTGTGTAGCTGAGGTGCTGAGGGACATGGTGGTGGACATGGCACTGTGAGGTTAGTGGTTGGACTTGATGAACTTAAAGGTCTTTTCTGACCAAAATGATTCTGTGATTGCGTGACCCTGCCGCGTGGGACAGGGCTGTTGCCCTCGGGCCCAGGGCACCTTCAGGCACCTCGTCACTCCCTAGGCCCGTCACCCACACACGCGTGTGTGCAAGGAGTGCGCGCGGCTGTCAGCCGTGTGTGTGGACGTGGGGCTGCGAGGGGTGCGGGTGGGCTCTGCCCCTTTAAGGGAGGCTGAGGGCCGGGAGCGTTGCCATGGCAACGGCTTGACAGCCGTGACCGGAAGTGATCGGGGGAGGTCAGAGGTCGGCGGTGGCAGCGGGAACATGGCGGCAGTCCTGGCGGCGCTGGCTGCTGGCGCGGCCGCGCTCCCCGGGCCGGCGGCTCCCTGACGGGGCGGGGAGCCTCCTGCCGCCGCGGCGGGGCTGCCCCGTCTCAGGTGAGGGCGGGCGGCTGCGCCGGTGCCGCTGCGGGCGGCGGGCTGACCCCCGCGGCGCGGCGGGGCTCACCAGAGGCTCAGGGGCTCCGTCGCT
Organism: Urocolius indicus; assembly: GCA_013401255.1. Lineage (NCBI taxonomy): Eukaryota > Metazoa > Chordata > Aves > Coliiformes > Coliidae > Urocolius > Urocolius indicus. The sequence continues at coordinate 49,453 of WBNH01000737.1, forward strand.
GCCCCGGCCTTGCCGGTGTCTTCTCGACGAGATCTAGCTCACCGGACTCCCTTCTTCCCTCACTTGCGTCCCATCTCTCCCTAGGCATGTTGGCCGCGCTGTAGGAGGGCCGGGAGCCGCGGCGATGCCAGAGGAGGAGCCGCTGGAGGAGAGCGCTTGAGCTTGCCTGAGGATCCGTTCGGTGTGTGTGAAACGTGTACGTTACCCGAAACCTTGGTTTCACTGATGCTGTTTTTACTGCACCTAGAGGAATAAACGGAGGCTTGTTGTTACAGTGTCATCCTTAGTAACTTTCCTTTTGGGAAAAGTAGAGTTTCTTGCTATGATTTGCACATACACCAATGGCAGTCAGGTTTTGCCAACCGTAGCTGGCTGGTTTTCCATGTTTACTGTGTCTGTTGTCGTTTCTCCCGTTGTTATTGACGTGTAAGCTTCAGTCTCGGATAGGTTTGCCCTCTGGCAAAGCTAAACTTTGACCGGAATCATCTGTTGTGTAAGAAATGCAGGGTATCAGAACGAGGCATGGAACTTTTCACAATCAGGCTCAGGACATAACTGTGGCTGAAAAAAGCTACGTGCTACAAATAAATACTAGAATTAAACTGTGTGCAGCTTCACATTGGTACTTGTGTGTATTCATTGTGATACCGTGCTTGTTTTTCATAACTTTCTTTTCATCTGTTCTTAGGCCAGTGAATGGAGTGGACTGTGCTTGCTGAACAGAGAGTGTGTTTTGCTTATTGGTAGCTAAGTGTTGCCACATCTCGTTTATTTCATAGTAGCTGTGTATTGTTTTGAAGATGTGGCTCACTCTCTGGTTTTGGACCCTTGGACTTTTCAGTAGTAGCTACCACAGCAATACTGCAATGTTTCTCGAGCACCATCTTATTCCAGTGTAACACAGAGAGATTAATAGATTATCTCCCTGACCCCTACTTATTTTACAAATGGAGAAAGTAGGATAAAATAGGGGAAAGACAAAGCTGTAGTATCTGGCTCCTTAGCAAGTCAAGGTACAGTTTAACAGTGTGAATACATAGTATGGTCACTGTGTGGGCTGCAGCTGAGCAGTATAGTCTCACTCCTTTGCCATCACTGGACATAGGTTACAGCTGCTCTCTTTGTTATGGATTTAGTGGTTTGATGGTTGCAGAGACAGCTGATCTAAAAGTTTTGTGGAGATGGCTTTCTGTCAAATGGAAGCCATTCTAGTGAGTGTTTGCTCTGATATGAATGAGAGCTGTTTCTCCTTCTGTGCTAATGGAAACCAGCTGTGGGTTAAGTATAATGTCTAACTGTGACTTGAGAAACCAAGTCTCAAACTGGGCATTCAGAAAATCTTTAAAAATTCAGACAACACTTAAAACTTCTAAAAAGTTTGGATTAAGAAATGAAACGTTGGCCACATATACGGAATATGTGGTAAGAGTTGAGGGGAGTGTAAGTCTGCGAGGAACTTTCTCACCTTTCCAGAGTAATTTCTCCCTTCACTTCTTGCCAAAGAGCTTCTGTGCTGAAAAAGGGCTGTCTCTTACAAAGCCTTATTTATACCTCAGGGGCTGGTACGCCATGTTTGCTCAGTGAGGCAGGACTCTTGAAGGAACAATAATATTGTCTCCCACTGTAAAAGCCAAACTGAAGTTAGGCAGGGAAAACCGAACCTGGTATGTTCCAACTCCTCAGTCTTGATGGGTTTTGGTTTCATGGAGTTCTATCCCCTCTTCACAACAGCTCTGTGAAGAGAAAATTGGAAGTGTAATGTGTCATCCTCACATCTGCCTGGGGTTTTAGCAGCATTAGAGTTGATCCAGCAAATCCTTTCACCAGTTGCTCAGGTGGCAGGCTGTCGTGTGTCTCCACTGTTCCCGTACAGACTTTACTTCTTCAGCAGCTATTTTTAGTAATGCCAGACTAGGTTCTTAATCACCTGAACTGTATAAGGTGAAAATCCTCTTGTCCTGCTGGCTTTATATTTAATTGTCAAAGACTTCTCTCAGTAGTTTCTGTCTTTTACTTTTTATTTAGACAGTGTTATTTATGTCCTTTCTTTACTGTCACTTATACTGACCTTCAGGATGCTGCTGCCCCCGTTCCTCCCACCTCAGCTTTGCCAAAAGACACCTTTTACTTTTTGCTTCTTCCAGCTGCTTGGGACTTGCAGAGTTCTTGTCTTAGTTTATGTTTTCTTCCTATGTGGTCATTGTTTGCAAATGACCTTTGTTCTCATCTGTCCTACTTTCTTTCCTTATTTCATTCTCCTATTCTTCACTTATAATCTTGTTCAAGGTTCCCAAGTTTCTTCAGGTTGCGGTACTGAGAACGCACAGACAAGATTCCTCATGTTCTGAATGTGGTATTGAATTCCATAATCTGGTTTAATGATTTGTTAGCTATGGACTGAGGAGAGCTGGAAGGCATGTATGGTGTTTGATCAGCACTTAGAGCTAGGAGAGATGAAAATGGAACCTTTAGAGAGCAGATGTCTTGAAACAGGTCCCCGCTGAGTGTGGGCAAAGGCTTGTGGTTTGGTTTCGTGTGACTTTTTGTTAACCTGGCTAAAAAAGTAAATTGTTCCTGAAAGACAGTTCTATGTTATAAAGTCTATTGTTGCTGCTGCAGGGCCCTGCAAGATGCAAGAGAAATGTTAGTAGAATTCTTGAAGCTTAGACAAAATGTGTCTCAGTTTTCCTAGTCACTTTCTTTTAGCTGAACTAGTTTGTCTTTTGCTATAATAAACTTAGATTACTTAATTTCATTTGTTTGTGTCAGAGTTTCTTGCATGCTTTATGGGTTCAAGACCGGGCTATTTGTTACTTGTCAGTACAAAATCAATTGCTCCACTAGGGTGACACGTTATCCAGGAGTTTGAGAAAAATGAGTTTGCTTTTAATTTGACGGCAGGCTTAGTTTTGGGAGTTTTGTATGTGTATGTTTGCTTTTGATCCTCTGCCTCCTCTGGGGATTCCTTGTAACAAAGCTGGTTTTTTTTTTTTTTTGCATTTTGCTGCTTTTAATCCTGCCTTTCCAAGGCTTTGCTTCTCTGATGTTAAAACTCCTGTGACCGTTGAGGGCGTTTTTGGGCGGCATCCTTTGGTATAGTGCCTGCTATTTATGTTACCTTAGGTATCAAGGGAGCAGGTATTGTTTTCATTCCAGTGGCTCTGTAAGCTAGTGCTTAATCTCAAGTGTGTTCTCCTTGAACTTATGGTGGTTTTGTTGTTTTTAAAGCATTCAGAATATCTTACAGTTGAAAGAAATCTCTCTTCTCTTCTGGTGGCATCTTCAGAGGTCCCACGAAGGCTTAAAGGAGCAGACTGCTTTATGAGTCTATATGAAGAGGTTAAGGTGACTAACCAGACAATGCTTGTAGAAAGAGAAGCAATTTTTCTTGAAAGTTACTTTATAGATTCTTTTATAAAACTGCTGTTTGGATCATGGAAGTGTTCCTGTAAACTACCGTATCCCCAGAAGTACTCACAGCTCCTGAATGCTTTAATGTATGAAGGACAGGTTGTTTTGTACTCCTTCACAAAATCAGTGAAATTACAGAGCTGACTGTAGTCAGAAGAGTCAAAACATAACCAAACACTCAGACTTTTACAGGAGAACAAGAAATAAACCACAACCAAGCCATTTATTTATGGTGCTAATTCAAAGACAAACAATGTAAAACAATGCAGGTACTCACAAGTACACACAATTATGATTTTTAAACAGGAATAGAGTTACTTTGATTTCCCAAAATACTTTTACCAGCTTGATACTTACTAATGGTTGTTGCAGATGAAGATCTGCGTTACTGTTCAAAGTAAATTGATTTTATTCTAGTTATACATTTAATGAACATACAGCTCTGGGGTTAGTGTGTGATTATTTGTTTTGGGGTTTTAACTTCTGTGTGGTCATTATGACAATGATTCCACCCAAACAAAAATGCTAATTGCAAAGTAACAGAAAATCTGCTGTATGACCCTTCAGATCTATTAGGAAGACTCTCTCTGATGTTTGAAGGTAAAAAAGTCATAGTCTTGCTATATGTGAGAGCTTGCGTGAAATGACTTGTGTGGGCACTAAGGCAGTTTTAACAGTGACAAAAGTGCTGAGAATCCTGTGTTGAGCTTGATCAGCTCTTGGAGAGACAGAAGCAGTAGATAAAAGATCCGAACTTTTTTTTTCTTCCCTTAAAAAAATTCTTTATGTCTAAGTAATTAATTCCACGTCACTTGGTAATTTTGCTCTTAGGTTTGGTTTTGATTAGTCTTACCTAGCATTGGTATTGATTTTCAACATCAATTTTTCCCAGTCCAACAAGCAACCATCCACAGCTTGCATTTGTTCAGATCACATATTAGTGTTACGTGTTTGAATTCAGAAGATAATTGCATATCTTGCAAATTGCCCAATGGCTGTTTCATCTTGAAACATTTAGAAATCCATTTTAGTTTCTCGTAATTACAATGTTTTAGTCAGACAGCAATCTAAACTTAGGACAGCACTTTGGCAGTGATATGCTTGTTTTTCTAAAATGAGCACAGTTTCTGTGGTTAAATTTTCCTTTCATTTAAATATAGATTTTAATCAGTGTAGGACAAACTTTTCCAACCATATTTAAAATTAGCTCAAGTCATATTTTAAAAAGTATGTTCTTCTAATGTGATTTAACTTATGTAGAAGAACATACACAGAAATTAATGCACTTAGTGTTTATAGACTGGCTCAAATATCACTTGATACTAGTATCAAGTATCTCTTTGTAATAAATAATACTGTTTGCAGTAAATACTACTGAAAGCACCTCCTGCTGTGCTTCTGAAATGTGAAAGATAGATGTTCAGAAAGAAACTAAGTAACATGAAAGCAAAGTGCAGTGCTTCCTGTTCCTTCAGTCTTCTACACAAGTGCTGTTTTGGAGGTTACCAAAGTTTCATTGGTTGTCTTAGGCAGGATATGGTTACCTTTTTCAGTTGGTAAGCTGAAGTTGTAAATAGTTTGTGTGAAGGATTGATTCAATGTTATATGTATTCTGAAATAGAAGTAAGAACAAGTCTGAACTGTATTTGTCGGGTGGCTGTTACAACTCCTAAATTACTGCAAAACATTTGGTAGTTTCAGTTTCTAGAAAAGTATTTTTTAAGAAACAAATGAAAAGACCCTCAAAACTCTTACAAATCAGATATATCCCTGTTTTTACCCAGATGCTGGAAAAAAGATCTTTGCTATTCCCAGAAAGTTCTCCAGTTGGCAGTGTTGAGAGATTAAGGGATTTGAGCTGTTAATGAGACTTCTCTTAGTCAGATAGACCATTTCTGCTGATCACAGGTAGGGTGAGTGGCTTTCACAGAGAAACAGGAGGACAAATGTCATTAGAGGGAGATGAGTTTTGTGGATTTCCATTATATGGAATGCAGTGTTTTTTATCTGAGATGTGCGGCTTAGCACTTGGTTAGTTTCTTTAGTGAAAATAGTGTAAGAAAAGAAATATTGTTCTGGTTTGGATATGGCACTGTGAAAAATCTGACTTAGTTTGACAGATGCTTTATATTATTTTTCGGATGCTAGAAGGACTAGTTCCTTCTAGTTTGTAATATGTCATCTTAAGTAATTGTGCATTGGTTATCTGATCAGTTTAATTTGCTAGCAAGATCATGTTTGTTACTATGATTTTAATGACCTGCTAGAATGTAAAGAACACTTGGTTTTGAAAAGGCTGATAATACTATAGCAGTAGTACACAGTAGCAAACTTACAAATAACTGGTAAACCTTAACTTCTTTTTTTCCAGTTGCTGCAACTCATGCTATTACTTTTAAGAGACTTCAATGGAGCAAACACTTTCATTTCACTCCCCAGTTTTGAAAGGGAGTAGCTCTTAACCGAACTTGATGTGGTACAGTAGAAAATTCTCACGCATTCAGCTCAATAAATAGGAGTTACACATTTTATGCTCATTGAAAAACAACTTTCAACTCTTCTAGTAAGATAACACCAGGAGACAGTAGTAACATGCTGATCTAGGAAGCTAACTTTTCAAAGTGAACCAAACCGCAAACTATCTTCCAGCTTTTGGGCCATGGTCAGAACTTGGAGCTTGTTCCTAGTTCTGCTGGGTAAATTTTTTAGCTACTGTATCAGCTGCAGTTTGGAGCCATGTGCTCCAGGGAAGTAATCACTAGATCCTTTAACAAAGCCAAGGAAAACTACAAAAGACTTCTCAAAGAGCAAAACCAATAGAAGAAATACTGACCTGTTAAGTCTTTCTTGGGAGTTGGTCTTCTTTTTTTTTTTTTTTTTTTTCTTTTTTCTTTTTTTTTTTTTTTTTTAATCTTTCCACTCATGGAAAACTTCTTGAGTACAGGTATGAGGTAAAACATTCATGCCAAAGTTACTGAGCCAGTCTGTAGAGTCTGGTAAGGTAAGGCTATTCACTTCCTCTCAGCCTCCTGTGTAGACAGTAGCCGCCTTCTACTCCTTACGCTTCAATGTGAAAACACCACTAAATCTGTCGACTGAACTGGTGGCTTCCCTTAAAAAAACCAACCCCAAAACAATTTCAGCGATTTCTTTCAAGGTCTCTTGTGCAGGTCAGTAGACTTGTCCTTAGGACAAGTAAAAGTGCTGCACTGCCAGCAAACTAATTATGTGTAATTCATCATCAGATAGTGGAAACAGTTAATGTTCTGGGAATTGGCACGCATTTCACATTTGGAAAGGGGGTGTTTTGGTTTGGTTTAATCTCTCTTAAATAATTGCAGACTGTCTAGGAAGTCGGAAAGTAATGTTCTGGGTATGTTTGATCTTTCTAAACTTTGGTGATGGACTGTTTTAGAAAAGCATCAGTCTTACTGCAGTTGGTTCTGTCTCCATGAGGTGGATAGATTTTTGCACTAGACTTTCCTTAGAAAAATAGTTGTGCATCAGCCTGATTTACAAAAAGTGTTTTGCAGTCTAGTCTATTTCTAACCATTGAAAGTGGTGATGGGTGTGTCTCTCCCAGAATTATGGCTTTGCTCAGTGAAGTGTGTTTGTTAGGAACATCAGGTTTAAATTTCATTTGAATACCAAGTTTTAAATAAAATCCTGACAGTTATCCAATATTCCCAGTGCTTGCATGATTCTACTATTCATTTCCAAATGGATACTTCATTGTTTTATCATAAGTGGTTGCATCTTGAGATTTCAATTTCCAAAACTTACTTAAAATACTAATTTTTGTAAAAATTTTCTTTGCAGAGTAGTTTGACTTATGTTCTAATAAAGGTGGGCATTCTACTCTGGAGAAAGAATCTGACTGTCTTTAGTAAATATTGAGAAACATTTAGTTTTGCACCTCTGTTGGATACAGGGTTAGATCTTGAACAATGTCAGCTCCACTGAGCAATAACAAAAATTCCACTTTAAGACCGTGCTTTAACCAAGTAACACATTTAGATTTCACAGTGAGTAAAAGAGCTGTGTGTTTGCCTGCCAGCTTAGTAGTTTTAGAATGACTAATGTCTGCAAAGATGTCAAGAGTTAAACAGCTATATTTTTTGTGTGTGTGTGTGTTCATATTATGGTAGGTCACTGAAAGACCTTGAGAGATGACTGATGTGTGTAATTGATACAAAGGCTCTGTAGCTATGGTAATATAGGAATTAAATATAGGGAGAACAAATGTGTCTTGTGTGGTCACAATAGGGATATTGCTAAAATGATTGTCGATAGCACAGGAATACGTATTATCTTCTGTCTAAAGGCAAAACAGCTCAAATTACGTGGTTTTTTTTGTTTGTAAAGTAATTGCAGTAGGCTAGTTCTATCAAAGGGCACTATGATATGATAAACAGCACCCTTGTGCAGTACAATATCCTTGAAAATATACTAATAGCAGTTACTTTTCATTAAAAAAGGAACCTCATGAAAAGTTTAGAGGATTTAGGAAAGCTTTGTGTCAGTCACATATTAGTAAGATTATCTTCCTGTCTGCCCTCCCTCTGTGCCTTTGCAGTTTGGCAGACCATTGCCCTTCTGCAACAGCACTGTGCTCCTGAAGCATCTATAGCAAATGCTCACTTCTATTTCTTTAAGGGGAGCTTTAAGTTATTCCCATGTTGCCTGTGACCTTGAGTGTATTCAGATTCTTGTCCATTTTACATGGGGACAGCAGCAAATAGAAGTGGTAAATATTGCTGTATTTTCTTTTTTAACTTTATGTAAAGCATCTGTAAAATCTATTAAGCAAAGTGGTGTTGCAGATATTGTCCATAGCTTTGTTATGAGCAGTGGGCATGCAGAATTAAACTCACTTTCAGAACAAGGGGGATCATCGTGTGAGCAGAATGCAAAAATGAGTTTGTATGTTAGAAAGAAAGATTTACATTTCCTGTCTCTGTGATCACCTCCTGTATCTTGAAATACAAAATTAGCTGAAAAAAACACCTTTAGGATGGACTTTTGCTGGAGTTTAGAAATGTATCACTTATACATGAATGCAAAATAAGCAGACCTTAAAATTTAGGGAAACTATCTGGTAGCTTTGGCTTTCAGTGCAGGATGTTCTTTATGTACGGTATTAACACAGATCATAATGTTTACTAAAAGTATCACAAAATTATGTATTGGCTATGAGATACCCCAAAAATGGAAAATAGTGGTTGCAAAATATTGTTATATGTAGAGTTCCATAGTCTGCAGAATATTTTAGAAGAAAAACTTTCAGCAGTACTGCAAATGAGTTGATTTAGTAGAAGAGTAATACTTTAATGACTGCTTATAACGTGACAAGAGGAGATTGTCAATGAGTATTTCTTCATCATTTAAAGGCTGTTGTTACTGCTGTGGCTCTCCAGCCATTTAGCTAAGGGTTTACAAGCTTTATGGGGAGTGTATATTACAGACTATAGAGCAGATGCCTTTGTTTGACCTCAGTAACCTGTGAAGATGCCACTTCCCAGGATTTTTGCATATGGGACCTTACTACTTCTGCATGCAACTGCTACAAGTCTCTCAGCTCTTAAGAACTTCGGATTTGGTGTTAGTATGGAGGAGTGGCCTACCCTTAGGCATTGCACCTTCTGTGAGTCAATGTCTATACTCTGTTAGAAGGCTTATGGTGTGCTTTTATGCCAATTTCAATGTCTTGAATAATTGTAATGTTTAAAGTGAAGTTATCAGAACTTCCATGTCTGGTTTGGGAGCTATTTGATGCAAAACTGTTGCTCACTTGTTCTTAACTAGATGATTATTTTCTTCTCAACGTCTATCCTCTAAGCCGAACCTTAGTAAGAGCTGTCAGATTTTCACCAGGCATGTACTGAAGAGCTAGAACATAAAAATGAAGTTCATTTGGAATGAGATTTGGAGAGAAGCAAAGTTGTGGGCAAGTGTTTTTCCTTTTTCCAAATGTTAAGCTTCAGCCACATTAATAATATTTCTACGAAAATGTTATTGGACTAATTTAAAACAAAACTCTAGAACTGTTATATCCCACATGGCATGAAACATTCCTGTTTTGGTTGTTTTTTTTGGGTTTTTTTTTGTGCTATATTAACTGCTTACACAGAAAGGAAATGAATTTTAGGAAGAATGTTATATATAAACCATTTGAGACCATTCTCTGTTAAGGAAATACCAGCTGTCAAGAAAGATGCAGCCAATGTTGAGTTGCAATAGAAAACATTCTAAAGGAAATATTTGTCAAGGACAAATGGATGATTAATTAAAACATTTTAACTGTTTGTTTTCTGGAAGAAAATTAGGGGAGTTTATATAACCTCTTCCAAAGTGCAACTATTATTAAAAGCCACAGATATTTTTTTTTCAGAAGGAAGTTGACTTAGGTAAGTTGTTCCTTAATGTAGACAAAGAAATTTTCTAACTACAATGGACTACAATGTTAACTAGTAGGGCAATGAAAAAAGGGGAAAAAAAAAAAAAAGGACTTGGCATCAAGACACTTCACTACCTTCAAATTCTAAAAGCTTGCTTTCATTGATTCTTCTTGATGGACAGAATTTATATAAAAAAGAAAACAAGTTATATTTCAGGATTTGCATAGTAATGTCCTTATTTGAAAATTGGTTCTTTTATGAACAATTAATAGCATTAGGAGACATTATTATGCTTCTTTATAGGAAAATAATGAAATGCACATAAAAAAGTGTACGTGAATCAGGCATGTTAAATATGGTAGTATTTACTCTTTCTTTAACTGGCTCTGGCCTGCTGGCTTTAAGGAGTTATACACTACGTATGCAGATTTACTGTAATGGTTTAAAACATAAGCCTTTGCTTAATTACCACTTTGCTCTTTGTCCTGTTAATCCATTGATGCTATCAAATATACCTTGAAATGCAGTAAACACAGCCACAGTTATATCTGTTACTTTTCTAGATAATGCTCCAATTATTATCTTATTTTAATTTAGGTAAATAGATTGAAGAGGATGTTTAGATTATGTGACTGACTTGAATGTTTAGGGCTTTATTTTAGAAAAGCATGAATATTGTATATGAGAATGTTAAGTCTTTCTCCATGTGAGATACCTTACCGCTTCATTGTAATTGTTTTCTGGAAATTCATGAAGATGAGAGTGTTTTCTTTTGTTCCTTGAGAATATTAAATTTCTCAAGTTACATGATTGCTATTAGAGATGAGCAGCTGCTGTTCCGCCAAATTCACTTCACCTTAGGCTCGTGATCTTAGACTTGGTTAAAATACCAATAGAAACATGAATTCCAAATGATATGTGGGGTAAATTCTTTAATGTCACCCAGAGCAGCACATTTGAATTGGCAGTCTGTAATTCCATTAATACTTTTTTTTTCCCCCTTTAAAAACTTCGTGTTCAGGATGGCTTATATTTCAAGAATGCCTTAAAGATTTAAGGAATGCATTGTGGAGAACATAGTTTACTTGTTGCACAGGCTCGGTGGTGTATGCTGAACTGAATAAAGGATTGAGGATGGTCATCCGAAGGTTTCTTTATTTAAATGCCATCCTGAAGAATTGGATCTTACTTTTTATTGATAAGCAAGAGACATAATGTTGTTAATTCTGATCCTTGAGTTGAATAGTAAGATTTCAAGTTGGACACCTATAAAATAAAGAATGCAAAGCTTTCACAGCTGCAACTGAAGCTAAGAGCAATTATGAATTGTGCTTATGATGTACTGCGCAGTGAAAAATATTCTGAGAAAAATCAGTTTGGAAACATTCCAGATTAGTCAGACACAATTCATGTGCTTTGGGCTGTGCATCTTGAGTTACAGATATATAAATAGGATCTGTTGTGAAAATGGATTACTACATATAACACTTTCAGATGGTAGTATAATATGGAGGGGGGAAAAAGTGTTGTTTATTTTATTTTTCTCCTAGGATTTTAAAAGCTAATGCTAATTTTAGCAGTGTGCTATGAGAAGGAAAAAAAGAAATGCCAAGTGATTTCTCCCTTTTCAGGATGAAACTAGCTATTCTGTGTTAGGCTTCCACAGAATCCTTTCATCTGTAGTCTGAGACTATGCTTTACTGGCAGTCTTATTGTATGCAAAATGATAGATTTCTAAGATCAATGCTAACTCTAAAGAGAAGTAACTAGACTGACTTCCTGAATATAGTATCAAGACCACTAATCATGTCAGGGCTAGAAAAGCAATCGATCAGCATTCATGTCTACAAAGCAGTTAACAATTGTAAATGATTCTGCACTTTGACTGAATTACACATATCCTTCTTTATGCCTCTCACTTAAATCTTGCTTTTGTCCAGAGTGAAATAGTTCTTTGTGTATTTATGTATGCATGGTTGAAGGTATGGTGATTGTTCCAAGGAAGATAGCATCTTCTAATCTGTCAATTCAGATCTTGAAAATTTCTCCAGAGTTTACTCTTTTGAAAATTGTATTAGCCATACAGGACTACTTTTTCCAATTTCAGTTTGATGCTTCCACAGTCAAGATGAAAGATGTTGATCAGGATATCTTCTAAGAAATTACTAATGAACCATTATGAATTGATTGACTTTTAATGTCTAATTCGTGATAGACAGGTTTGAGTAATCTTTGTTGGCTTTCACTGTGAAGTTAAGCCTGAAAATATTCTCGAAGCTATTTGATCTAAATATATCTGAGTCTTTCATGGTATGTAGAATGAGACAAAGCTTATTTGATGAACTGGCAGACAACTGTACAGGTGGATTATGTGGACAAATGCATTTTGAATGAAGTGTGAAGCTTGGAGTTTTAGTTTCATCCTGATTTGATGGTCAGTTAAATCTTTTCTTCAGCTGTTGATTGAGGACACAGTAATTGTTTTCACAGATGTGTCTGATTACATATTACAATTAATGCTTTGAGTTCTCTGCCAGTGAGAAATAATACTCCTCTACTTACTTCTAAACTAAGAACTTTGAGGGAGAAAAATATTACTACTACAAAGCATATTTTTATTTTCTGTCCTATATAATGGAAAATGACTAAATTATATTATAAAAAATGCAGGTTGGAGATACTCTTTAAAAGGGCATCTGTTGTTGAGCTGGTTCTTAATGGATAGGAAAACTTACTTTGAGTTTAAAAGGGTCAGTTATATATCTTGATGTAATTTTCCATCTATATGCTTGATATCTTTATCTGACAGTATAGAAATTATTTGACTACATTAAGTGTTATGGAACAATTGATAGATGAGTCTCATTAACCATGTTGTGTGCAACTGCAGTTAGCTATTTTAAAATACTTTAAATCTCTGCTGTTCCTGAACAACTGGAGGAGGATCCTTTTCTCATATTTCTTCTAAAAGGGATTTTTTTGTGTATGTGTTTAAGCTGGTCTAAGAATTTCAGTCAAGTATCAGGACTGACTAATGCAGTCAAAACTGACTTGAAGCTTGGAATCTGTTACCATTGAAAAAGGCTTAAGACGATGCTGTTAGAGGTTTTAGATCACTTTAAATTTCTTATTTCCTGCAAAATACCTAAAATCCTGTTAGAATAAGTCATAAGCTATTTATCTATATACCTTAGTTGTATTTGTTGGGTAGAGAATCCTGTAAGAGCAATCTTTACAAAGCTACTTTTTAAAGCTTTTATATTTGTTACACTTGTGTTGATGCTAGTCCGTTTCCAAACCCCTTCGAAGTTTCTAGTTTATTAACATTTTGATATTCAGAAAGTGACTGTTCTGAGTGTCCTTGTGCTGTAGGCTTTGAAGATGTGTCTGTAGCAGCTGCCAAATTGAAGGCTAAAGCAATGCCTGGACATTTATGCTGAGTTTACCAGAGTGACTTTCTCTAGTTCTTGTTCTGTCACCATTTATCTCTTTTTTTTTGCCACAATGTTAGTTATTAGAAATTCTGATGTCCTAAGAAATGCTTATAAAATGACTACTCATTTAGTTTGTCTATTATATCCTTCTTGCACATTGCAGTTTACTATAAAATGCTCTGTAAAGCACTATGAGAAAGTTACGGCTTAATATAAACCAGTGGAAAGGATTTCTCAGTTGTTGCTCATGTCTTCTTGTCTATCTTGTATTGGGTCCTCTTACCAAAATGTGGAGAGAGAGAAACTCTGAATATCAGTGAACTTTTTAATTTCAAATATATTTACCTTTTCCTAAAGTAATTAGAACTCTGACATGGAATTACTGACATTTTATGCACAGGTTAAAAAGCTTTTAAATTGGAAACACTTTCATTTGTTTTCCTCTTCTCATTTAATTTTGCAATAATTGCTATGAAAATGTCATCTTTATTGTCTTGATCATCTTATCTTTCAATCTCTTGTTAGTTTTTCTTTCAGCCTTGTAGTATAGCAAAACAATTATAAACTTATTTATTTGCTTCCTGAAGTTTAAACTGTTTGAGCTGAGGATTGAGGAATTTTTTAAGAGACTTGGCGTCTTTTAAATTTGTATCTAGCAGGGAGGTATTTTCAGAAGCATAGACATAATTCAGAGTTTCCTAAAAGCTGGCCTTAATTCTTCTGGTTTGAGTTAGGACCAGGAACAAAAGGAATTGTGCTAGTGGTTAAAATCAGAAACCCCTTTATGCTAAATTTGAAGGGCCATAAGCTCTCCTCCCTGTTGTAGAAATCCTGTGCAGCATCTAAAGGGACACTATGGAGCTTAACTACTCAGGTAATAACGACACCGTGGATGCTTCCAGAAATTTTTAGAATTGAAACCCTGCACAAACACATACTAGACGTGCTGGAGAGAGTTCACTGGAGGGCTACAAGGATGATGAAGGGACTGGAGCTTTTGATATGTGAGGAAAGGCTTGAAAGCTGGGATTGTTCTGCCTGGAAAAGAGAAGGCTTGAGGAAGGGGATCACATCAATGAAGAGAGGATGGAGGATGCAAAGAGAATGGAGCCACACTCTTCTCACTGGTGATGAGTGACAGGACCAGAGGCAATGGACATAAATTGAAAAAACGCTTTTTTCCTAGGAGTCAATGAGCACTGGCATAGGTTTCCAAAGGAGGTTATGGAGTCTTCCTCAGAAATATTCATAAGCTGACTAGACATGGTCCTGGGCAACTGGCTGTAGCTGGTCCTGGTTGAGCAGGAGGGTTGGATCAGGTGAGCTCCAGAAGTCCCTTCCAACCTCAGCCATTCTGTGCAATTCTGTTCTGCAAATGTGATACATTATTGGTTTCAGGTTTCCCAGAGGTGATTTGCAGGGGAAGATGATTCTCCTTCAAATAAAACATACTTTATTTATTCCTTTATAGCTGTCATCAGCTTCAGGAGAGATAACTACTTATTCTAAGACTTAGAGTAAGCTGTGTTATTTGAGAAGCAAGGTTTCTTTCCTCTTAAGTCTTAGAAAACGTGAATTGAAAACTGAAGTGGTAGTTTTAGTTGCTGTTAGAACAATTTAAATGCACAGTGTAACTAAGCCTCAGTAGGAAAATAGCCTTCCTTCCTGAGGGAGGAAGGACAGAAGCACTTGCTGTGTACCCTGTTTTGCTATAAGCTGTCTCTCCTCTTGTGTAATGATCTTAAGAAGGGAGAGACGTGGTTTAACGTGCTTGTTAAGCCACAAAAAAGAGGTTTCAAGAGCATGTACAGTATTTAAACCAATTTATCTCCTCCTTGATTTTGCTTTCATATTGAGAGTGACAGTTCAAAGAAAATGATAAAAAAGCAACTTTCCTTTCAGAAATCTACTTCCCACTTTTTTTTTTTAATGAAAACACTCCCATTTTTGAATGCTAGTTTATTTTCACAAGTTTGGAGTGGCTTTAAATTCAGTGACCTCAAAACGTTCCTATACATTTTAATTGGCCTTCTTGACACAGATTTTGTTGTCAAATGAAACATTTTTATTGGCAGAAAAAAATTTGCCTCACTTACTTTCGTTTGCTAGTTAAAGGCTGTTTAACATATATGAAGTGAATTCTGGGATCATTCCTCACAAGGTGTTTATTTTGGTTTATGCAAAAACAGTGAAAAGTAATTATGTTGATGTAGTTCTGTCATATAAGTAGTGGTTCTGGAAGCTAACATCACTGTATCCTGCAAGGTGTAGATTTACACAATTTACACATCAACTGGCCTGTCTGGCTTCTTTAGGTAAAACTTGTGATTTCTGGGATAATGAACAGTGAATGTTGGCAAGAAAGGTCACTTCCTAGCTTCAAAGTAACCTGGAGTACAGTCTACTGAATTATGGAACTAAAGACTATAAATACAGAAAATCTGTGATTAACTTATGCTCTTTAAAGTGCCTTGACCTTTATTGAGTTCCCCTAGGTGACGTTTTAAGAAGGTTTTTAGTACTGTTTCCTTGCATTATAAAGGGTTAATTTGCATATTTACTCCCACATATTTCATTGTCGTTTTCTCTGCCCCTTTGATTTTCCTTGACTACAATGGCTCTTACATTTGTTGTCAGCATGGTTGCTGTAGTAGTGATCATAGAATCATAGAAACATTACAGTCCAACCATAGAATTGAGTCCCACCACTAATCTGACACTACCATACCCACCACTTTTTTATATAAAATTCTAGAAATGCATTTCTGTAAGTAGATGTTGTCTTGGTAAGTGAAAGGAAAAGCAAACAAGTGAAAGAAAACAAAACAGCAAAGCTGATATGGACCTACAAAATATTTCAGTCCCAGCATAATGTATTCAAATTGGAAGTAAACCACATAGGATTCACATCACATATCATTCTATTTTTAGTTTTGAAATTATTAGTTGCATTTTCTGTTTAAAGATGATAACATATTTAGTCAGACTTAATGCAAGTGAATCATAGTATTGCATTGTTATTGTATAAAATTGTGCTTGTCAGTTGAGTTTCTTGTACTTTTCATATTTTGGAAGGAGGGGAAAACCCTCTGCTCTGGAAGTCGCTCAGACATTTCATACTCTGGTTTACTGATGAAAATATTATACTATAAATAATGCAGACAGCAGGAATACATTTTCACTTGTTCTCCAGTTGGCATCTATCTTTCTTTTTCATTACATATCCTATGGTTGTAGCAACTTAGACTGTACAAGATTACAAATAGCTTTTGTTTTTACTAGGAGTAATTTCAGACCTTCTTTTTACAAGACTGTTAATACCAGTTCTACTGTCTAAGCTGGTAGCTCCTAGCTGTTCTTTAAAGGTCACGCAAGCAATGCCTATTAACATGGCTGTGTCCTTCCTTTCCTCAGTTACTATCCTGATGTTGCTGCACCAACAGTTATAGGCTGACTAAATCTTTGTATTTGGCATCTTGGATGACTGGCAACGTGATTTACCTGGCTTGGAGAGACAGCTTCTCAAGAGCATGCCTTGCTCTATACTAACTGAACTGATCTAATTTTCCCCTTACTGCTTTCTTCCTCTTTTAATACTGTGTTTCCTGAAGCTTTTAAGATGTTTTAAACAAGCTGAGGTGCTGTTCACAGCTAACAATGCCTTCTAATAAGACATTCCATAAAGTGGGATTTTTTTCCCCAGGACAAGATTCAGAGTTTTTAAAGTATAAACATCTAAAGATGCCAGGAGAAAGAAAGGTGGAGGGTCATGGTGGCAATCACTGTTTTTTTTGCTGGTAAGAAATTACAGGCTTCACTTCTACCTTCTACAACTACCTGCTACTGATAGTTGAGTGAAGCTAAAGGGTGAGATTTGTACCTTTGTTGCTTGAATGAGCAAGTTGTCTGGCTGCTGTCAATCCTTTTCCTTTATGGATTTGGATACTCAGCAACAGTGAAGAAGGCTTTAAAGACTGCTGATAGAACAAAGGGATTAGGTCTGTTTATACAGAAGACAAGATCAACCTGCTAATGAATGAGTAATGTTGAGAAGGATGCAAAACCATGTATTTTATAGCTTAAGATAAATGTTAAACAAGACTAACAATAAATTTGCCATCACTGAATACTGCAGGCTTTCTTCCCATGCCTTCTTATGAAGTACATGGTTCAAGATACTGCCAGACAGGATGACTGGGTGGACTACTGCCTATTCAATTGAGCAATTTTTGTGTGTTTTCCACTGGTCTTCTCTATCTTCAACACCGTACAAGATAACAAAGTCTCTTAGGTCAAGACACTGTAAGTATTCATTCTCCATAAATGTTGTTGTGTTAAACACAAGTCAGATCTGAGTTTATAGAATCCTTTCTTTATTCTGCCTGGGCAACTTTCCAATTTTCTGAGGGCAAGCAGCCCAGCAAACACTCCTTCAGACAATTCCTCATCTTTCTCCTTTTTCCAGAATGAAAATCCAAAAATATCAGCAATGGGGGCCAAAATAACAAAGGAAAAGTGGGTGTTGCCACTTCTTGCCAGTTTTTTGTTAATGTTCCCTTCCTTCTCTGTGCCAGAATAATAACAAAAATTCCCAAAGAATCCACAAAATAAACTAGACTCTTTTTCAGCCTCTGATCTAATTCAGAGTAGATGCCATAATGAAAATGCCAGAGAACAAGTACTGTAAAGGGTATGCTTTTTATCTGACTGTTAAGGTTTATTCTTCATCTATTAAGGTTGCAAGAAATTCTAGGGCAATCACTAAGTCCTTGATGATGCACAGCTGTTATTTTTTTTTTCTAGGGTATCGATTAGGTAGATGCAAGTTGCTCATTTCTTACTTGATAGTGAGGAATTTTATTAGGGGCATGAGTGGATAGGTCTTTAGGACAGACTGGAGTGAAATAACGTTCTGAAGAACTGGAAAACCAGGGGATATGAACTTCAGAGATAGTCAGTCTAGGTTAGAGATTGTCTGATCTATGCCTGCTTAATGGGAGAGCAGTGGATACCTGAACCTCCTGTTCAGGTGAGGGAGCCTCAGCACAGTCTGTCCAGGGAGGATGTGGAGTCTCCTTCTCTGGAGGTTTTCAAACCCACCTGGATGTGTTCCTGTGCAATCTGATGTAGGTGAACCTGCTTTAGCAGGGAGTTCGACTAAATGATCTCTAGAGGTCTCTTCCAACCTCTACCATTCTGTGTGTGATTGTTTCTCCCCTAGCTTCAGTGACATGATCAGAAGTGGCAATTACTGTTAGGGAGTATGGTAGGCATCGAGATCCTGGAACCAGTGTTAAGCAGACCAGAGATGGGATTAGAAACTCAGGCTGTGTTGGCAGAATAATAAAAGGTCCAAGGACTACTGCTGAGAAGCAAGATCAATAACTAGGACCGAATGACAGCAGGAGGGAGAGGAAGCAGGGTTTTAGAGCAATAATCAGGATATTTTTTTGCAACTATGGTATAGCTGTTTGATTTTCTTCAGTACCAGATGTTTGTGGCAACCATTACCGGAGTTCACAAGGTCAGTTCTTTGACTCATAGAGCACTAGCGGCTGGCTACAGCTTGTGTGTCTCGAGTCGCTTTTGCTGCTGTTTTCTACAGGTTGTTCTTATTTTAGTTGAAATTCATGAGACTACAATGAATTCACAGTTGAGAGTTCAAAGAGATTTTATTTTTTTTCCCCCAAAGGTGTTTTATATCAATAAGTCATTGAACTTAATGATTTCATACTTGTGATCAGAAAGAACAATTTCTTCAGTGGGTTTACTAGTGGAAGTTCTGCTGCCTGAGTTTATGCATTAAAACTCTGAGACTGCTGCCTTTTGATCTGTCAGACCTACATGATTGATCTGTATAATGCAATGACTGTGTGTGAACTGTGCCATGACACGTTCAAAGAGCTAATAATGATACTTATAGAAGAAATTCTCCCCACATGAGTTGTGGTGGAACTTGTGACTTCTCTAAGATGTTTTTCTGGAGATCCTAATTTTTACTGTTCTCCAATGGGAAAGTATCTGTGAAGTATTTCCAGGTCATTGACTGTCAGACTGGAATTCCCAAACCAGAGGACCATGTCTGTGTAAGAAAAGAGCTTCTCATTTCCTGTATTTCTGCTTCTGTTTTGCTTGCTAATATATTTTGGGGTTTGTGGGGTTTTTTTCTTCTTGTTTTGAAGAGTTCAAAAGCTAGACAATTTGATTCATTTTGCCCAGGCAATGTCTCATTGGAAGACTCTTGGAAAAATCACACTTGTTCCAGAGACAAACATGATGTCATTTCAGTAGCAGAATGCCTTTGCGACCCTCCTGGAAACAAATGTTTTGCATGAGGACTCAAATTTTCTTGTTCTGAATTAATTCAAACAAATTACCCTACATGCTGTATTTGTGGTAAAATTTTCTTGGGAAAGTCTTGTCTTGACCCCTATTAAGAACCAAGACATGACTCTGTGTGCTGTTTAGAAGCTACAAAGATTTTAAGTATGTGAACAGGTCAATATTAAACAGAGCACCGTGCCTCAATCTTTTGAGAAAATAGGCAGTGTCCTTCAGAGCTTCCAGCTGATGTTTCCATTTGTTCTCCAAACTGTTGTTCTCTCCCTAAAAAAGTTTGTTGACCTGGAACAGCAAAGCAGCTTGCTTGTCTTGCTTTAATTTATGTTTTGACTTAAGATACTTATAGAAGAAAGAGAATATTAAAGTAAAGCCTTAACAGTAGAGATATTATAGGGATCTCTTTTTTGACCCCTCTGTATCTGAACAATAGCAAGTTTTTTGTTTCTATAGTGAAGGGGTAACAATAGAAGGCTGGTTTAAAGTATCAGGGAGGGAACTCAGACATAAATACAAATGATGTGACTTTGACACATTTGCTTTCCAGTTGATTGAGAACATAGCCATGAGAAGAACATGCCTGGGAATTTTCCACCTGCCCATTTGACAAAGAATAAGAAAGAAACCATTCAGTTTCCTGTCAGCGTGTCTGAGAACTGGAAGTGGAATGGTTATTTAATGTGTTTGGGCTTTTTGGTGATCTGATTCATAGTTTTTGAATGCTTGTAGTTGCCAGTTCTTGATGTAATACTTTTTTTTGTTATTCCATAAATAAAAAGATACAACAGATTAATCTTCAGGGCGTCAGAGCCTGCTGTGGTCCATTCTCTGTTTTGTTCTCCTTCTAATAGGAGAATAACTGAAAGTATTTTGAGGCCTGTCCTCTTCTATCAAGCCTCTGGGAAAGAAAAACAGAAAAGGGGGGACTGGGGGTGACTGAGCATGGAAAATTTTATGAAATTGCTCATGAGTTTCCTTTTCATGTGAAATTTCCCTGAATTTTTCCCCATGACTCATTTCCTTATTGATTCCTTTTAAGTCTGTAGTTTTGGGGTTTCTGTTTGTGGTTGTTTGGGAGCTTTTTGGGGTTTTGTGATTTTTTTGGGTTTTTGGTTTTTGTTTTTTTTCCAAAGACCAGTAGGTAGCTTTTTCCTTTCAGTGTGCTACGGATTTTGCAAAGGTGTATTCAGTGTTAAAGTTACTCTGCATCTTCTGAGTGCTTAGACATTGCAGTCTATTCTCTGTAGGGACAGATGCCCTCTTTAATTTCTCTGTACAGCCTGTGTGCAAAAACAGGAAGCAAGAAATGCACTTGCAAAGAAAATGGATATTAATCAAAGGTTTATTGTGTAAGGAAGAAGGTGGTGGGAAGTAGGATGTTTTATTTTAGCAGATGTCTATTGATGGTTCCAAAAGCCTCACAGTGACAAAAGGTCAATGAGGGAATTTGTTATGGTTTCATAGTTTCTGACTTGCAGTTTTCACTTTATGCTGATGTTCACTTTTACTGCTGGATATAGACTTCTCTAGAATTTGTTCCCTGAAATGTCACCTGTCGTCTTCTGCCATGGTAAGGACAGCTGTTTACTGGATTGAAAGCCTCCATGACTAACTTCTTTTTATTGGAGAAGCAGAAATAATGTGCAGTGTGAGAGATGTAAAAGGTTAATGGAATGGCAGAGTCCTTCACCAACATATGGTCATTTCCACTCGAGTTCTATGGAATCCATAAATACTTCATTTACTGTGAATACATCTAGACTGACCAAACTCTTGGATGTGCTCAAAGTTTTACAATATAACTTATATTACAAGGAAAAAATCTCAGTGTTCCTCTGGTACCTGTGAGGTAGAGCTTACTTCTTTTGTAGAAATATCCACAATAGAATGTTATTCTAGTGCAGTTAAAGTTTAGTATAACAGTTCAATGCATCTGAAGCATTGTAAACCCTTGAAGACCTTGTCAATGTTTCTTGGAATATCTTACTCTAGAAAGATTTGTATGATATGATCACCAAACTATTCAAAAGACTCTTAGATGAGATACTGAGGGATACGGTTTAGTTTAGTGATAACACAATTACAGAATCTTAAGAGTTGGAAGGGACCTTGAGAGATCGTCCAGTCCAAACCCCTGCCAGAGCAGGACCACCTAGAGTAGGTCACACAGAAACTCCTCCAGGTGGGTCTGGAATGTCTCCAGAGAAGGAGACTCCACAACCTATCTGGGCAGCCTGTTCCAGTGCTCCATCACCTTCATCACAGTGAAGAAATTCTCCTTTATTTCTTTGGAACCTCTTATGTTCCAGCTTGTACTTGTTGCCCCTTGTCCCATCATTGGCCATCACTGAGAATAGCCTGGCTCTGTCCTCCTGACACCCTCCCTTTACATATTTGTAAACATTAATGAGGTCACCCCTCAGTCTTCTCCAAGCTAAAGAGCCCCAGCTCCCTCAGCCTTTCTTCATGAGGGAAATGCTCCACTCCATCATCTTTGTGGCCCTGTGCTGAACTTTCTTCAGCAGCTCCCTGTCCTTCTTGAACTGAGGGGCCTATAACTGGGCCTGGCAGTGTGAGGTTAGTCGTTGGACTCAATGA
The DNA here is from genome assembly GCA_013401255.1 of Urocolius indicus. Taxonomy (NCBI): domain Eukaryota; kingdom Metazoa; phylum Chordata; class Aves; order Coliiformes; family Coliidae; genus Urocolius; species Urocolius indicus. Next base: position 71,633 of record WBNH01000737.1, read on the forward strand.
TCTTATAGGTCCTTTCCAAACATAATGATTCTGTGAATGCTCCTCACAGTGAATTAAGGCTTGTCCTCTCCCCAACCCCTTCCAGGTTTCAGATAAGCTGTATTATTTACTAAACCCTAGTCTTCCAAAAGAGCCTGTGATCTCCCCAGTGAAACAAATTACTTAAATTCCAAATTACTCATTTGTTAGAAAGTAAGGCTTAAATACAAGAAGTACTTTCTTGTAGAGGTTAATTCAGTTTTGATCTACACGTTGGTAGTATATTTAAGTGTAGACATACAACTTTTTCTGTAACTAGCTGTTTCTCTAAACTTACAAGCAACCAGGAATGTCACTCTTTAATTAGAAACATACCTATCTGTCCTACTCATAAGCAGTGCAGTCTTCCTAATGTTGAAAATTTCATACTTAAAATTCATCCTCTATTAAAAGGAAGCTTATTTTGTAGAGAAATTATGCTGACTTTTTAGCTAGAGTTTTTCCATATCACTAATAGCATAATTTCTTCTGGTTAGATAAACTTACAATATCTGAAACAAATTTGGGTTAGTTGAAAGGAAGTCTTAAGAACAAACTGAAAGCTGAAATTCAAGTAAATTAAAAAGAAAAAAATAAAAACCCCAAAGAAACTCCTACCCCCACACACCTCCTACACCAATATACTTAACAATTTTCCCTGCTTTAATTTACAGATGTTATGTCATAGGAACTTGCAAATATTGAGAGAAAGTGGCAGTTTCCTCAACTGTAGCAATGCTGGCTTAGTTCCCCTTTGTAGAATGAAAAGTTTTCCATGTGGGAATAGGTAGATGTATTGTAGCTCACTTTCGATTTAGGTGTATTTATGCATTTCCACTGTAAAGTGGAAGTTCTTAGCTTGTTTTGGAATGTCAGTGCATCATAAGTACTGACACATGTTATTTAGCTGTTTATTCAACCAGATTGGAAACCAGAGCAAAAATTTGCTGCTGTATTTTGCTTTTACAACCCTGTTTTTGTGTTCTTCTCTCCAAATGTACAAATGGCTATTAGTATTTGTGAAAGGTCATGTTCCTGTAAATTAAGTGCATGATCAGAAAGTCCCTTGATAAACTAGGCAAGATAAATTTCCAAGATTGGTTGCTGTTTACTCTTTTGAATTGTGAATAGTTTGACTGGAGTCAGATGTGGCTGTTCCTGAAGTCAGGAGAAAAACTATCTGGTGACAATAGTTGTCATGGCAAAAGGAAGAAAATTTTTGGAGTTTAAGTGACATGTAAGGTATTACTACTTTAATATTCCATTATTAAGTAGTGGTAACCTATGACTAATGTATTTATATATAAAGAGTGTGTATGAGGTGGTAGGTTGTGTTACTCATGGCATTAGTAGATTACATCCGTAGGACTATTAGAGGACAAAGGGTTAAACTCACAGCATAGTGAGTAGTGGATCTTTCTGTCTGGTGTGTGTTTTAGCATCTGTAGGTTACTTCTAAAATTTATAGTTTCTTCTGAAAATAGAACTGGCTAGGGGAAAATTCCAGTGGTCACAGTCACACTTGCTCAGAGTGCCTGTAGCCTGGGATGGTCTTTGAATACATATGATTATATGGAAAATAAGTTTGGCTGATCAAATTGAGTAGTGTTTATAGTGTGTTTTTCTTGATGATTCATGAAATATTATTGTGTTTGTCCGTTGACATATGGGTCAATAGCATAATAGTGGGAGGTGTTAGATACCCTCCTGCTGGTGTTTTCAAACAGGGAAACCTTTTGAAAGGTTGTTACAGACAAACTCTTGTTGGCTAAGTGAACTAAATTGAATAGTCTTCTCTATAGATTTGATTAAGTGATCTAATGATATCTTCTGGCTTTAAACTTTGAGGAAGACATCCAAAATATGGTTTGAATACAACACAGGTTTTCCAAATGTCTTCTGGTGACATTGGTGGAAGACTATTCTTTGATATATTTAAGTCAGCAGAAACAAACTGAAAGAAAACTGAAGAGGGAGCTATTTTGCAGAAGCACTTCATTTTGCAAATGTTTTTTTCTGGCTGAATTTGTTATGACTGCACATGTTTGGTAATTTTTTTTGTATATGTAGAGAAAAATTGCAGTTTTCATTGTCACTTCATATGTAAATGTTCATGAATCTCATAACCTGGGTCTTGAAATGATCTCTGAAACTGCTTGAAAGGGCTAAACCTCATTCTTTGATCAAAATGTTCGAAATTCGAAGCTGTGTGAGTGTACAGCAATAGTTGCATGTTCTTGTAGGAAAACCTGTATTCATAACAGGAAACTCTTCGAGGGCTCTGTGTGTATGTTTGCTGCTTCATAGGAACAGAAAGTGGAATTTCCTTTTGTGAAATTAGATTATAGGATCAGCCCATTGAATGGAGCAAGATGGGATGGGGAATGAGGGGGAATAATTCCAGTGACCCAACTCAAGGTACTTATGTAAATGCCCAAAATGAAATGAAAGAAATCCTTCTTTGCTGTACTGGTACTAGGCTTGGCAAATTCAAAATTGCATAAGGTAGTTTTGATCCAGGATTTTAAAAAGCCTGTACTATTTCACTGGTGCTAAGCAGAAAGCAGCTAATTTCTTTTCAATTTCATCTTTTCTCTCAAAGGCTTGAAAAAAATGAACAACCGAACCTTTACTCAGGAAACACAGTAATGTTATTGTGATACACATACAAAAGAATGAAAGCTGACTTGGAAGGCAACTCTTAACATTACTTCAGTTCTTTTCATTTCAGTATCTAAGGTAAAACACTTGAAGACATTTACTCCTTTACATAAGCATGTCTGGTTCTGGAAGCTGCTTGTGCTTTAATGTTTCATCACAGTAATGGCAGCTTAAATGTGCTGCCAAGAGACTGTTAATTTTTCTTCTTGTGCTCAGGCTGTTGCAGTGAGATACCTTTAAGGTGAGAAAATGCATATTTAACAAATGCTGTCATCACTGCCTATGCGATGAGAGAACTTGGTGCAAACTTAACTTTCCACCAGGCATAACTGCTGATGGAGCAAAGTTTAGTTAAAACCCTAAAAAACAACCAACCTAAAAAAGATAAAATAAATCAAAATACTGGAGTCAGATGTGATTTACAAGACAAGGCTTAAAAATGACTTTCGCAAATAATAAAGATTGTTTGATTATAAATAGTGTAGTATGTCAACATTAAGTATTTTGCTTTCTGCAAGGAAATCAATGGGAAGGTTCATCTTACATTGTTAGAAACTTATTTAGAAAATGGATTGTTTCATAATAAAATCTTTATACTTTGAATGTTTTTGTTTTCTCCTAATGATAGACTTTTCAAAGCACCAACTGCAGCTTTACCTCTACATCCTTTGCCTAATTGGAATATATCAGAGCAACACATGCTGAGAGTAGGGCAAAGCTACACATGTGCTATTTGTGCTATAGTCTACTCTTTGAAAAGACTGTTAATTTGTTATATATTAAACAGGTGGAGATGGGAAAGGATTTAAAAATACCAGCTTTGTTGACTATTGCTAGCTTACTTTTACAACAGGAGCCAACAAAGGTGTCACTTTTTTTTACTTTTCTTCCCCCTCCCCCCCCCCCCCNGGCCAGCAAGTTGAGAGAGGTTGTCCTCCCCCTCTACTCTGCCCTGGTAAGACCACACCTGGAGTCCAGTTCTGGGCTCCTCAGTTTGAGAGACAGGGAACTCTGGAGACAGTCCAGCAGAAGGTCACCAAGATGTTGACGGGACTGAAGTTTTTCCTGGAGGAAAGGCTGCAGGACCTGGGACTGTTTATCCTGGAGAAGAGACTGAGGAGGGATCTTACCAATGCTTATAAATACCTAAAGGGCAAGTGTGAAGATGATGGAGTGAGTTTTTTTTCTGTAGTGCCCAGTGACAGGAGAAGGGATTATGGTCACAAGCTGGAACAGGAAGTTCCACTTGAACACAAGGAAGAACTTCTTTCCTGTGAGGGTGACAGTAGTGGAATGGGCTACCCAAACTGGTTGTGGCATCTCTTTCCTGTGCAACCTGATGTAGGTAGACCTGCTTTAACAAGATGATCTCTAGAGGTCCCTTCCTACCCCTAACATGGTTATGTAAACAGTAAATACGGGTTATAATGTGTTTATTAAAAACTGAGTTACTGCTTGCATTGCGTGTAAGTTATTTCTAAATATTGATGTAGAAGGTTATTCATATCTCTAGGGCAGAGAGAATGGGAAAACATAAAGAATAGTTTCGTATGAACATTTATCTTCCTTATATTTTTCTCAATATTTGTCCTGATGTTCTCATCAATTCAACAAAATTAGTAATCAGATCTAATTTCTCAGCAATCCTTGACATCACTTAGTCCAACGATTGATTTCTCTTTACCAGCATTATTTCAATAATATATCTGTTTGGTCCCAAAAGAAGCAATCTTTTTTTAAAAGATCTTTTGAAAGCTTATTTTCTTACTGCAATGGTTCAATAAAATGTTCAGCTGTGGCTGAATTGGAAAGGAAACACACGTTCTTGTAGTTTCTATCTATGTTGGAAAAAAAATTTCAACATATAAATCTTAGCTGTTGTTGAAAACTCTGCTCAGCAGGAATCCATGTTTCCTCAAGTTGTTTTCAAATTTTCTCCTTACTGCACTCTTGAAAACTTTTTTACAACCAGCTTTACCCTCTTTTCAGTGAGTTAGACAAGAGTTCTTGGGAAGGATGGACAATGGAAAACTCGGACTCGAGTCAATACGTTAATCTTCTCAGTTGTAACTGACTTCAATTTTTCTTTGTTAGAAGGCATGTTGGTTTGCCTTGCTTAACTGTAATACAGGGTTTTCCAATAGCTCTAGGCTTTCCCTTTGACATAATATGTTCCGTTGTACCCACTGCTACGTTGTTTTGGTTCTTTCTGTCCTCTTTCTCTGGCTGTTAATTTGTGACAACAGTAGGAGCAGGTGAAAATGATTTCTATTAGAAGGTTTTGAGTGTTGAGTGACTTTATGTAAAATTAAAAATTTATATGTTTAAGCCTTGAGAAATTATGTGCTTAATCTAAGTTACTTGCCTTAATCCAAGTATATAACTGTTACTGTGACAGTCTGGGACTACCTACATTTGTAGGTACCATAGTAGAAATTGAAAACATCTTCTATGTAAACTATGAAAAAAATGTATTATTAGTCTTTTAAGGCCACCTATATATTAAGAGCTACCCTCATGGGAAGACAATGCTCTTGCATAAATTCAGATCAAGGTGTGTACCAGGAGTCATATTTAATGTTAAGAGTAGAAGCACTCCAAAGAAGTGTCTGCATATGTTACCCTGTGAAAGTAAAAATTAGGAGTTTTTAACTTAACAATCGCAGCTTAACTTTTTCAGAGATGTTTTCACCTCAATCATTGCTCAAGGTGGATCTGCAAAGGGGAGAAGTCAGGACTCTGGAGGGCAGAGTTGCTTGTCACTTGCACCTCTTAGTGCTATTGTGGAAAACTAGGATTAAGACCCTGCTTAGTAGGAGTTAAGATATACAGGAAATGTTTCTCAGGTAGGTGCCTCCACTGCAATAGAAATTAACGTCCTGCCTGTGAGCTTGGAAAGCAGCATCCCTGCATGTTGTCTTGGTTTTATGCCTCTGGGAAGGGTGACAAGTTGACCCAACTGCTAGTTAATTCATAACATTTTACTTAAAAAGTTGGAACTTTTTCCCGTCCCTTTTCATGAAGGTCTTGTAACTATAGTTTCTCTAGTTTCTATTCCATGCTTTTGTTAGTGTTTACTTATGCTGGCATAAATGAATAACATTACGGGACTACAAATTATACTGTGCAATATCAGGTCTTTGATCCTTGTATTGCATCATTTGCCATAACTACTCTTGCTCTCATTTATCAAGCTGCTTACTTCATGGTCATACTGGAATCAAAAATATTTCAGAGATGAACATCTCAGTATAGGATAATCTGTTCCATGCTCAGATTAAAAATGCCTCTTCGCACAGAGATGTAAGGCAATTTCATAGTTGATGTTGTTATTTTTAATGCCAGCAATTCTATATTCACTTTTGTAGCTGTGCTTGTGATGTTTTTGGCATAATTTCAGCATCCCTTGCAGTCATACTAGAAGTGGACTAATTTTGTTGATGTTATATTGCTTGAATGCAAAGTGTCTTGGAATATAAACATATACTGTCCTTTGGTTATTTGGGAGTATACTGAGAGTTTCAGCAATGTATTTACTTGCCGAAGACAAACGGAGACGCCTCAAACTGATGAAGAAGAGAGCAAAGTGGAATGTCCGTTTCTGTCAATTCTCTGATTTATAATTTTCCCAATAAAAATATCACCTCCACAATGCCCATTGCAGTGAACTCATGAAAGGCTTTTCAAAAGCTGTGATTGCCTTTGGGAATTTATCTTCAAATGCATCCAGGAAGTTGTACTTGCCTTCTCATACATATCCTTAGCCGCTTGCCTAGGTGCTTCACTTATTAATGAGCATATTTTACAGCTTGAAGACAAGCTCTTCTTCCTTCCATTTCTATGATATTAGTACGCTTAATTGGAAATAGCAGACTCTTTCCAAGAATTCTGTGTTTTTGTATAATCTTTTTCCTGAAAGGTCAAGGCACATGGTAAAAGTGGAAACATATGCCAGGGTGTGTTCCCACGTGGAAATAACTGAAAATGCTACATCATCTTTGAAGAGAAATTCTTGTAGCAAGGGGGAAAGTGAGTGGGGAAGGAAAAAAAAAAAATCCTTATAATGATTTACTCGGTCATTACTTCTAAATCTGCTTGGCCCAAAAGAAAAATCTAAATGCAACCGATATTAAACATGTTCCATGAGTATAGAAACTTTTACAAGAAAATTCCAGATTTAGATATTTCTTGTACCATGATCCGCAAAGCTGAATCTGGATATTATCTTCCTTATTTTTTTTTTCTTTTGGATATGGTTTATCTAGTGCAAAGATTGAATCATTCAATTTCCCTTTAGATATTTTTTTTTATTATTATTTCTTTTAAGGGGGAGAATGGTTGTCAATAAATAATGTATACTATATCTACTTGGCTCCTTTCTTCTTCCACATGATAGTTTTGATGTAGGTCAGGGTATCTTCTTGTCTCTCATCCAAACAATTTTTTTTACTCCAATGATCACAGTCTTCTAAAAATTATTCTTTTTGTTCATTTCCCCTATCACTCTGCAGCTTTTAAGGCACTTTTGTAGCAACATCAGCAGTACTGAGTGAAAGGCTGGAAGTGGTCAGTTGGTCTATAACGATGCCCTAAATGTGTACTGGAAGTCTCCTTATCTGTAGTTCTTCTCTTCCTTTTTTTTTTTTTTTTTTCTTTTTCTAATAACTCTGTTAAGCTAAGAGCATTGCTCACAAGTGTAAAATATAGTAGTCCCTGAATAGCTCTAATGGGCTATTTACCTCACTAGGTCACTTGCTGTTCTGTAATTATTTAATGGATACTTTATTCTTGGATTGCCTAACATCTATGTGTCTGCCATGGCATGTCTATCTGATGAATCTGCAACTGCCAAATGTATTTGCAGCTGACTTGAAACTCATTCCTACTATAACATTGAGTTGGTATTTGTGATGGGAAATACAACACCTATTAAACCACTTTTAATACTTTTTTTTTTTTATAAGCTTCTTTTAGTTCTGGCAAACTTTATTAGAAACTGAAATTCTGTTTCAAATGAGCTACTGTTTTACATAATACAAAGCTAAAAAGCTAAAACTATTACTGAAAAGTTGCTTTTTTCCCATTTGCCTTCTGGCAGCTTTGTAAAGTATTGCATAAGCACTGGCAGATAACTTCGTGGTTGCTTCAGCATTGAATTACTTTATTGAGTTTCTTATACTGGTAATTTGTTACAGGATAAAAAGACCTTGCTAAATGTTCATACAGGAAAAAAAAAAGTTCATTTGTCTGTAGCACTGGATCCTTTACATCTAAATGCAAAATACTTTACAAGAGTCAAATGGTTGCTGGTATCTTCCTGTGTGTTTGAGGGACCAAAGCCATTCAACTTTAACAAGAAACATGGATTGCTTTTTTTATGCTATATTGGTAAAACATTTCTGACTTTGAGGAGACTTTTAAGTTTGAAGAAAAGTGTTGTGTATTTTGCAGAGTAGGATTCAATAGCCCTGTAACCAAAAACAACTATCTGCATCTGCCTGCCGCTGTGCATAAGCTGAGAATCCCTGCTGAGACACAGAGCTTTATTAGCTCAAGTACAGATCATCTAACTCAGCTGCACATCTTCCCAGGCATAGCTTGCATCTATACACAGCACCAGCAGATGCATGAAGGAAGTGTTTACGCTATGCAATGCAGTGCTCTGTTAGAAATGGCTTTGAAGACCTGGTTCAACTTGAAGCCTTGAGGACATCCCTTTGGAGTTCTGTCATAAGAGGAGCTTCCCTTTATAGCTGCTGGAAAGAAGGAATTACAGAACTGAAGACAGAGTTAAAGCTACAGTATTTAACATTGGTGTGTAATCTAATCTTAAAGACATCTAGATATGCTGTTGACCCATCATGCTGGTGAGCTATGCAAATGAGATTTGAGGATTGTTCTCTAGAAGGCTCCAAACAGCACAGCAGAACTTTGATCTCTTACTGCAAGGTCTTGAAGCACAAATATTGTTAGTGGTGGACTGTAGTTTGGCAATGTGTGAGTTTTGGCTGTATCATTTTGGGTGTTCCATCCTCACCAAAATATAACAGATTGAGAACAGGTTTTCATGTCCAGAAATGGAACAAATGCAAATAACCTGTTTCTACTGCTTCTAGTGACAATGAAACGTTTGTAAATTTTCTGCAGAACTGCTACATTTTTCTTCTTTTGCTTTGAAGCCTGCCAGGTAACCGATCTATTGTTTCTACTATGTGTACCTTGGAAAGCAGCCAGCCTGTAAGCATAACTCACTAGAAAACTACAATTTATGTGGCTTTAAAAATTGTTATAAATATGCGATATTTGTTGATGTTGTAAGTATGCTTCAGTGTGCTGTGTATTCCTGATACAAAGATAGCCCTGCAAAATTTCAAGTTCCCCAAAGCATGAAATTTTCCAATGGATTGGCTAGAACATTTTAAACATTATTTGCAAAAGTTTGTTTTTACTTTTTGTTATTTGTCTTGGAAATATATTTTTAATAGTCTGAGGCAGTTTCACAGACTCAAAGGTTTGGTAGAGTTATACAGAGAAGATAAAAATGCTTTCTCTTTATTATTATTTAAAAAATAAGTGACATAAATGTTTGTAGGTGATGTTCACCATCTCATATAAGTACTATTTAGCCAGAATAACTTATGTGGTAGGGAAATGAAGATAAGTTTCTAGCTTTTGTTTTCAGCCTTTTGACAATTCTGAGGGTAGATAAAGGCCATAATCTGACTTTGTAGCTGATTCTAGATGGACACTCACTAGCTTTCATAAGTTTGCTGTTGAGCTTTTTAACATGAGGCTTGCTGAAATTTTATAGCATATAACAGAATACTGAGAAAAGGAATAAAGTGGTTTAGCAGTTGCTGTTGTTTTACAGATGGTGGCATAAAAGAAAAGGAAAGACTCCTTTGGTTATAAAAACCCAACCATAGTGTAGTATTACTCATGCAGAATCAAATTAATTTGTAGCATACATTGTAGCTGGAAGAGGAGGAATTATTTGGGTTCCATTCTAAAACCAGGAGAGGTTTTTGTAAAGGATTGTCACAAATGCAAAGCTGTCACTGAAGTTGAGTACCTTACTTAAGTCCTCTGAAAGTCTGCTTTTACATCCCCTTCCTTTTTATTTTCATAATTGCACTCTTCAGAATAATATGAGTTAGCATAAGTTTTCTGCCATGCTACTCCTATCCTCGTAATGGTCAGTAGTTTTCATAGCTTGTTGAACAAGCTGTTTGAAATATGTCTCCTGTATTGTATTTGACTAACCCAAGAAGAAAATTCTGTCTTGATGAGGGTAGAAAAGCCATTAGAACTAGTTTCATGGATGTATCCTTACACAGAAGGGAGTTGTGTTTTCTAAGCAGCCTGAGAAAAGAGTTTATCTTGGAAATGATGAACATAGCAAAGTTTTTAGAACCTTGGAAATTCCACTTTTGTTTTTTAAATACTGTATGTTCAAGATCCATTGCAGTGTACATCAATAACTTGTAGAGATTTCACTGTTCTCAGGGAGTGACTTTGGTTCAATGCCAGTGGCAGAGATTGTAAGATACTCCACTGAACACTGCCAGTTTTATCTTTGAGCAACTGTTCTTCAGCATGGAGTCCTTGATTTCTCTTCGCCAGCTGATGATTTAATTGTGAAATGAGGTATTTTTGAAACTCTAAATGCCACTCTTCCCTGCTAAGAATAGCTGTGAACTGAAGTGTTGGGATGCTGTTCTGTAGCGGAAAAAAAAAAAAAAAGTGATTTACTGCTTTGTTTGTAATATCTCCAGTTACAAAGTGGAACATTTTAACTGTTTCTCATAGTTTTCACTTGGATTTGTTATCTGTCAGAGTTGGTCAACTTTTTGGTCTATTGTAGACTTTTAAAACCAGTGGACTTGGATTTGCCAGCTGTCAACCACAAGTGCTTTTTTTTGTTGTTGTTTCTAAAGTAGACTGGGCCTAAGCTGACCTGCAGATTTTACATAATATACCTCACAAAACTCCAGAACTCCACTTGGTATATGTTTGTTGCAAGTTCATGTGGGAGTTTAAAAAATTTATTTATTTAAAGACACAGGATGAAGGGGATGGGGGGAATAGAACAGCTATCCTTCATCTGCCAAAGCTATTTCTGATGACTTGTTAGACAGGATACTCTTTTCATATTGGTTGCTGTTTAATACAGACTTGTGGGGCCACAGGATCTTGAAAGATAGTACAGAGGCAGCTGTATGCATGGGATGCCATGAAAAAGTAATTCAAAATGACTTGTGTAACTGAGGTAGTTTTTGGTAGAAAAAGCTCTTGTGAGGCTCTTACTGCAGCTCAAATTTATCAGTTCATATAGATATTCTGAATATAGTAAGGAATGGAAGCAAGCTATTTTTCCAATCATTCTGGGTTTGGTTTGGTGTGTTTTTGTTTTGTTTTGTTTTTTTTTTTAAGGAAGTAGCTGTAGTTGTTGCTCGATATCCTCTTATAAATGATTTTAAATACCTTAGCTTATGCTCTCATTCCAGCTTTGTTGGTCTAATGGTTGTCTGGAGCAACAGTGGAAAGAGTACAGGTAAACCAGAGTGAAAAAGCATCAGGCTGATTTGATGTTTGTACTCTGACCAAATTATCTGAGTATCTGAAGGCTGTACTGCAAAGAATCTCAGCCAGGAATTTGCATTTGGAAAGACACAATTACTTGGAAGAGTAAATTAAATATTCTGTTAATTTTTTTATTGAATTACAATAATCAGATTGAGTCTTGGCAAATCAAAGAGATAATAAATTGTAAGATGCAGCGATAATCATATTTTATTGGTAATATTTACGGAAACTACTCATTAAGTATTATACTTTTTATTTTGTGCATGTGTAAGCTAACATCTGCTGTAGTGTTAAAGGGTCAGGGATGTTGTTTGTGATGATAATTATCTTTTATTGCCCTATCCTATATATTGTTTTATGATGGAGGTGTTAAATGTCTTAAAGGTTTTCAAATACAAGAACTGAGTAAAAGGGAAGTAATCTTAACGGTCAAGTGCCTGTTTCTTCACATAGAAAGTGATGGTGATCTGTGCGGTATTTGTAAGTTCCTTAAAACGCTTAAAGGCGCAAGAGAAGAATCAGAAATAAAATCTAGTTCTTAGAGGTCTGTGGAGACTGATGGTGCTCCTTGCTGTATCATGTGGGTTACTGCTTAGAGGGGATATCTGTGCGATTAATGATTCAGCTTTTTCCTGTTATTGCTTCCCATATAACCTCTTCTGTTTCTTCAGTTCTTGTAACTGAGGCACACCTGAGAAGTTACATGATCAAAGAGATGGAGTAAGCTGTCAAACTGGAAATACAATTGAGTCAGTCTACAAAAGCTTGCTGTAAGCAATTTTCTTTTAAAAATACTAGTTTCTTGCTCTGAGTGCAAGAATTGGTAAAAATTTCCTTTGAAATGTTGTTATGGAAAAAAAACCATAAAATGCCCAAGCAGAAAAGATTTTTGTTTTGTTGGACTTGAAGTGTTTTGCTAAGGTGTGTCATTTCCACTAAAAGTTTGTTTGCCTGGCTGCTGTTTTGTCACTTGGATACCTGCTTGGTGGTTGCTGAGACTCCTGCATTATTTGCCTTGCAAGCTGGGAAAGACTGTCCAACTCCCTGATCTCGTATCTGGGTGATTTTATTTAGTGACCTTAAAAACTAGTGAACAAGTTTGGGTGATCTGTTTGATGGCCTGTTTAATGAACACCTGGTAAGTTGGCAATCATTATTCTCCTCTTGCCCATCTCTTGGAAATCCGTTTCACTTCCCTCAGATGAAAGGTTTGAAAGATTATTGTGAAAATTGTATCTTCTGACTTGGACATTATGTTTCAGAATGAAAAATTGAATATGGGAGCTGAAATTTCCATCTCGCCTCTTTCATTTGCTGTACTTAGAGGAAATGCAGAACTAAATTAAGTCAGTTCACAGTTAACTGCTGGCTTCCTTTGTAGAACTCTAAGCAAAAAGGCATCATTAGCTGTCTGTGTGAGTTTCTGCTTGATTTTAATTGAAGATAACGTTTATCCTTTCCACTGGTAATTGACTGAAAGAAGAATTAAACCCAATGCTTAGTATTCCCAATACAGTTCTTGAAGAGTAATGAACAGTTTTATTGCCTGTGCTGATTGAATGGAAACATACTGACCGGTAATAATACAATGCTGGTTTATTGGCACTAAAGAGCTTTTCTTTATTTTTTCAATAGTGTAATAAAACCTGATTTGCTGACTGCATAATACTAAGCGCTTAAAAATCTCTTTAGTTATCAGGCAGCTGGCTCTGTTTGTCAGGTTGCATTGCTTAATCCCATACTGTAGGTTAAATCTTGTTTTATATTGAACCTGGAAAATGAATTAACCTGTTTGTACAAGAACTTTGAATCAGCCATGAAATGTTAAGGAAATGGGAAGCATGTGATGAGTCTTGACTACTGTGAAACTTCTAGGCCTTTAATTTTAGAACTGTTTTGTTTCTCACCAGATAAATTGATTTTGTATCCTTTGCCCACTTACAAGCCGTAGAAGTTGTGAAGAAAAACTAGTTCTGTTGTAGAGAACAGGCTGTTTAAAACCTTTTGAAATCACCATCATAACAAACTGTTGTTTGTCTGTACCTTGAATAAAAGCATGTAGAGAGAAGCAAAACAAGCCAAAATCTAATCACAGGAAGATGCCTCTGCTTTATGTTACTATGCAAATACTTTGTTTGCATAGAATATTGAAATAATTTCAAGAAAACATTCTAATAAAGGTGAAGTTTACAAATATGCAACTGTTTTGGAAAGTAATTTTTGCCATTGTAGCCAAGAATTATTAAAATGAACTGAAATGTAAAACAAAAATTGTATTTTAAGAATTACTGCTTCCTGTTACCTGGAGACAAAGCATGTTTTCCTTCTGCTGTGGCAACAAGAACATGTGAAGTACAGTACCCCAATAACTTGGAGTTCTGCCACAAAATAGATGAAGAACTACAAGCCCAGTATGAGTGTGCTGAGTTTCTGCCTTTCTCCTTCAACCTGAATCTTAAACTAAGTTTTGATATCTTCCCACAGCTCTGACCCACACAGCAAATGGAAAGTGGCTTTAAGATGCATAAAAGCAGTAATACCTACTAAATCCGGTGTGAAGAATCATTGTTGCATTAGGAAAGGCAGTTGTCAGTAGCACTAAAGGAATACTTTTGTTGCTTGAAAATGCTTGGGTTCTGTGCTTCAGACTGCTCATTGAATCCATTAATTCATTTCTTGAGTGTCTCATCTCTGACATGAATCGGCTCCATTATTTTGTTGTTATGAGATATTTCACGTTTCTTTTACATCATTTTGCAAGTCCTCACTAAGCACTCCTTTGCCTTTGAGATTGTTTGGTTGTATTTAACCATATTTTGAAGTTGCAGGTATGCATCTTGCATGGATTTGTAGCTGTTACATCTCTTGTTGTGTGCATATGTTTGATCTATAAGTGTCTATAAAGAGACTTTGCTTCTAAGCTATGTTTTTAAGGGGCTGAGAGATGCAAAAAGGTGTAAGAGTCAATCCCCAATTGTCTTTGGTAGTAGATGCCTGGGAAATCCTCAGGTGACTGATACAATGGTAAATAAGGACAGGTGTTGACTTGTGTAGTTGGCACTAGGGTGCAGAGCCTGGCCTGGTCTGGCCTGGCAGGACTCGATATCTGAGCCTGCCTCCCAACCATGCAATCCTCAGCATTACAGCTTTCCTTCTCAGCAGGGTGTGTGGCCACTTAAAGCGTGCTGCTCTTAGCCTGCCCAAAGAAGCTGGTATTGCAAGGGGAGAGGGGAAATGGGTTGTGTAAGGGAGGAGTATCCCTTTGGGATGTGAGGCTGGAAGGGGCTTTGCTATTGAGAAGGGAAAAAGGTGAGTATACAGAGCTGAACAAAGACGGGTGGAAGAGGGTTTGTTAGGGAAGTTGTAGCACTCTGTGAACACAACTGTACTGTCTTAGGGACAGAGCAATTCCCAAGCTATAGTGCCTCTTTAATAGGACACAAAGTTGTAACTAATTATTTTGTCTGACCAGACCTGTCTCTCTACAATTTACAAATTTGAGCATTGTACTTCTAGGTGAAAAGGTGCTGGAGTGTGGCACTGCTTGAGTTAGAGAGGGCACATCGCTTTAGCAGTGCACCTGGTCTGACAAGTGTGACAAATTCAGCCTGGGGCCTCTGCCCTTCCTGCTCTAAATGTAGAGAGCAACACTTCTGCTGGCTAACCCAGGACATTTGGTGTTGGCAGCCAACCTGCCCAGCAGCTTGTGTCATGAATACACATCCTTGACTGTTGGCTAAAATGAATATATATGTAAATGTTTCAACTGACACTTGTAGGCAGGTGCATTTTAAGTCATGTAACCTCTTGACCCAGCTGTTACATCACCATGTGAACCCACAAATGAGGTGTGTGTTAACAATTTTACCTTGTTACTAAAATGAGTTCGCAGAGCACTGTTTTAGGAAGGCTGTCTTGGATGGTTACTCTCTGCTGTAAATTCTTCGTGTTACCACAAGCTTCTCATTTTGTGGTTTTCCTCAAATGCATTGAGAGGGAGTTATTTTTCTTTTTTCATACCTGTTTGTGTGATACGTGCTTTATTGAGGTGGAAGGAGTTCAGAGACAAAGTCTATTCATTATTCTAGATAAATGCATGTGTATATGTGTAAATATATATGTAACCTATTATATATAAGCAAAATATAGGATGTACCACGCTTTTAAAATGTGGCTGCAAGAGAGATAAATGGTGATGATTAAAAACCACACATAGTATCTTTTGTGTCTAGAAACAAGCACTGCAGTGTTTAACCCAGTGGAATGCAGTATCACTTATATATGTGTATACTGTAACATTAAAGCAAACACTGCTGGGGTGCAGGTTGAAGAGGAGGAACTTCAGAGCTTCCTCAAGTTTTTTCTGTAACTCGCATACCTTCATCCAATTAAACTCCCCAAATGTTTACAAGACAGTCTTTCACATAAAATACAGAAAAGACTTTTTTTCTTAAATGTTTGACTCTGGGCTGTAATTTGAGGGAAGGACCAGCGTAAACTGTGGAAAAAGTTCAGCCAGTAAGTGACTTACATTGCTTTTCTAAGAGTCTAGAGGATGACGGCAATATGTTTTCATTAACTCTGTGGTTACCTGTGTGCAGCACTCAGGTATTGAGAACTGGAACATGTGACTCTGTGTTGTCCAGCAGCAGCTTGGAATCAGGGTCTCTGGCAGATGTCATAGTGTCCAACTTGATGAGAGATGACTCTGAGCAGCCCTGCAGAGGATGACGAGTCTGACTAAAACTAAATAAACTTGTGCTGTGTCTTCTAGTGGGTTTTACCTGTCTGAAAGCTATGCTTAGATGTTTCCAGTTGTTTTGCTGTGAGTTCCTCAAAAAATCCTTGATTAGATCAAGCACATTCTAATCCTCTTTACCCCCTTTTGCAGTAGGTCAAATCCTGGTATGTCAGGAGAAAGCTTTTTCTTGTAGTCCTGTTGCAATTAATGCTTTTTGTTGTGCCTTCTGTTGTTGCTGTCTTTCTCTGGGTTTTTTCTTTTATCCTCTGCTACCTTTATTTTGGACTTTACCCACACAGGTTCACAGTAACAAATACAAGAAGTCAGATGGAGGATTTTCTTCACTGCAGTGCTCTTCAAGGATCCCTTGATATGTCAGAATTGATTGTGTTTAGTGCCTGCATATGTGGACAGTTGATTATTTAGTTCCTGCTTTTGACAGGAAGGAGAGTGTTCTGCTCCAGGATGTAAATAAATTTCATTGTGTTTAAATTAATCTTTCTGATATAGCTATGAGGAAACATTTGTATTTAGTGTTACTTTTTTGCTATGCTGCAGAAGTTGGGCTAAATACAGCTTCCTATATCCTTCTTCCGTTGACAAACTTGCTTGGCCTCTTCTCTTGGCCTTCCTCCAAATATGTACAGTTTAGGAAATGGTTTAAACCTAAAACTATCCCAAAATACAGCTACTTGATTGTTACTTGTCAACATGAAGCAGCAGAAGCAAATTAATTTGCTAGCAACACTAGTGTTGCCGTTTTTTGTCTTCTGAATACTTTGCTGTACAAATATTATTGCTATGGACATTGCACAAAACATGCTTGAGAGAAATCTTGTATGTTATTACACAAAGCTTAATGGATTACTTTTCCATTGCTGATTTTAAAATTAAAAACACCAGCTTCCTGTTTTTCTTGTCCTGAAGTCCTGTCTATCTGAGCTCTTATAATTTCTAAAATAGCCTGTCAAAAAAGGAATTCAGTAAAGTGACTGAAAAGTGACTGTTTAACCTTTGATTTTATAAACAATTGGTTGAGTCCTAAATAGATGAAAACAGCCTATTTTTAGGCCTTAATTTAGAGAATTGATATTTTCCACATTTGCTTTGTCATATCTTGTAGTAGTTGCTAAATTGTGAAAGCTTGTAGCTATTATAAATGCTTAGAGGATTGCTGAGTGTTCTGCCGTGATGCATTAAGAAACTCCGTGCACTACATCTCAATTTATAATAAGGGAGTCTAGCTGATATTACAGACAGTGAAATATTTCAAGTCTAGGCTACTGTCTTAAAAACCAAAGGCTGTTGGCTTTTTGATGGAGTCAGTTGGAAAATAACTGATAAGGACAGTTGAAGTACAGGAGACTTCTAAAAAAGTCACAAATTCTTGAAGCCAAGGTGAATTTGGAGGTTTCAGCTGCTGTTTGCCCAGCTTTTGTGTTGGAAATGAAGCTGGTGTTTGAAATAGCTGATCAATCAGTCTCACAATGTTTGAGTGGTTTCTAAAGGAGATTGCTCATAGAGTCTGGCTAGGCATGGAAGATGAGTTTCTGTAACAATATGTTTTGCAAGAAGAAACAAAATGGAGAAATAGAAAAGCAAAGTTCCCCATCTTCAGAAAATACTAACGTTAGTACTTTGCCAATGACAAAGATAATGGCTGAAAAGTTCACTATAATAGTTGTTCTTTTATATACTCCTTGTAGCTTTGGTAATAAAAATAGCTTGCTGAAAGTTTTGGAGTGGAACTACATATTGCAATAAGTGGAAGAAATTATGATGTAGCTGATACTTTTATGACCCCTTTAATATCCCAATTCTCCTTACGAATCACTGCATTTATAAAGTCATTCTTTTGCTATTCCATATGAGGTAGAACGTTCTGATTGTGTGTACTGTCATTGTGTGTTGTTAGCCATGGGAAAGAAAAGGAGGAAGGCTTGAAGACTTACATAATTACTTTCAGTTTCTCTCTTTAACATAATGCCAACTTTCTTTTTCAGAGCCATGGTGTCATGGAAAGGAATATACTTCATACTTGCACTGTTCTTGGGAAGTTTTTTTGGAAGTATATTCATGCTTGGTCCTTTTCTACCTTTGATGTTTATCTCGCCAGCTTGGTATCGCTGGATCACTGATCGTGTTGTGGCCACATGGCTCACACTCCCAGTGGTAAGTTGCACTTTAAGCCAAGTTCTAGCCAACTATTTGTAATCTCAAGATTTAGTTTGCATGCTAACACTTTTGATTTTGTTTCATGTTTTTTATGCTTTTTATGCTTTTGTGAAAACAGATCTTAACACACTTGATGTCTGTGGACGCTTAGGTTTTAGCTCCATGTTGCATGTTGATGTCAGTTTCATTTCCCTCTCTACTGTTCTCAGTGATGGCCTATGATAAGACAAGGGGCAATGGGTATAAGCTGGAACATAAGAGGTTCCAAAGAAATACAAGGAAGAATTTCTTCACTGTGAGGGTGACAGAGCACTGGCACAGGCTGCCCAGATGCGTTGTGGAGTCTCCTTCTCTGGAGACATTCCAGACCCACCTGGACAAGTTCCTGTATGACCTACTCTAGGTGGTCCTGCTCTGGCAGAAGGGTTGGATCGGATGATCTTTTGAGGGCCCTTCTAACCTTTAAGGTTCTGTGTTTCTTCCACGTTTTAATTTATACATAAGCTAATGTCTTAATGTGCTCTTGAAAAGGCTTTTTTTTTGTGATACATCTATGGTGGCAGTTAGATGCTGATCAGAGAAGAGTTGGTGAAGCACCAGCAAGCAGGAGGATTTTTTTAAATTACAAACTTCCTAAATGAGTTGCTTCATAAACGGTTTCTTTCAAGTGTGCTCCAGCTATCTAATTAGGAAAATTATTCACTGTCTCATACGTTATTGCTGACCTTCACTGTTCTCTTACTTAATCCTTTTAGAGTTTAGTCATTGTAGTTGAATTAGACATAAATGATTTCAGGTGAAAAAGAACAACTTCCCCTAGAAAGGAAGTCTTCCTCACTTCCTCATTTAGACTAACTCTATAGTTATAGAAGTCTGGAAATCAATAGCAAAGCTCTTACCTGAACTGTTCCTGAGGAAAAGCGGTATGAGTAGGATCCGTGTCTTGGTATGTTCTCTAAAACACAAAGGACTTGGTTCCTTTAGGCCTTTAAATATGTAACTCTTCCTCCAGTAAAATGCTATGTTGATGGGCAGAAATATGTATCTTGTGGCATAAAGGAAGATGTATCTTTCTCAAATATTGAATAATTTCTACTTTCTCTGTTTGTTTTGCTTTTAAAAGGATGTGAGCTGTTACATGTTCTGAAACTTCACTCTTTTTCATCATTACTAAATGTGATTAAATTACAAGGGAATAAGTAATTACCAGTAAAGGGAACAGAGTGACTGCAATTTCTTGTAATGATAAAATTTTAACTGAGTACTGATAGTGTCACAAAATGGACCTTTTCTCTCTTTGTCTCCAAATTTTTCTAGAACTGCAAGCTCCCTAAAATCAAATACTGGTCTTTAAATAGCTGTGTGAGCTTTATAATTCTGGATTATAGCAACTAGTTAAAGAAAGGAGTCTCAAACAGTTTTGCACCCAGCCTTTCTGAGGCTCACACCTTATTGCATTAGTTTTCTGTCCTCCAAACAATAAACTAATGTTGGACCAATTGGATTCCAGTGGGAAAGCTCTGACCCTGACCTCTGTAGACTTACAACCTTCCACACTCCTCTGCCACATATTTCCTTTCTAGCAGAGTCAGCAAGATGGGATAGTGAGGCGATCTAAACTGTTTCAGTTTAGTTTGGCTTGTGTGAAGAACATACATCTGTTCAGTATTATGTTTAACTAGATGTTAAATATGTAATAAGATTCTTATTAAACTTTCAAGAAAAGACTGCTTCTCTCTTTTCATAAAAAACTGTTTACCATTTCAAGCTATACTACCTCTTCTGCTTTGGCAGTGGTCCATAGTTACTCTTGATAGCAACACCTTTGCCAGAACTATATATAGTGAGGTGAGTTATTAATAGTAGGAATATTTGGCATATATAATGCTTTTCATTCTGAGAACTCAAGCCATTTGCGATTTGTGAGACTGTCATTTGAGTTTTACAGACTTAAACTGAGAAATTACTGTTTCTTGAAGTTCTGTGGCACAGAGGTGGCAGAAATATAAACAGAACAGAAAGTTGCTTTATTTTTTGGATCTTGGTTATAATCCTCAGACTGTGCTCTTTGTTTTTTTGTATTTTTCTGGAGGAAGGATGGGAAAGAGAAGGTAAGGAGGTAATTTGAGGTGCTTCCATTTTTTTTACAATGCCAACTGTTCAGTTTATTCCTCTAGATGTCCAGTCACCTGTTTTTGACTTCTTTTTCTGTACTAACAGTGTCCTTCCAGTAGTCCTAACCTTGAGGCCTGAGGTAGTATCTGTTGCCTACCTTTTACTAGGGATTTTGTACCTTTCCACTGTGCTTCTACTAGATATTAAAAGGCTGCAAGGCACTAGCATTCAGTCATCTGTATTTCTTTAACTACTTGCCTGGTCTTGGTCTTTGCTGTAACCAACCAGTGCTCCTCCATACACTCTTTTGCATGATTTTGGAATGATCATGGGTCAGAAACAATTTTTAGTAGGCAATTTGTCATGTGGCAGCCTTGTTTTGGAGGTTGAGAAACTTTAGTGGCGTGAACAAGGTCAGAGCATGCCATTGGGCTCTGATATTATGTACAGACAGTCTGGGGTTTTTTTGTCCAGCTGTTCAGATTATAAAACCAGGTCCTCTTAAACCTCCCATGTAGTGCTTACCTGCTTTTTTCTTTTGAAAAACAACCAGTTTATGGTTTAACTTGACCCTTCAGGGCCACATATAGCACATAAAGCAAGTAATATGTTCTATGTGTGAAATTCTTCCATCACTGAGTATTTTGACAAACTGGAAGAGGCTGTTTGCCTGGCCTCTTGTTTGTGTCCTTCTAAGTTTGTGCTTTGGGATGGCACTTTGTAGATGACTGTGTAGCAGTGTTTGGTGGATGATGCTTTTTGCTAATTGTGAAGTGGGCGCTCAGGCTTCAAGGTAGCATTATAGAGTGGTACAGGTGTAGGTCCACATCACTGTACTGTGTTCAGGCTTGTTTGGGATTTCTCTTTCTCAGCTGTTCTTTTTGCCATTAGGTTCTAGCCATTTTTGCAGATGGAAGTTAAGCACAAACATGTTGACTTTTTGGACCCAAGCAGAAAGCAAGACAGCTTCTGACAGCCTTTTTTCCCTAGCCCTGACAGTATTGAGCAACAGATTATTTGTGCAGCCAACCTCTCCTTAAATTACTTACCAAGTCATAATCCCTACTGATTCCTTTCCTTTTATTCCTGATAGTGTTCTAGGAAGACCAGGGAAAGGTAAGTTTAACGTTGGACATTGATTGTAAAAGAAGTGATATTTAATTGTTGTTTCATGTCCCAGTAGACAGCAGACTTGAAAGTGTGGAAAAGCTGACTGCTTTATTAGAAAACAGTTAGAAAACAATCTGGACTATTTAAACATAAGAAAAAATTATTTTTCTGTTCAGGTGACGGAGCCCTGACACAGGCTGCCCAGGGAGGATGTGGAGTCTCCTTCCTTGGAGATCTTCAAGACCTGCCTGGATGTGTTCCTATGCAACCTGATCTAGGTGGACCTGGTTCTGCAAGGGGGTTGTACTAGATGATCTCTAAAGGTCTCTTCTAACCCCTACCATTCTATGATTCTGTGAAGTTTGTTTATCAGTAGATAATGCGAGTGAATAAGTGAAATGGTATAATGCAAAATAATTTTTATTACTGTTGAGCTGATGCTTTTCTTTTGGGAGTAAACCATAATATTGAAATGTTATTCCTAGGCCTTGCTGGAAATGGTGTTTGGTGCCAAGGTGGTTGTCACTGGTGACGGATTTGTTCCTGGAGAAAGGAGTGTCATTATCATGAACCATCGCACACGAATGGACTGGATGTTCCTGTGGAACTGCCTACTGCGATACAGCTACCTCAGACTTGAAAAAATCTGTCTCAAATCCAGTCTCAAAAGCATTCCGGGATTTGGTAGGTCACTAAACCCTTTAAATTGAAAGGAAAATGTGTCTAAATTTTGCCCAGCACAGTTCATACCCTCATAAGTTACTTAGGTTTAAATACTGTTTCATTATTTAAAAAAAAAAATGTGTAAAATATGTAGTAAATTGAGTGTTTAAACCATAAATCTACTGGGCTGCCATAAGCCTGCCTGGGCTACAGGCTTAAACATTTCTTTTTAAAGATACTACAGATACTGCTTTTGCTGTTGGTTAAAAATATTTCTGCTTTATGTAACAAAAGCATTTTTCAAAATGATGAAAAATATATGGAGTACTCACCTGAGTAGCAAATGCATTCATCAAACATATAAAAGAAAAGATGGTTATCAGGAGGGTCAACATAGATTCACCAAGGGGAAATCCTATCTGACCAACCTGATAGCCTTCTGTAAGTGCATAACCAGCTGACTAGATGAGGGGAGAGCAGCGGATGTCATCTACCTTGACTTCAGCAAGACTTTTTACACTGTCTCCCATAACATCAGACAGCTCAGGCAGTGTGGTTTGGATGAGTGGATGGTGAAGTGGATCGATGGCTGGCTGAATGACAGAGCCCAGAGGGTGGTGATCAATGGCACAGAATCGAGTTGGAGGCCTCTGGCCAATGGAGTTACACAGGGATTGGTTCTGGGGTCAGTCTTGTTCAACAACATCATCAATGACCTGGATGAGGGAATACTCTCAGCAAGTTCCCTGATGACACCAAACTGAGAACACTGGCTAATTCCCCAAAAGGCTGTGCTGCCGTTCAGCGGAATCTTGACCGGCTTGAGAGTTGAGCAGAGAGGAACCTCATGAGGTTCAACAAGGACAAGTGCAGAGTCCTGCATCTGGGGAGGAACAACCCCATGCACCAGTACAGGCTGGGGATTGACCTGCTGGAGAGCAGCTCTGCAGAGAGAGACCTGGGAGTGCTGATTGATAATAAACTAAACCTGAGCCAGCAATGTGCCCTCGTGGCCAAGAAGGCCAATGGCATCCTCGTGTGCATCAAGATGAGTGTGGCCAGCAGGTCGAGGGAGGTTCTTCTCCCCCTCTAATCTGCCCTGGTGAGGCCTCATCTGGAGTCCTGTGTCCAGCTCTGGGCTCCCGAGCTCAAGAGGGACAGAGAACTTCTGGAGAGAGTCCAGCACAGGCCCACCAAGATGATCAGGGGACTGGAGCATCTTCCTTATGAGGAAAGACTGCAGNAGACCCACCTGGACGTGTTCCTGTGCAACCTGATCTAGGTGGACCTGCTTCTGCAGGGGAATTGAACTATATTATCTCCAACTCCTACTATTCTATGATTCTATACTATTGCAAAGATGAAGAAACAAAAAAAGAAAAAGCCCCTTAGGCATTTGCAAAGCTGATCATTCGTTTTCATAACTGTAGTTTTAAATTGAACTTGGTTAAACAAAATATGATGCTGTGCAGGATATGAAATAATCAGTATTTATAATAGTGTAGGCTGGAAACAGATCTGAGTTGCATATGTTCAAAGAAATTGTTTTAGATAGGCCAAAAATTGTCACACAAACGGCTTTTGAATAAATTAGGCAGACTTACCTGAAATTAAAATATTTCTCTGCATTTTATTTATCTCTCAGATTTATTTGCAGTTTTATACATAACTAGCTTGGGCAGGATATGCGTCAACTTTATGATGTCAAAAGAGTAACTTTATTTATGGTTCCCCTTTGTCAGACCATTTATCTAAACAGATAATTTTGGCAGCATTCCCTACTGAGGAACTCTCATACTGTTGCGCTGTTATTGCCTTCACTTGCTGGGCCTTTATTCCTCTTAAGTAAGAGCTGCAACTAGGTAACATAGTACTTTTCCCTAACAGTCAAACATCAATGTCAGTTTTATCTGACAAAAGCAGTATCTTTTAATGTAACAGGAAATTAGAAAATAGATGTTTAGATAAGTCTCGTATCTTCATAATACAGCAGAGATGTTTTGAAATCTCCAAATCTGAGTATGAAAGATTCATGCGTTTATCTCTTTAGAAGTGGCATATATTTTGTTTGTAATGAAGCATTTGTACGTATACTTATTACTGTGTTTAAAATGGAAAGATCAGCTCCAGGAGCTTGGGTGCTCAGTATGCTTGGCAAAATCTGGTTCTTGAAAGGGCGTTAAGAATTGTTTAGAGGTTGACTTTTTTAAAAAAAACATTATTTCTGCTCCCCCACCCCGTCTCCTTCTCTATCGAGTTCTCAGGTTTGTGCATGAATTGAGCAAATGTAATAGATTTGATGAGTAGATTCATGCAGATGGAATAGTGGCAGGTCAAAGTTAGCAGACCACAATGCCATCTTTATACATAGTCTGACATAGTAACTTAAGCCATAATGAAGTTCTGGGCTCATATTCCATTTTGTGGGCTACAGTGGTAGACATGGGACAGATAGATGTTTACTCCTGTTGCTTGCATTACAAGATGACAGTTTCTGTTAGTAGAGTGGATGCCTGGCTCTGTAGTTTTATAAATCAGTATTAATATGCCAGATGCCTAAATGCCCTCCAAAGTTTGGTTTTTGAGTACTTTGGTTGCAATGTTGTGAATTTATAGCTTATTTTTAGTAAACTGTTCATGTTGTGTTATTAATCACAGGAGAGGAATTCAGCTAAACTACATCCTTCACTCAAGTCATAATTTGACAGCCTAAAATTGTGAGTGGTCAGCTTCTGTTCTGTCTTGATGTATCTAAAAAGAGGCCTTAGAAATACAAGTCTCAATGTTTGGTCAGGCTGTAGTTTAGGCGACAGATTTTTGCAAACGTATTCTCTATAGCCACGTAATTAGGGGACAGTTGGAAAGTGAGACTCTTGGATTACATGAAGACTGACGGAAGATGAGTCTGTATGAAGTTTGATGGGGCAGTGATATAGTAGAGAATGGTGTCTAAAGAGGACAACTCTAAATTTCATCAGTAAGAGTAGGATTTCTCCTGCTTACTTCTTCTGGTCCTGCTGTACTATGTGATAGATCTTTAATAGGTGTTTGTCGAATGTTTTAAAATGTTTTTAAAAAATTGTGTTGTGTGGTTTTTACATAAGTTTTATTTATTTTATGAACTTAAAAAAGTGAGAGGGTAACATGGAAATCAACTGGACAGTTTCAGTGCATTGCATCTATAATTGATGCTTTAGATGTTGATCATTTAAGGAAATGAAAGGTAAACTGTGAAAACGAAACCAGCTACTGTCATCATATCTTTCAGTTTCATCTTTTCATATATTTATATGAATTAGTTGTACGTAGTCAAAAGTGTAGGACTATAAAGTATTGATATCTTGACTAAATATAACTTCTAATAAGTCTTTACCTAATGGTAATCTTGCTTTGAGTTTGAAAAATATTTAAATGAATAAACTGTATTGCTTTCAGCACAACTTCTCATCTTGCAAAGACTTTTTAAAGCAATCATATCATTTTAAGTTATGTATGGGGTAAGGTTTATAGTGCAACTTCTTTCATTTCCATGTTTTTGAAAAACTTATGAGTGTTAAGCATAGCACTTATCATATGTCCTTTCCCATTTGGGCTGTAAACCAGACCTGGGGAGAGATTATACTTATCCCAGTGGTATACACAGTAGGTGAAAGGCAAAGCTTGGAATGGAAATAATAGACCCAGAGTCTTTGTCACCCCCTTTGTGGGTTAAAAGTGTAAAGGTATCAGATTTAATGAGGCTGTATTACATGTAGGCAGTTATTTTCTAGTTAATTATAATTAAAATCAGAGGAATCAGTATTTCAAAGCAATACATTGAATCATTTATCTAGCTCTTAAATTATTAATTCTTTGCATTCCAGTGTATGAAAAAAAGCTTTAAATTGATTAAAGGTTAGCCTTAAAAAAATAAGCCCAAAGTAAAACAGATGGTCCTTTCTTCCTGGAAGTGTAGCTTTGGCTTGATAAATTGTGTGCAGTAAAGTTTTCAAAACGAGGTATTACGTTTCAGTAATCTTAATTTCAGAAACATTCCTGCAGCGTTTCAGTACAACTTGCCAAAGCTGGTGTCTTGTGGGAGCACTACTCTGCTCTTAGCTGTTGCTGCAGTTTCTCATCTGACATCATCAGAAACTACTGACAAATTCTTTAGTGTCAGTTTTCAAGGAGAATTTCTAATGGCATTGACAGCTTCCTGCATAGTCTGACAAGACAGGACTTCTCAGCAGTACTTGTAGTACATATGTACCATTTATATTCTCACCTGTTCTCAATTAATAGAGTGAAAGTGATACAGATTATGATGCAGTTGTGTTCAGTATGTGCTATGGAATACATCCTATTCGAGTAGGTACTAACGAGCATACACAGTAGCATGAGATAACCAGATAATAACTGGAAGTCACTTGCATCCTTTAAATTTTATTTGTAAAAGTTCCATCAGTAAAAGTCTTCTTGTGATACAAACCAGTAAGACTTCATTGGACCTAGAGATGTGTTTTAATGTTGGACAATTTGCATGTGTTGGGTAGACTTGCAGTAATATTGGATTGTAGTGGTTAAAAGTGTCTTGCCACCTACATGAAAAATAAGTTAAAATTTGCATTTAATTTGAGCACTCTGATAAATTGATGGAAAAAGGAGAGAGGGTTAGTGTCAGTGCATGGTTGCTACATGAGAGAATCTCTGACTTTGCTTAATGCAGATGGAAGAGATAAATAACATTGTAATTCAGTATACAAATGTAAAGTATGCAGGTGCTGCAGGCATCCTTGGTGGTCAGATCTGGAAGACTTATCTTTGAAAAGTCTCCCTGAGAGGGAATTATAACTGGAGCAGATTGGTGCAGGAACAACTAAGGACAGGACAAGGTGATGAAGGAAGAATAGGAGAATAAGCAAAGCTGTTACACCTGCAGTAGTTGGAGTAGAGGTACCTCTGTCCAGTTCTTCATTTCATCTCTGTATTCAAGGTATTCTGTGGGTAACATGCACGAGACTGCAAGATGTAGGAGCCTTTTAGCTGTCATTTTTCACTCATCTGGTCATTCGCATTGTAGCTCTCAAAGGCTCAAAGTTAGATTTAGCCCTTGTAGTGTTAAGTGCCGGGGGAAATAAAAAAAGGACTTGTGCTGTATTTCAGCACAGGGCTTTGCCCCACCAATCTTTTGCTGTACGTCAGTTGATCCATTATAGCTGTCCGTATGTGCAAGCTTCGCCTGAAGCAAATTCAAAGTAATTTGAGTCATCTTAGTTTTCAATGAAGCAGGGCAAAACAACTCAAATCATCCTGTCTTTGCCATGGGCTAAGAGCATGCACACCGACAGCTATGATGGATCAGCTACGATGAAGTAAAATATTGGTGTCGTGAAGTCTAGAACATTTTAGCACTTAACTCAATTGGAGTGTAGTTAAAGCAGCATGCTGCAGGGAATGTGTATGCATTTATATTGGCATGGAAGTGTTTGTGCTGTCACAGCCACTTGTGTAGGTAGGGATATAAATACTTTGGCATAAAACCTCTTTGTTCAGGTTATAACTGGATTTGCATTCACATTCTTATCAATAGAGCAGATTGGTTTAAAAAAATTGAAAGTGTAACCTACTGAACTTTCTAGTATAGCTCATGTCTCAAATACCTTTGTTATGTTAAAATAGGCTGAAATGAGAGCTTTGAGGAGCTGTGACATTTTGTCTTCTAGCAATTCAATTATGAACTGCCAGACTTAATTACCTTAAGAGTTATCCTACGTCATTTTTAAAGTAGAAGTTGAAAATTATTCTCTCTAATGGAAAGCACAGTTGTTAGATTAAATATTGTTCATGTTGAAGACAGATATGCAGGACTGTCTTGTGTGTGAGGGAACTATTATACTTTGAAGTAAATATGCAGCTTAATTTGCCTGGAGCGCCATATGGGGTTTTTTTTGGTGGGGGGAGGGATGGGGAAGAAAAGATTTAGGTGCCTGTTTCCCATCTGACTCTTGTCTTTGTTTGGTAATGCAGGAAAGATATAATACGAATATTTTTGGATGAATATCTCCAATATTCTTTGAACTCTACTGGGGGAAAAAGAAATATTAGCCTATATTCCGTTTAAGCATTCTGTGTAACAAGGACTCCAGCCTCTCTCTGCCCCCTTTGCTCTCCAGACAGCACATCAAAAGAATCTGAGTGTGAGGCAAGAAACTGCCACTTTCATGGGACCACAGTGCAGAGATATATGTTAGGTCTTCCTCTGTTGCCTTGTTAGGCGGCTAGTCTCCAGTCCTTTTTCTGCTCTTTACTTTCATCCTCCTCTCATAAGGAAATGGAGCCCTACCAAAAAAGTATTGAATTTTAAAATCGCTCACCATTTGTGACACACAGTAAAGATGAGACATCCATAGGAGAGACTCGCACTGTATTCTGCCAGTATCAGGTACATTTCTTCAGATTTTTTCACTTCTAGGTGAACTAACAGCTAGAGGCTGTTTCTCCACCATCTTTGGAGAGTTTTGAATGACATGGGGCTTTGCTCCAGATGTGTATTGGGCGAGACTTGTGGGGTTTTTTTAATACTTAGGTTTTCATGCACTATTTCACTGTAGTAATGTATTTTAAAAATACATTTTAAAAGGCAGCTTTCCAGTCACCCTAGAGGTTTAAGCCTTAGCTTTAGTTTGCTTAAGTTTTGAGTAATTTTATTTTATTCTGATTTTACACAATACATCAAATTAAATAAAAATTTGAAGTGTTATTTTAAAATGAGTATTGGAACCAAATAGATTTAATAATCCTTAATGGCATTCTATAAATGCCATTTTAGAGTAAAGATTTTGTTCAAGTAGCACTAATACAATGTTAGAGTTAATAATCTGATTGTCTGTGTTCTGTAAAACTCACATAATATATGAAATAGAATGAATATTTGAAGTGTTCAAATAGTATATTTCTGATCTGTGATTAAGGTTTTGAATAATGAAAGAATGCTTTCCAATAGCACAGTGTACCTCTATCTGGGTTCTTAATATATATCTATCTCCTACTACTACTGTAATGATTTTTTTTCCTATGTACTTTCACTTTTTTTTTTTGGTGAAATACCATTTTTTTTAAAAGAAATACCAGTGTAATATCCTTTCTATAAGCTTTCACAGTTAAATTTTCATAGCTAAGGCATAGGCCACTGTAACTCACTAGGGCTCCCTCACCCGAACAGGGAAAAAGATTTTCCTTATATTTAAGTGGAACTTTTTGTGTTCCAGCTTCATCGTATTACCCCTTGTACAGATACAACAGAAAAAAAAAGTGATACCCCAACCTCCTGACACTCACCATTTAGATACTTGCAAATATTAATGAGATCCCCCCTCAATCTCCTCTTCTCCAGACTAAACAGCCCCAGTTCCCGCAGCCTTTCCTCATAAGGAAGATGCTCCAGTCCCCTGATCATCTTGGTGGGCCTGTGCTGGACTCTCTGTCCCTCTTGAGCTGAGCCCAGAACTGGACACAGGGCAGAGTAGAGGGGGAGAAGAACCTCCCTTGACCTGCTGGCCACACTCTTCTTGATGCATCCCAGGATTGCCGTTGGCCTTCTTGGCCATGAGAGCACATTGCTGGCTCAGGGTTAGTTTATTATCAACCAGGACTCCCAAATCTCTCTCTGCAGAGCTGCTCTCCAGCAGGTCAATCCCCAGCCTGTCCTGGTGCATAGGGTTGTTCCTCCCCAGATGCAGGACTCTGCACTTGTCCTTGTTGAACCTCATGAGGTTCCTCTCTGCCCAACTCTCAAGCTGGTCGAGATTCCCACTGAATGGCAGCACAGCCTTCTGGGGAATCAGCCAGTCCTCCCAGTTTGGTGTCACCAGGGAACTTCCTGAGGGTACACTCTGTTCTGTCATCCAGGTCATTGATGAAGATGTTGAACAGGACTGGCCCCAGAACCGATCCCTGTGGCCTCCAACTTTATTCTGTGCCATTGATCACCACCCTCCGGGACACTTTACAAATAGATCTAATCAAATGAATAAATAGACTGAATCAGATATTTCATTGTGAAATTAGGTGTTCAATTGTGAATCTGTATTTGTTAATATTATAATTTAGTTTTGTAATTTGCTCAAAGAATTCATCACATCAGATGGAGATTGCTCAATTCATTATACTGCTATTAACTACCTTATTGGAAATGAACATGGTTAGGAAAAAAAAAAAAGCTTGCCAGGAGCAGAGATTGTACTTTACAAGATTATTTTAAGAAGCACTTAATTCTTTATTTCCCTACTTTGTGGACTATTGCATTAAATTTTTAAAGACTTTTAATTATCTTTGGGTTATTAGACATAAAACTATCTAAAAAAAAAAAAACAGTAAAATGACTGATCCTAATTGAATTTACAGAAACCTGTTTATCAGTCCATACTGCTGCAAACTTAACACTATATACGTAGTAACTTTCAGCCCTGGCTTCCTGATTGAGATTTTTGTTTGCTAACATCTTTTCAATACCTACAGATCTTTGAAATAAGAAACATTCAGAACTGTGTTGCCTTGTGGATATTTTATGCAGCAAAACACTTGGAATAACAAATTGTTAATGGACCACATACTTCCGAGTTCCTTTTTTAAGCCTAGACATGAGGTTCCCAGTTGCCTTAAAAGCCATTATCAAGATCAGTGCCTGAATACAGGCACACCAAATAATGTGTTTCTTTTTGATCAAGATAATGCTTTGAAAAAACTGTGAATAATACAGTGAAAAAAAAGAGGGAGGATGAATGAAACTTACAATGAAGTTCCATCATTAGGCCTACTTTCCTTCCTGTTTCTATAGTTTTGTATCGTTTATTTGCAGGGGGTTTTAGTATTGTTAGCTAATCTGTTACTTTACTATAGGAAATACATAGATGTCATTTTCTTGGTGTATCTATGTTTGCTTTCTATATCAGCTAAGATACTCCTCTTATAGAGATGTTACACTTTTAGGGATACCTAATTTTTTGAGGTACTTACGGAAGTAAGTATCCAAGACATGGTCTGGAGAAGACTGAGAGGGGACCTTATCAACACTTTTAAGTACCTAAAGGGTGGATGTCAAGAGAATGGGGCGAGTTTTTTCTGTAGCTCCCAGTGTCAGGGCAAGGGGTAACAGGCTTTAAGCTGGAACACAGGACGTTCCACTTGAAAATGAGGAGAAATTTCTTTGCTGTTCAGGTGAGGGAGCCCTGGCACAGGCTGCCCAGGGAGGGTATGGGAGTCCCCTTCTCTGGAAATTTTCAAACCTACCAGGACATGTTCCTGTGTGACCTGATGTGGGTGAACCTCCTTAGCAGGAGGATTGAACTAGATAATGTCTAGAAGTCCCTACCATTCTGTGGTTCTGATTCTGTGATTTTGTGAAATATGCATAAAATTGTGATACAAAATCAAGCACAGGCTTTTTTCTTTTTTTTTTTACACAACTTGCCTCTTTTTCTCTTTTGTTTGTATTCACCTTTATCCTTAATATCTACTTACCCTCAAATTACCTTTGCAATGAAAACACACTTGAAATTTCAACTTCAAATGTTGTTTTCTTCTAAAGGATTTTGGGGTGGGGAAAATAGAAGTGCAGGGTCATAGAATTTAAAAAGCTTTATACGTGCAGCTAGCATTTTTAATACAGTGCTGCAAATTCTCAACCAGCATAAGCTGTAATTTGCTTTATCCCCAAGGCAGTAAGAAAATTCTGTACAGCACATTTCTCTAGTTCCATAGCAGGCTTTTCTTTCTGTTTATTTTGTTTTCTGTGTAGAGCTATTTCCTGATAGAATACATATCACTGGTGTGTATGTGTTACTTGAGGCTTGAATCCACTTCTTTTATTTTTTTGACTGAAAAGTTGTTTAAAGGTCAGCGTAGCTACCTACTCAACCTAGTAGGTTTTTGCATTGCTGTTTCGCAATTTTGAACAAGAGCTGTGCAACGTGATGCCTTTTATGTACTTCTCCTGCAGGAAGTCTGTTTGAGCAAAGAAATGGAGTTGCATTGTTACAATTTCTTTAGCTTCACTGTTTCTCTGCTGTCTTTTTGCAATCAAAGATTTCTCAAGAGTTTGAAAATCAAAGGGTGACCTTTTTCCACCACTAGGAAAATTCCTGTTGCCCAGGAACTTTTAGACAATCAAAAATGCTTTTCAAAAAGAGCAAAATATAGTTACTTTTGTTGAACAATCAGTTCACCTAAACTTAACAATAATTAACTCAAAAACATATCTCACTGCAGGCTGCACGTAAGAAAGTGCATCCTTCTGCTGCTTATTCATAATTCTTGCTGATTACCAAAACATCATTTTGCTCATTGCTCTACTGAATTCCTCCTATTTCTCTGTGCATTTCCATTTGGATCCCAGGTTGTGCTTCGGACTTGTTGTGTGTTGTTTTTCTAGCAGCACCCTGCAGAAACACTGAGGAATGGAAATCAAAGTGGGAGCAGCTTTTGCTTAGTGTCTGCAAGCCTGTGCTGGATTTCTTCTCTTGCTTGAATCTAGTGAGATGGTGAGATACAAAACCAGCAGGCATTCCTCCCCATCAGTACATGGACCAGGGTTTTTGTTCAAAGCAGTAATATATATTTTTGTTACCTTTCACTTGAGGCCTTAAAGCTGAGTGAATATGGGAGATTCTTCCACTTTCGTAGTTGGTAAAATAGTTTGATGCAATGTGCTGGGGTGAGTGGGAAGGAAAACCTGTGTCCTTTACTATTAGTCATCTGACTGTAGATAAAGTGTTCTTATTTGAGCAGTCAGGACTGATTTATCTAATTAGATGTACACTTACAGAAATATTCTTCCAGAACGCTGGATGTTATCTATTGGAAAGCTTAGAAAATCAGACCAGTTGTTTATTTAAAAACTGGATGCCTCCCAACTCTCTTGCCTTTCTTTCTTTATTCCTCCTCCCCCACACCCTACTGTTATTCCATCACTGTTTCTATTTAATTTTTCATAGCCTGTATATAACACCGCCATTTAAGACAGGAATGTGAAACTACTGAATCTTACCCTCTGCTTTAAATCAGTTTAGTCAGGTAACATGTGTTACCTATGCAGTAGCTTTATTAGGAGCTAAAGTTGTTTGTAGTTTGTTTTTCACATTGTTGTTTAAGAATGATAGCTGGAAAGAGTTTACATGCAAGTTTTCAAGCCTTGTGCTGCATAGAGAGAGATAGGGGAGAGGGTGGAATGTGTCAGTGATATTCTTTTTTCTATACTCCCTCCCTGTTGTGGACCAAAATCACTCTTCCTAAGGAGCTGCTGACCTGAGAAACTGTGAGCAGACTTCCTAAGTGACCATTTTAAAAACCATAGAACCATTTAGTTTGGGAAAAAACCAGTAAGATCATCAAGTCCGTCCATTAACCCTGCACTGCCACATCCACCGTTAAACCATGGCCTTAAGTGCTACATCTGCACCTTTAAAATAACTCCAGAGATGGTGACTCAGCTACTTCCCTGGGTAACCTGTTCCAGTGCTTCTCGTTTCCCTTCTTTTCGTCAATGGACTCTGCTGCAATGAGAACACAAGGACTGAATAATTTAGACCTGCTGTGTGATACTGCACAACAATATGGTTTAGCACCGTACTGGTTTTGCATAAATTAATTTAGGTGTAGCATCTAGGGTATATAAAACATACAGGAAGTCTTGGCTGAGATGTGTGATTGGAAAACATCAAAACCACAGCCCAACTTTCCTAATCCCTATGTATTTTTACTCTGTTCCATTGAGCATCAACATCTTCAGGCTTGCAAGTGGTGTGGTACAAGGCATCTCTGTTTCTGCTTAGAGAGATTTTTTTTCTGTTGCTGGGCTCACTTTTATGAATTTGATTTCAGATGATCAGAGACATAAAATAAGTCAAAAGGGATCCATGGGGATCATCAAGTCAAACTACCTGTTCCTCATAGCACTACTCAAAATTAAACCTTGTGACTTAAGAGCATTTTCAAAACACTCCTTGATCTCTGAGAGTCTTGATGCTGTGAACACTCCCTGGGGAGTCTGTTCCAGTGACTGAACACCCTCTCGGTAAGGAACCTTTTCAGTTGTCCAGTCTGAACCTCCCTTGACACAGCTTCATTCCATTTCCATGTATCTTGTTAGATGGAACTGGATGCTTTGGCACCATTTGATATTTGACAATATTTGGTATGAAAAGATGTCCTCTTACAAGAAATTTTTCAGCTACTTTAAAATTGACCTTTATTTTTTCCTGCAAATTATTTGTTTAAACACGGATAGCCTCTTAATAGAACTGGTACTTCTTGACTTGGCAGATGCAGGAATGTGATATGTGCATAGATGCATACAAAATGTGGTCAGAGTTTAGTTTCGTTTACAGAGGGTTTTTGACAAGTACAGTGTGCAAGTTTGGAAAGGTTTGCTGAGACTGCATTCTGGGCTTTTTTTTTTTTTTTTTTTCTTAATTCATATCACCACTTCCAGTATTCAGGTATCTGGATATCATTCATTATCTGAGTATCTGAGACTCATTAGTTCCAGACTGAAGAAGGCTTGTTAGTTATTCATGCTTTGTCTAAATGTTTAGTTGATTTAAAGATAAAAACTTATCTACCATAGTACAGGTTACCCATTTTTAACAGTATCAGCTAACGTCCCTATCTAATACAGAAGAGATTATGTAGCTTGGTTAGTAGATTATCCAGGCTGACTGATTTATGAAGTTGATATAAAAGCTAGTGACTTCGGTAAGTGATTTGCTAGCATGTGGTCCGTGTAGGATGTTGCCATGGACAGGCTAGAAAGGAATCCTCTGAAAGATGAGCTGACATAAGGTACAAGAATAACATCCTGTAAGTCACCAGCAAAGGCAAAAGAGACTTTGAGAATTGTGGTGAGCAAAGAGAAGAATGGGAAGCTGTGATGTTTCCTCTTTTATGTGGAATATCTATCTGTAGATTTTCTGATGAGATAAAAGCTAGCTCGGTACAATGCTAAGGCAGTCTCATGCTCCTCCGAGCTCTGTTTAAGAAAGGAGCATCATGGGCATTTGATGGAACTGGGACTCTGATTTGTTTTTGTCCTTATGTCTGAACTAGTGGACAAAACATATAATATTATGTGATGTATTGTATAGGAAATTGTGCCAAAAATGCCAAGAATGTTTATCGCAGATAACAGTGTATGACCCCTGAGCTGCCGGCTCAGCAGCAGTTTCATTTATTTAACTGCATGGCATTCTCAGTTTGACAGGCTGTAAATCTTCACAATTGTCTTGTGTACTAATTCAAGCAAATGAATCCATTACATTTTTCTATAATTAAAGAACCTAGTATTTTCTTTTATTAGCAAATAAAATAAGAAGCCTTCAAAGCAATAGATATTTTATGCACAATGCACATGGCTAACATGCACTATTAAGGGCAACTGTGTATATATAGTGCAGTTTTCTTTTATCCTACAGTGCATTGCTGAGATGGTTGTCCATAGGGGCAATACCTTCCCTTGGACAAATCAGTGTTGCACTTACGAAGGATACTAGAGTGAGGACCACTGCTTTACATACTTCATTTTCTGAGAGCATTAACCCTATTCTTGCTCTCTGGAAAGTGTTTATAAGTCTGATAGCTTGAGTCTTGCAAAACTATAGCCATTCCAAGTCCATTTATACCTATTTATTTAGGTTATGCATTCTTTTACTTGCTATCCAAAACTTATTTGACAAGGTAACCAAGTGCTCTTAATCAAAGGTCAATATTGGTGTCTAACAAAATGTGTAAAATATTTTGGAATAACAGGCACTGTGGAAGTATTGGAATGAAATGTTACTGAAGGTCTGTTTTTTAAACTCTAGGCTGGGCGATGCAGGTTGCTGCCTTTATTTTCATTCAGAGAAAGTGGGAAGATGACAAGAGTCACTTTGAAGAAATGCTGGATTATTTCTGTGACATTCGTGAACCACTGCAACTCCTCATCTTTCCAGAAGGAACTGATCTCACAGGTAGGCTACATTTCTCATCTTCTTGTGGAATGTTCAGCATGGACATTCTTTATTGTTTATGGAAACAGTTAAAGTGCAAGGCAGGAACAAAACTAGGTTCTCATGGACAGTAGAAGTTAGAGTAAGCGATCCTATGTGCTGATTCATTTGGAATGTTGTTCCACTGAGAGGCTTTGCCAGTCTTTCTGAAGTTACTGTTACATTTCGAAGCATTCAGTGATTGAAATTACTTTCTGTTGATCAGTATTCTGTGTACATTTTGTTAGCAAAAGTAGGTTTCAAGACCTTGAATAAATCACTCGTATATTCCCTTTTTCCTATTTTATTGGGGCAAGCCATGCAAAATCACTTTAGACCTATGGAAGAGTGACTGAGGAAGAGAAGCAGTGAATCTATTAGCTTTCTCGACTAAGAGGAGGAAACAGTGATACTTGATCCTGAGGCCACATAAGCAATCTATATCTGCCTCTGTAAGAAAATAAATATCTGCCCAAAACAAATGTCGCCATTATCATAAGAGTAAATTGAACAAGGTAGATACCTGTAACATTAATTTGTAATAAAATATATACCATAATATAGGTATCTTTTGACATCAGTAGCAAGCTGCTAGCCAGTGTTGAAGTTGATTAAAGTGCCAGTAAAACATTGTATGAATATTCTGTGGTTCTTCATGCCTGCAGCATGATTTAAAAATCATCATCTATAAAAAGAAAAATCAATTGCAATTAAACTTCTGCTCTTTAGCTTATTTAAAAGAACTTTCCATAGCAGATATGTTCAAATTGTAATTCATTACAATGTCAGATTTGTAAGTACACAGTATAAAAATAACTAACACACATTGCTATTTTTTCTTCTGTGTGTCCAATATCCTTAAAAATGTATATGTGTAGTATTCAGATGATATCACACTATAGGGCACTGTTGTTCTTGATCAGCCTTCCTAAAAGAAGATAAATTCATTGTACATACTTGGACTACTTCACGTGATAGCTTTTGTTGGATTAGTTATTTTGTGTCTAAAATTAAGAAGAAGTATGGAAAGTACCTTGAATTATTTTTATTTCGAATTCATGAACCCTCTTAGCTCTGAATTATGAGATTGAGTCATCTTATTCATGGAGCCAAGTGACTCCTGCTTGGGTCGTTCACACTCTTTCTGAACTGGTGTTTCCATCTCAAGATGATCAAAAGATGTGCTTTGTTTGTAATTTATCTGTTAAATTATGTCTACCTTCTGAACCCTCCCAAGGATTTGCAGTGTCAGATGGATGTCCACACTAACTGCAGTGCTTTTTGAGGCCACAGTAGATGGTGATCGTGATTTTCAGAAAACTGTTATATTGTTGATGTATTAGAACCTAATGCAACCTCATGTTCTGTCTTCTAGAATAAGAAATAAACTGCGAGTTTGTTCTGAATGGTTACTTAAGAGCTGAGGGAACATTTTGCAAAAAGAGAGGCAATGGCTCTTGTTTTCCAACCAAATTCCAAAACTGCTAATTACTTCTGAATGAAAAAATTCTTCTGGTGCTTAAAATGAAAAATAACATTCTACTTGTACTTGACTGAAATGTGGAATTGCTGTGCAGCTCTGTGCTACTGTCATTTTTTTTTGTTTTTGTCCTCTCAGTGCCTGCATGACAATAATAGATTTGTTCCTCTTCATAAGAGATTGTATTATGTTTTTGGGCATTTGATTTAAAAGAAATGTAAAATATGACTGTATATGTGGACCACTGCTTGGCTTCAAATTGGTGAAGTACTTTGCAGTGGAAGATGCTACATAAATGAATTTTAGAAATAGTAACACCATGAACCCTGAACAATGTCTTTGCAGACTGGATGTATAGGATCTGAGGTAATAATAATAATATACTTATTTCCGATAGGTTGGTCATCTTTTCACTGTGGAGCACTTCAAGGTTAAAGCTAAGTGCATCAAAGGTATTTTATTGTAATTGCTTAAAAAGAAGGCCTCAGCAGACAAACATATTGATAGACTTTCTGAAGCCCTGAAGAAAACAAAGCAACCTTGTCTAGTGCTTCTGGAATACAGCTCTCCATTTTGCTTGTTCTTTTGTTTTTCTTGGTGTTCCTTACGAGTCTCTTTGTAGTAATTCTTCAGAAAGTAATAAAAAAACCCAAACTCGCTGTATTGCCCTCTTCCTTCTAAAGCCTCATTTCCTATGGATTTGTGTCTGCATCCCTACATGTGGTCTCTTCTTCACTCCAGCTTCATCTTCTTCCTTGTGTTTCCTTCTGTGTGACATTTCTTCCTCAAATCTCTTGCTGCTGTCTTGGCAAGAGGCATCATGTGCTGTGGCTCATTTTCACCAGTACTTGTATTAATCAACCGACCACTGCATGCTGTGCTGAAAGCCTTGAAAAACAAAATGTCTGTGGAGCCTGCTCTGGCTTTTCCCATTATTACGACCTCTACTCTTGGAGGCTCCTCTTTACTCAGCTATTGGCCTTTCTAGAACTCGTGTGAGGCTTTAATTAGCTTCAAATCGCTTGTCTCTGTCAGACTTTGTTTGCAGGTGGCAATAGCTTCAAAAGTTAAGGGGTGCAAGTGGGCAGAGTGTGATTGCACAGACCTTTTTTTTCCTTGAGGAACAGGTCAAAACCAAGCAGGAATGTTTGCTAGAGCCCAGATTTTGGCAGGAATGTTGTGATATGGATCACATACAGTATTCCATCTAGAAGGTAACAAGGAGAAGTGCGAACTTAGCGTTTTGCTGAGTAGAGGCCTTGGAGTTTTAGTTACAAATACTCTTCAGACTCACACAAATAACAACTTGCTACTAAATTATGGCTTTCATTGAAGTAAAATTCTAAGTAATTCCAAAATAGGTTACAAATTTAAAATATAACTTGACTTTTTAGGGAAAAAAAGTGATTTGTTCACTTTATCTCTTTTCAGGATGTCAGATTTTCAGGAGCAAAAGCAATTTAACTTCTTAAAAATCAAGAAAATATTGTTAGCATAATTTCTTCCTTCAGTTACTTTAAATGAAATTCTGAAGTGTGGTGCTTTTTGAAAGTGATGACTTGCTGAGCTTTTCCAGTAATTTTAAAAAGTGATAAATGGGATTTGCCCACACAATTTTGAGATAAATGGGGAAAAATGTAATCAAATGATGTACTAAAGACAGCACAGGAACAAAAAAAAAATGGTGAGAGGTTATGACTAGAACCCTTACATTCTTGTTCTTTTGTGTGGCTTGACAATTGCTCTGCAGTAGTGTCTAAAAACTCCAATAAATTTGACTTCTAGTACTTGTCACCACCTCAGAGAACATGCCCTCTGAAAGGCAGCATGTATTTGCTGAAGGAGAAAGAGGATGAGAAACAAGACTGTGAGACTAGAGAAGACACAGCATGAAGCAGTTCTGGATCAAGAAAGGTCCCACATCACTCTCTAATAATAAACTTTCTGTAAAAATAGATTATTCTACCTGCACTCTTTTATCATAGGAGCAGATAGAACCAAGGAGTTTAAAAGCAAAATAAATCTTAAAGGAGTGATGAAGGAAAACTCAGGGTAGATTCACTTTGACTTAAATACAGTGAAAGAAACAAAATACTTGTTGCTAGAAAGCAATGCTTACTCGTATTTTTCAGAAAGAGAGGCCAATAACCAAAGTAGCCAAATGATTTGAGTGACTTTTTGGGGATCAAGGAAACCCAATCTGAGTTAATTTCCATCCTCTGTTTTAAGAGCTGCTGTATGCAACTTGTGTTCGTTGGTTAGAAGCAAAGATGATAACGTGTTTCCTCTCTTTAAGGAAGTGTTTTCACTACCAGGCTTACAAAGGCATCGTTCATTTCTTTTATTCTTTTGCCTAAGAATATTATCATCTGGAATGCAGAATGATGAGACATCTGTGTAACTTTAGCAGAGCTGACAGTGTAGCATGGTCTATTGATTAAGGGTTTTAGAGAGGTGTTTGTTGTGTGAACTGTTGGAGAGGATATAAAATGGGTTTTTAATGTCCTGGATCAGTTTTCAAACCTCTAGTTTTCATATAATGGGAAACATCCCATTTTCTGCTTTTGGTCAAATCCAGTTTTGAGCAGGAGACTTGCTCTGAATTTCCCCCAGAAGGTTTAGGCTGAGGTGTCTCTCTGAGGCATCCCAAACAGCAGTAGGCACCAGATCACATCAGATAAAATGGCAGTCAGTCCATTTGTTCGTAAGTAGCAATAAAGGAAGCAAGTATTTTTTTCACACGCTGGGAGCAGCAAGAGAGAAAGGAAGGACATGATCCTTATTTTTTGGTAGGATGAAGGCTTATCCTACCTATGCTTTCAGGATAGTATTAAAACCCTTTGACTTTCCTGACTTGCGATAGTAAATATTGTTTAATGCACAAAGATCTGTGGCTTTATAGTTTTTAGGAAGGGAAGAGGGAGGTGATTTTTCCAGATGACAGTGATCATTGTATTAGCCGGAGGTGTTATTCTAGTTCTAAAATCCCATTATGCTCGGGTCATGCAAAAGGGGAAGGGAGCAGTTTCTGTTATAGAAAACTTACAGTCCAGAGGCAAGGCAGGGATACAAATATCAGGAAATAGCTGAATAGTGTTGGCCAGCATGCCAATGTCCAGCTGTTCACACATTTTTAGAAAGGCATTATAGTCAAGGGAAATTTGGAAGATGTTTTGCAGATGTTTACAGTGAGTTCTTCCCAAGCCCAGAGAGGTGCACTAAGAGACGGTTTGAAGATGGAGTACTTCAAGGCAATGGGCAGTGGAGATCCCAGACCGTTTTTTTACGGCATCAATTAGGTCTTGCTCAGAAAACAAAACTGGCCATATACTCTGTTTTTTTTTCTGTGAGGCGTGTAGGAATGATTTGCAAACACCAGGGAATTTTTCTTACTTCCTCTGAAATGGAGAGTAGAGAGCAGATGTAAGGAAAGGGTTTTTCTGAGAGCTCGTTAACTGTGCAGTTTGAGGTGCGTAAGACTTAGATGTAATTATTTATTTTAGTCTGATTAACTTTACATTGTCTTATGGCACTTGTCTCAAAGCTTTGATTAGCTTGGGACATTTGAAATCTGCAAATTAAAGTGAAACCCAAACTTGGCTGTGCAAAAAAATAAAGAAGATACTAATTTTATCCTTCGGAAGAAACAATATATGAGCTTAAAAACTTGCTTTTATAGGAACACTCTTGATTATCAGTGCCATTGCTTAGAAAAGAAAGAATTTAGGTCTTTGAGCAAGTAGTTCAATACAATTGTGTCTAAGAGGTATAATCTTGCTTTTCAGATGAGCATTTAATAATTATCAGATTGCTCTTGCCTTTTCTGCCATTCCAAGTCTTGCTCATGGTTCCCTTAGCCAGTTTTGCTGTTGCAGAGGTGAGAATCCTAAAGTCCAGTTCCTTTTGCTGATTCAGAGTAGTCCATTTTCAACATTGAATGGAGTAGTAGTTGAGCAGACAAAAATAGACACTGATCATGTAGTTAAAAACATAATGTGTATGTCTAAAGAAAGATAAATGTAAGTTACATAGCCAAGTGTAATTTTAGTTTTTCACACATTCTGTAATTTTAGCAATGCTTTTTGAAGATGAAATATTTTCAAGAATTTGTATGTTTTAGCAATTTGGCAGGAATTGAATCTTTGGATTCTCTTTGCTGAATCACTTGCTTGGCTACTGTGCAACAGTTTTGCTTTTCTCCACATCACATGGTCAGGAAATCTGTGCACTAAATCTTAAGGAGTGCATATGAAAAACACTACTCTTATGCATGGTAACAGGGAAACAATGCTCAGTATATGGATGCACTATAGCATGTATTAATAGTTTTTTAGTGAGGACAGCTACATTTTTTTTTATAAAATATCACTCATGTAGTTTAGGAAAAGAAGATAGACGCAGGAAAGTTGCATTACTGCACAAAGGACATCTCACACTTGATTTGTCCAATTGTGCTGTTCCTTTAAAGAAAAAATTGTGGTGATTGTAAGAGAAAGGACTAAATTGTAAGTAGTGATTGTGTTAAATTATTAAGGAGCAATATGTTTTTCGTTACTTGGTCTCAGGTCTCTGTTAAAGTTAACTGTGGACACTTTAAAAAATTGGTATTTTCACTTGAAAAAGATGATATCTTGGTTAGGCAATGATTTTGTTCCCTAGATCTGTTGCTGGCATTTTTTCTTTTAAAACACTTGTAAAATTATATTAATATGAGTTACTTAAAACATTAGTTGATCAAATTGATTTTTTTTCCACTTTGCCAAGGGAACATTGCTCGTGTCTATTGCCTTTTGGCCCCAAGAAAGACACAGCAGGACCTACAACGAAGGAGTAAGTGAAGAACGAGAGAAGTCCATTTGACAGCTAATTGAGGCCACTTGTAAGAACCTTCTGCACATCACTGGAGAACAAACTACATCCTCTCTGCCTGTCTTCAGATGTTTTCACTTTAGTGTCTACGTCTTGCTTAGTGGGCTCTTTTAGCAGCTGTCTCTGAGAAGCCTTTGTTTAGTTTTCGTATGAGAGACTTTGGTGTTTTTTTTTTTTTTTTTTGCCAGAGGTTTGAAACATACTTATCAGGGGCTTTAGCCAGGTTGCTTTCCAGATGCTTTGTATGTGCCCACAGTAGCAAGCATGTGTTACAACACTGAGGCAGTTAGTAAAAAAAGTAAAACAGGGTATGTGTGTGCAGCTCAGGTTGATGACTAAAATGTGCCAAGTTCAGAATTAAGACATAAAATACCATTATAAGGTATCTGATTAATTCTTTTCCTCTGTTTAATGTTTTCTTTCTGGAATAAGCTTAATGTGGTTAAACATTGACCTCAGGGTATTCCTGTACATAATATCAAACCTTCATTACTATACATTGTGCCTGTTGACTTGACAAGGAAATAATTAAGCCAATTAATACATTTTAATGTAAAATGGGTATTGAAGTATACAGAGAACTCTAAGCAGACTGTTACAGATTTCAGATTGCATTTGAAAAATACGAAAGATTAGACAATTATTTTCTAAAATGAGAGAGTAAAAGGCTTTTCTTGCAATCCATGATGCTCTTCCTTGTACAATATGATAGCCAACAGAAAGCACCCTTGCAGTCTGCCTCCACCTGAAAAGCTGTTGCACGTTCCTAATGCGTGAACTGCTTTTGTGCTGTTCCTGTTGCATAATAATTGCATTTAATTCTTGGTCTACGTGCACACTAATAGAAAATGGTGCTTTTTATTCTCTCCTTCAGCCAATACCAAAGCCCGCAGTAATGAGTTCGCTGAGAAGAACGGACTTCAAAAATATGAGTACGTCTTACATCCACGAACTACTGGATTCACTTTTGTGGTTGAGCGTCTAAGGGAAGGTAATTCTGCTCTGTATTTATATGTTCGTTTCTTTCCTTGACGATATTAAATCTCACTCAAGCTGTAGAAGCTTAGGCTCAAAAAACAGCTAGAAGTAATGTCAGAAAACCTTTATGTATCCTGATCACAGAAAAAGCCCTTGTTTGTAACCCTGCTTCAAATGATTGCAACATGGAGAGATTGGAGAGAGCTGATAACAGATATATCACCAGGAGATACACAGCAGATGAAAACATTTTCACTTTCTTTTTAGTGTTGTAACTTGTTTAGCAGTCTGACTCAGAAAAATAGTGTGAAGGATCCCAAGGAAGTTCAGCCTTACTGTCTGTACCAGTCCTTGGCCCCAACTGGGTGACTGACACCAAATACCTGTCTGAAAAGCTGCTGGTTTTAAGTCTGAGAGCTGATACCACAAGTTGCTGTGTTACACAGACAAGGAGAATGCACCATGGCATGTAGATGCAGCAAATCAGCTGCCCAGTGCTGCCAGCTTCTTTCAG
This sequence comes from Urocolius indicus, assembly GCA_013401255.1. Taxonomy (NCBI): domain Eukaryota; kingdom Metazoa; phylum Chordata; class Aves; order Coliiformes; family Coliidae; genus Urocolius; species Urocolius indicus. Next base: position 115,543 of record WBNH01000737.1, read on the forward strand.
GTGATAGTGAATTGGAGAAGCTGCATAAAATAGAAGTTGTGCTGCTTGACAGAGTGGTGGGTAGGAGAACATGTGATACTTAGTTTTTACTTAGAAATGGTCTTCCAACCCTACGTTGATTTTAGAGACTTGAGTCCCTACTATTAGGGGAGCAAAGCATAAAGATGTGTCAGTGGTTAAAATACAGATGAGTGAATGTCTGCAAGATACATAAATGTATAGTTGAAAAAAATAAACATGTACAGTAAATTTGAAGTGATTTATTTATAGACTGGTTCTTCAGGGAAAAGGATTTCTAGATCTTTAAAATATGCTGATTATTCTGATTGCTGAAAGATGATGTTTCAGATTATTAAAAAGAATGAGGGCCTGCTGGTATGTTTTTTTCTCTTGCTAGAATCCTTGCTTGAATTTTAGGAGCAGAACTGGCTTGCATTTTGCCTGATTCCTGCTAAAAAGATATCCTAAAATCACTGTAAACACTTTGATATTTTGAGCAGGACAGTCCTAGCTGGACCATTTATCTGTCTGACTCTGTTTTTATTGGACAGTCAGTGGTGGACATCTTAAATTTTCATCTGTCTTGAATGTTTATGACTCAATTTGCTGTAGTAGAAAGAATTTGCCACGTACGCAAATTAAAAATCTTGTTTTACTTAAAATTTTTCTGCACTGGGTTAACCTACTGCATAAAAATATTTGTAGCCTGGAATAAATTTTTCAGTTAAAGTAATATTTTCCACTCAAAATATTACCAACTTTAAAATAAAAAAACAGATTATATATTTACTGCTGAAAAGAGCTTTCTGGCTATATAGTCATTTTCTAATTTTATAAAAATGCTCAGCTCTTCTATTTCCCTGGGAGAAAATGAAATTTTTCCATAAAGCTGCAGAAAAACCAAAAACATTCCTAGGTGGTGGGGTTTTTTTTTGGTGGGTTTTTTTTTGTTTTTTTTTTTGGTTTTTTTTTTTTGGTCCAATGTTTCAAATGCTTTAAATCTTCTCTTTTATTTAAAGTAGGCACATGCTCTGTTTAATGTCCTCTTTAGTATCGAGTTTACTAGCTATTGGGTACTTTGGTAAGCATGATAAGCTATAAATATTATGACTGTATGCTATTACGTAACAAGTTGTGCGTGGAAAGGTAGTTCAACTAGCATTTGAAAATGATTAGTTGTTACTTACAAATTACAGACTTGGTTTTCAATTTTTTGTGTGTCAGATACGGACCATTTGTGTTGAAATGTGTTGTTTTTATGGACAACCTAACTGTAGTTGCTTGACTTCAGAACATCTCAGTATACTGTATGCATGTGTATAATTTTTTTGTTTCATCTGTACCACATAGAAGTCCAGGTAGGTTTTCAGTTACAGATGGCACAGTTAGTACCTGGCATTATGGTGGGGCTTTAGTTTGATGTATACAATTAGAATGCCTGTTTTACAACTCTGATACTTAGCAGTAATAAATAAAACCATGATTGTTAAGGACAAGGTGTTTAATGTGAATCCTTCTTTCTGGACTGCCCTAATGCTACAATACTGCCATTAATCGTAAAAATAGACTTATTTCCTTTTTTTCCTGCTCATGACTACAAACACAAAGATCTGTGTGTGACTTTAACATTCAGGAGGGAGTGGTGGAGATTTTAACATCATGTTTACGTCTTTGAAAGTATTTTTGTGCACAGATGACGACCTTATTGCCCTGTAGCTCTCCTGTGAATACATTTTGGTTCATGGCTGTTTTCCATTCCTGAGGCTCAAGAGTCTTTACTTCAGGCCTGAGTATGTTATTTTGCTCCAAAAATAGCTTGATGAGGAAAGGGGGGAAATGTCATTATAAGTTTAACTGCTTCTTGAATGTTGAAAAAACTGATTTAATTTGGCAAGAACTATGATAAATACACATCACAGGCTGCAGCGTGAAAGAATTACCTGTTATTACATAACAATAACTATCAGCGACCCTTATGACTAGGAAATGAAGAATCAGGAAAAACAACCTTCAGTAAATGTTGCTTGTGTTTCTGCAAGAGAGTTTTTTTTTTCACAGAGGAAGCACTACATGCACCCTGACAGCATAATCCAAGCAAATATCAGTCCTTTGCTTTCCATAGGTGGCACCAAATTCTGAACCACGTGAATGGATTTTTTGCCAGTGGTAACCAACATCTAAATTTCTCTGCCTGCCTTCTTGCTCTTATATGATCCAACTATTTGATCTCTTTTTGCCCACAGAAGCTGCTATGATGGTTTCTAAGTCACTGCAGAGATTATGGGAGCTAAGAAAAAAAAAATCCATCTAGCTTCCACCAAAAAAGCAATAAAAACTGTTTAGGTAAAATATCTTCTTGGCTTTTGAGCCTCTTTCAGTTTTTTCAACATTCTAGCTCTTCATGAACGATAGCTCTTCTTTGCCCCTGAGCTGACTCTTCTGCACAGAAATGCAGGTAAAAGCTGACTGTTTTTTCCTTTCCCTGTGCTCAGGTTCCAAGACAGTGAAAATATTGTTTTACTTGTAAATGATCACATTACTGTTTTCTCATTCATATAAACCTTAGAGTCACCCAAGAGTAAACACAGACTATGAATGTGCTTTAGATGTATAATTAATAATACACTCAAGAGAATAAAGACTGCAGTTGTTGCTGTTTTTTAAGCAAAAGAAAGATGTAAATTGTATTCAGCATTAATTTTTTGAGAAGTATGTTCCTTTGACTTAATAATAATTTTAAGTAGGATGGTTAATATAATTGTGTGTACATGGTAAGAGAAAATACAGTATAGACATAAGAAGACAGGAAAAGACCATGTGGTGTCTGGGTACGGTCAACTTGCTACCTGATAGGCAGTATAGAGTGTTACTTGAAGACGTGGAAGTGAGCAAGACAGGAACAAAAATTTCAGTAAGTATTAATGAAGATGGAAAAGTATTAAATAGGCTAAATATAGGTTACCAAAATACATGCTTTTTTTCACCCCTGCAAGATAATCATACTTCTTCAATGGAAAAAGCAGGTTTGTGAGATTCTTCATTAATTTTTATTGTTGAACAATGATCAAAACAGCACTAGCCTTTTTTCCTAGCATGCTTTAAAGTTTACTGCTGCAAACACCTTGGCCTTAGTCTGTCAGAATACTTTTAAAAAGTGTATGAGCTCAATTAATTATGCACTCTCTCAGTGCTGAAGCACACTTGATGGCTTTGATCCCTTATTGTGGTACCTAGAGAAGTTACGCTGTGGAAGACCAAACCATTGATGACCAAAGTGACCGCTTCAATCCCTAGTACTATTGTATCTGGTTAGATGGCTACCTGTGGAAAGCAGAGAGAAAGAAACTAGTTGATTTACTTATTTCCAAAATTCTGCTCACCTGATCAAGTATATAATTTGTCTCAACTCAGCTGTTGTGAATTCCATTTTCAGTCAGCACCTGGTGAAAAATTACTAGAACTTTATGGTGTATTTCTTTTGGGAACAAAGGTGAGCATTTTTTGAAAGACAAAGTCAGAACATGTCAATGAGCAACAGAAAATGAACTGTAGACACCAAAATAAAGACTGGTCATGACTTTTTTCGACTCATCATCATGTACCTCTCTTCAGCCATCTCCTAAAATAATATCTAATCGTTTTTTTAAATCCTAAAACTTTTAATAGATGTTAAGTGTGCAGTCATTTCTGGCAGAACTTGACTTAGAGCAAATCCTCTCCTTTTACAAAATGTGGGATTTGGAAAATGACAGAAATGTGTAGGAATTTCAATTATGTAAGCATGCTTTTAATGGTGTTAATTAAAAACATTAATGGTTTATATAATGCTCTTGAAGATCTTGGTCTGTGAGATCCTTCCATGAAGGGTTGGGAAATTACTCAGAAATTAAGTATAGGTTTGCAGGCCTGTTTGTGGTTTATAAAGTCTTTTTTTTTTCTGAAATCCAAATGACATTGAAAGTTCAGATGGCTTGAATGCTCAGTTTCAAAGAGATGGAAAATAATACTAGTTGATTTGATTTGATATTGACTGGATTCATTGAATGACATATATTATCTTGGTGTAATATCTGTAATTGTAGCCAAATAGTCTGTCAAGAGAAAATAGTTGTTTATGAACATTTCCTTAAATTGCTTTCACAGCTTTTAAGTATTTTCTCAGGAAAAAATAGTAAGTGTTAAGACAGAGCTAAGGTTTTAAAGCATCATTAGAAGATTATTCATACTTTTGCAGGCAATCATTTCTACCAACATTAAATATTAACTGACCTCTGCTTGACGCTTCCTTTATATCTATCAACAGTCTTTAATATCTAGATACATTGGACTCAATGTTCCTATTATGGGATTTCTATTTTACTGGTTTTATAGTATGATGAAGGACAGAATTATTTGCCTTAGTTACAACATTTCAGCTTGAAATTTATTTCTGGTTTATAATCAGAAAAAAAAAAAAGAGCAGATAACAGCTAGCAACTGAAGCGTCTTAAAATAAGGAAAGTTACAAATTTAACATGCTTTGCTTCATTGCCTATCCTTACTGATGCAAAGAAGCTGTGATTTTCATCTTGTTTCCATGATTGGCTAAAAATCTGTAGTTTTGCCCCAAAGTGAATCTCTATAAACACAAAGTGAGAAACCAGTTTATTTTCTGCTGCTTATATGTGAGCTGTATAGCATTTCAGTAATCAGATGCAAGTATGCCAGTCTGTTTCATTGCTAGGACATGAAAAATTGTATTTAGGTGTTCAGTCCAGGATATCTGTATATATCTGTGTAAACATTTTGATCCTGTGGCACATAGATTCTGTATGCTTTTCTGGAAGCTATAGTATCCATGTATGCATATTTATGCACTTAACTCTGTACCATTTATTTACGTTACGGTACAAAGCACTTATATGTCACTTTTGAGCTAATCTAGGGAGATAAAGTAATTTATATCTAAGGCACTTAATAGAAAATGATGATCAGCAGTTCTTGAAAGCTGACATGTACAGTCTGCTTCACGTTCACTGAGACGTAGCCAAAGAGGCTACGCAGAAGGTCGTTGCAAGCGGCATCTGGATGTCCTCGCTGTGCATGGAGAATATTGTAAGCTCCCATATAAAGCCCTGAAGAGCTTATGGACTGTCTTTAGAAGGTGGTTCTCTCATGAGCTCTGCAATCGTCACATGAGCCAAGGTGCTTAAATTTGATGTATTTGTGTAAAGTGATTAAAGCTGAAACTCTCAATTTAGTAACTCATTAATATGAGACCCTCCAACTTGAAGTAGCCAGAGCTTTTTTCTTAGTCTAGCTTTGAAAGAGATGCAGGAGTCTGCTTTTGTGAGTAGCTGCAATGTCAACAAGGAATGCTACCATGGTACTGCCAGAGGCTTGTCTTCTGGTATAGATGATGCTTCTAGTCTCTGCATAGTTACATCTGAAGCCACTACAGCTTACAACACAGATGCCATTCATTCTTTCAAATGTACATCAAAATAATACCAATTTCTAAGTGTGTTGTATTTGAAGTGGTTTTTTAAGGGTAAAATTATGCAGGTATAAATTCAGGTCTGTAATAGCTCTGTTTATTGACTGAAACACTCAGGCTGTGGCAAATAGGGTGTCTGATTGAATGGCTGGAAATATTAAATACACTGCTTTCTATTTTGATACACAAAGTTTCTTTCCTCTTCACATAAATGTTAAGTAAGGTGTGCAGGTCTTGATCGCAGAAGTGTCTGCTGAATTCCCTGCAGAGATGTTCTCAAACTGAATCATGCAAGCAGGACTTCAGCACTTCTTAGGTCCGTGCATGATTTGTCCTCTGTGTAACAGAGCTACAGGACACAGAAAGGCTCCACATCAAATGACCCTAAGTCAGTTGTTTTAAGGAAAGCTAGCTTTCCTTTTTTGTGACTGAACAAAGTTCTGACTCTGAGAATGATACGCTGGGCCACTGCCAACATTTCTGTGGGCTTTTTGGAGGCCAGAGCTTACACACTGACCAGCATTGTCATCTCTCAGAGCAGCTCTTGCCTGTTTGTGGTGGTTACTCGGTGTATGTGTAAACCAAAACCAGTCTGGTTTGGAAACAGGAAAATACAAGTAGCTGCATGAGCATTAACTTTAGGTCCTCAATCAACTAATTTCACCCATATGTCTGTCAGATTTGCAGGGATTAAGCAGCAACTCTAAACCATCAAGAAAATTCTTTCTTCCCAGCTTTCTTTTTTTTTTCCTCCATGCATGTGTGGCTCTCCGAGTCACGTTATTAAGTAGACTGATACTCAGAGTTTACAGAGCTATTGTGAAAGAGCTGTGAGCAGTTTTCTAGCTGAAAACGCAGTATTAGAGCATCACTGGTTACCATTATAATTGAACTTGTGTTTTTATGAGAATTGGATACTGTGCATTAAATAGCTTAGCTTTTGATATAGGAATATCAGTATGTAAATTGAAGCTTGCATGCCTTTTACGCCTTTTGTGTGTTGGTAGAAAATTCATAACAAATTAGTTAATTTAAAAAGAAACCAACACAAACCTTGTTCAAAACCACACTTTTATTGCTAGGCATGTCTGTGAAATTCAACAGTGCAGAAAATAGGGTGCAGGCTGTTGTGCTTTATCACAAATGCTGACAGTTGTCTCTGTAATCTGGAATATGGGAAAGGGCAGCTTGACTTTTTCCAGAATGATGTTAACCGTTGATGATTACCATATCTTGCAAACATCTGCATATGTTGGCTTTGATGTACTTCTCAGAATGAGCACCAGCTTTCTGTTAGATATTTTCTGGCCTTTAGTACATGTTGAAAGCTTCTGTTACTATCTCTTCTTTCATGTCTTACTGAAGCAGTATTCTGCATTGCCTGCCCCACCTCTGTAGCAAGCAGTCCATTGTTTCAGTCCTTCTGGGAAGGATTTGTTTTTTCCAACACACACTTTTCCCTCAGCCCCCATCCTTTCCTCTTCTCATCCTCCACTGCTTTTGAGAAAGGAGCATAGTTTTCCATTGGAGGATTTATGATGGATCTGAGTAAGAATTGCTACCACTTGTAGTGTTTGCAGGTTGGCATGTTGTTGTTTGTGTCACCCACAAATGATACTATAGTACTCATCAGGTTTTACATTCTTGAGACTGTGACGATCCACCTACTGAAATAATCTCCTTACAGTCCTTACGTGTGAGTCATGGCTTGTGACAAGCAGATATACCATGTGGTGGATCATTTTCCATTTACCTCCTCAGAGGTTATTAATAGTTGCTGTGGAAACCATATTAAAAAGATATTCTTTGCCAGCAGTTACCCCACAGTGGTATTAGAGATTTCCACTGTTTTCCCTTAGCTCCAGAATACACAATATCTGTGGTAATGATGTGGTAATGTTTGGCAAATGTGAACTTTTTTAATTGCTTCAACTGGAGGCCTGGAACAATGTTAGCTCATCGGATTGCATACGTAGAAATGAAGCTTGGCCACAGATGAGTTCAGGAAAACTGGTTGCTCAGTAAAAAACAGAATTCGTGTCTTTAGAGTTAAAAAGATGTTCCTACCTTTTGTTGTTGTTGCTGTTATGTTTTTTAAATCTAATGTTTATCTCCTATCCTGGACATTTTTTTAAAACATTGGGGTTTTTTTTTTTTTTTTTTTTTTCCTGTTTATTTAAAATAGCATCATAGAATGGTAGGGTTGGAAGAGACCTTTAGAGATCATGTAGTTCAAATCCCCTGCCAAAGCAGGTCTACCTAGATCAGATCGCACAGGAACACATCCAGGTGGGTCTTGAAGACCTCCAGAGAAGGAGATTCCACATCCTCCCTGGGCAGCCTGTGCCAAGGCTCCCTCACCTGAACAGTGAAATAGTTTTATCTTATGTTTAAATAGAACTTTTTGTGATCCAATTTCTTTCCATTACCCCTTGTCCTGTTGCTAACTAAAATAGAAAAAAGGGATGCCCCAAACTCCTGACACCCACCATTTCAATATTTGTAAATATTAATGAGATCCCCCCTCAGTCTCCTGTCCTCCAGACTGAACAGCCCCAGTTCCCGCAGCCTTTCCTCATAAGGAAAATGCTCCAGTTTCCTGATCATCTTGGTGGCCCTGTGCTGAACTCTCTCCCAGCCCAGAACTGGACACAGGACTCCAGATGAGGCCTCACCAGGGCAGATTAGAGGGGGAGCAGAACCTCCCTTGACCTTCTGGCCACACTCTTCTTGATGCATCTCAGGATGCCATTGGCCTTCTTGGCCACGAGGGCACATTGCTGGCTCAGGTTTAGTTTATTATCAATTAGGACTCCCAGGTGTCTCTCTGCAGAGCTGCTCTCCAGCAGGTCAGTCCCCAGCATGTACTGGTGCATGGAGTTGTTCCTCCCCAGATGCAGGACTCTGCACTAGTCTCCATGAGGTTCTTAGGTGGTGGATTGAGAGTATGTGTAACGATGTATCTGCTGATCTAGACTCAGTCAGCTTTGGAAGTCAGTTTTGAAAGGCCATTCATCTGATTAGAGTAATTATTTGGGTTTTTTTTTTCCTATAACGTCACTCACAGCAGCACAGGGTCTTGCAGTACCTTTGATGCTCTCCTGAGCCCACACAAAACACGGAACAGTCCATTTTGTGGGGTTTTTCATGACACAGGCTGGATACTAATAAAGGATACTGAATATTGTACGGGGATTTGAACTTTTGTGTCAGAGTACTGAACTCTGTGGTTGTTTTTAAAGGCTGCAGGACAGACAATAGGTGAGCATCGGGTGAAGTTCAAGTTTATTAATTACTGTTCATTGTTGTCAGCCAGTGATCAAAAATTTTACAGATGATGTTGGTTGGATTGGTGGCATATTTCATGATTTCTGAAGCTGAAATTACATCCTATAAACAGAGGAACAATGTTGGTATTGATTTATTTCACATGGCATTACCAGATGCTCCGCACAGCATACCCATTTCTTGGCTTTTTCTATTAGTGAAGCAGGTAATTGCTTCAAGCAGTCTGGAGCAGAGAAGACCTGAAACATGTTTTTTTTAGGACAAAATACTGTTTTAGTTAGAAGATTATGTTTCCTGAAGTATTTTATTAGAAAAACAGCAGTATCTGCAGGCTGAACAGACTAAACCAAAATCACAGTCCCATTACAGAGGAGATTCTCAATCATATTTGATGGACTCCTCACTCTTCCACTTTTTGCAGATGTCAGCTTTTCATTTCCAGCTGCATTGAAGCTGCTGCAAATGTATTTTGTGTATTTCCGATACCACTTTTCTATATGAGTGACTGTTGGCAGGAGAGAAGGTCCATAGAGTATCATTTCAGTTGCTGGAAATGTTGGAATCCTCAAACTGTTCAGATATAGCCTCCAAATCTGTGAGATGGTAATAAAACTTTGAGTCTCTTCTACTTGCGAAGTTTGCTGCGTGTATATCATTAAACCTTAAGTAGTTTGTTTCTTTCATTCATTTTTGCTGTTACAACTGTCTCTTCTTCCCTTTGCCCTTCTCCTAGTTCCCTGCTGTTATTTTCAAGGCATATAAAAATTAACCCAACATCATACTATTCCGAGCTCACAGAGATCCTTGAGTTTGGCAGTCGTTTGCAAGACTCTGCTCCAGAGATGTTGAAAGCAGGGCCACATTCATGAGTCCTAGATGTTGCTATGGTACTGATTCTGAAAAACGAAAAACATAAGAGGGCAGAGATGCTTGGGAAAAATTGTGGTAGAGTATAAATACTTTTTAAAATAGATTTCTATCAAAACATAAACTTCAGCATAAATTCAACTCTTCACCTCGTTCATCACCTTATATATTATCTGAAATCTTGCTGTCATTGAGACTTATTTTGTCAACCTTTTCCTGAACTGCAGGATTCTGGGGGCAGGAAATAAGGTCTCATCTCTCAGTATTCTAATTAAACACTGGTAGAGATAGGAAGGATTTCCCTTTAATGCCTATGTGCCATGCCAGTTACTTGAAGTGCTGTACAGTGTGGCTTAACTGTTATAGTAAAGTATATTACAGAGATAAGGTTTGAATATATTTTCCCATAAATTCATTTTTTTTGTGCAGTGGCTTCCAGTTAAGAATTGGGTAACTGGTTTTAATATATATTCAATATGTTAGTGTCTGTCCATACTCCTATTTCATATTATTAAAAGCTATTAATACCTTAAAATAAGCAGCTCTGAGATGCATATCATCTATATTTAGACTTGTGCAAAACTGTAATTTTGTTTGCATTGGTAGTCATTGTTGACCTTGCAACATAACAGTAAAAGTGATTATAAAACACTTCCAGAACTGGGGACCTGAGCAACCTTCTGGCAGACTTGTTTCAATCACCAGTCATTCACTGTGGTGCTCTGAAAGGAGCCAGACCCTCCTAATAGTTTCTGGCATCACACAGACAATAAGGACATCTATTAGGAGAGAAGTCTCACATGCTCAATAAATAAAAGGGAGAGAGACATTTTCAAAAACGCTTTGGAGGCTTTGGAATTTGTGAGTGATGGCACGTTGGCGCTGCCTGGAAGTTGCTATGGGTACTGACATTGAAAAGCCAAACACACAGAGGGCAGACCTTAGGGACATAAGTCCCGTTTAAAATCCTATAAGAATTAGTGCTCTTTACATCTGCTTGGAGGCTTTTGAGAAATCATCTCTCAAAAGGATTCTTTGCCCAAGCGCTCTCCAGGTTCATCCTGTCAGCAGCAGCACTGTGATTTAACTAGTCCTACTTCTGCCTAATCCAAAAAAGCATTCCTTCCAAAAGACTTGAAAGTTCCCAGGCTTCCTCCATCTGACCTTTGCTGTTCTTTTGCAGCATGGATCAGAGAATTGAATGAAACATAGGCTCAGCAGCTACGTGACTCCTCCTTTCCTTGCCGTTCTTCATGTCCTATCTGCTAGGAGTGTGTCTTTATTGAGGCAGATGTTTTGGTTTTGTATGTCTGAAACTACCATCTCACTGGTATTTTAGCGTTGCTGAAGCAGGTAGGAGTTAATCTGCAGTTATCTCAAATAGTGCAGTCAGCATGTGCACAGCATTGCAAATATTTAATAAACCTGTTAATAATACATTCCAAACCATACTGAGAAGCTGTGGAGATTCATCAGGATTTATGCTACCTGTGGTGCCAGCAAATTCAGTTGACGTTACACACTGAGACATGCACGTAAGCATGTACTCAGTGTTAAAATACATACATAATTTCTGATCTATAATAGCAGTGTTGTACATTAGGAGAGAACATTTTTAAAGGATTCTTCTCCTCCGTGAAGGGATAAATTCTGGTGACTTTCAGTGTTGTGCTTTTCTGTATTCTAGCACGTGTAATCAACCAGCAGCATGTTCTTTTTTGCATTGTCTTGTTTGGATAGCAGTGGACAGCACAGAATTCATTAAAACTGGACAGCCAAATGCTGACAGAATATAATGAGGCTATGATTCATGATGAGTTTTTTCCTGTAAGATATGGTGTATTGTGTACATACAGAGCTTTGTATGGAGCTTTGGTGACTGATTTCTGTCTTTCTTGGTAAATTGTCTAGGATAAGGGTCATATTCTAAAACCTTATTAATACAGTTAGAGAAAACAAATCTTACTTAACCTTTGTGAATTTATACAGTAAGGAGTTACCATCTGTGATTTTTTTTTTTTAAATGAGCAAAATGATTTTACTCTGCAATTCCTTCTGAGCTGACTGAAAACACCAAGGCCAGACAAGGGTTGCTTTAAACCCAAACTGAAGAGACTGTGGTAATGAAGCCAACATGGATTTCAAGAAATCAAGACTATGAGCAAAGTGAGCTCACTCAGTTTGCAAAAGGTTTTGGGACATCCACAAGCCAGTGTAGTGTTGGTGTTCAGAATTGGTATTTCATTGGCTGGAGGTCCATTGCTGCCTCTTAGCTGGCCAAGAAAATAGAACTCAAATTGAGTACGTACGTATCACTTTAAAAGCATTTCAGGATCCACCATCGAGGTGCTCTATCTTGATCTGCAAGTTAAATGGCCTCATAAGGTGCTGAATCTTTTCAAAGTAAGACGGAAAGGACTGAACATTCCGATTGCGTAACTAAATACTGAGAAACAGGAATTTCAAAAGTGAGATTGAATGCAGCCCTCTTGTGGTCTATGGTTTTGAGTGAGAGAACAAATGTTGGGTTTTGCCAGTCTGGTATTTCCTTTACTTACATTGTTAAGAGTCTGTCATTCTATTTCATGCTTTTTTGTTTCAAATGAAAGAAATATAAAATATGTTAGAATGGAGAGCTTTTAACAGCAGAGCTATGAGGTTGGTCTGCTATGTGGGAAGCTATGAAGGAACAAAGCAAGTTCCATAATGTGCAGTGTTCTCTAGAAGAGCCTGAGAGGGGTGAACCTGAGGAAATGAACTGGATTTCTTCCTAGGTGAAGGGTGGAATTTGGGAGTATCTGGTTCTAACTCCAGAAACATTGCCTTCATTTTCAAAAATTCTATGGTAACTCTTTTACAGTTGTTATCTCAACATTGTTTTCTCAAAATACTTGACTATCTTGGAAGCACATTCCTAAAATATTTTCATTATTTTAGAAGAGTTGTGGCAAGTAGGAAAGGATTGAAGTAGTGGAGATAGCTATAAGAAATGGGAGGCTTGAAGATGTATACTTCTGACAGCAGATTCTCAAATCTAGATCTGATAAATACAATAATGGGGTTCATGTCTGAGAAATATAGAATATATTTTATGAAATGGTGATATATCAAATGCAGTATTTAAATATGGTTACATTGTAAGCATGTTTTAGTGCTCATATGTTGTTCTTTTAAAAAACATAAAGACCATGAAAGTTTTTGCTAATTTTCAAGTGAGATGTTTCTTCACTGACTTTCCTTACTAAAGCACACAACATGTCATGTTGCTTTTTTCTTCCTGGATTTTGCTATGGATATCTGGTGTGGACAGAAATGAAGTCTTACCTTGAAAAATAGCACCAGGAGCATAGTTTTAATCCCAGAAGTAAGACACTTCACAAAAATCTTTGGCTGAAGAAAGATATACACACTAAGAAACCAATTATAAAGAAATAAGAACATTAGCAATATGCTGGTCAAGCTTTTGTCACAAAATAAACAAAGACTATTGAGAGCTGCATGTAAAATATAGTTTGTCTACTACTTAGCACATGCTATAGCTAAAATGGAAAATTCTGTGGAGCTGAATGATAGCACTGAGCGAATTGGCTTTTGCAATTAGTTTCCCAGTGTTTTTGTGGTATTAATAATGTAGCAGAAGGGCAGGATATCCTTCAACTAAGACAATATGAAAAAAAGGTTTTCGCTAGCATTACAATGAACTCTGAGAACTAGGTACTCTTACTCATTGGAAAAAAAGGTTTGGGGAAGCAAATTTCGTGTTTGAAAATGTTTGATGAAATTTGGAGAGTATACAACATGACACTGTTATCAGAAGCTGTCTTTATTATAGTGTGGGGATAAAGTATCTTTCTCAGGCTGTTACTGTAATTCATACGATGTTATTTTCAGCAGTATCTATTATACAAAGGAATGTTCAGAACCAGATAAATACTCTAGGGAGCCTGGTTAAATAGGAATAAACCAAAGGAGTTACTTAAAGTTAACAAAGAAACAAAATGTGGACATGGATGAGATAAATTATTCTTTCTATTGTTTTTCCATAGTAGTCTACTTTGGTCAAAAACAAAAAGCCGTAACTAACATATTTGCATATTTGTGGGCAAATTTAGATGAAGATCACAAATGTTCTGATTTATCAACCAAAGTAAAACGAGATTTGAAGCAATCCAGTCTGGAGGAGCTGATGCTTATCAGCAGAACCTTGGAGCTGAGAGAGATGAATTGGAAGCCATCAGATGCAAGTGAATGATGATGAATGGATAGAGGAGGAAGCAGTGTGCCTTTTTATAATTGTTATCACCACACACCGCAGGGCGCTTGTGTTTGTCTGAACGGTCAAATTAGTCCAGCCTTCAAAACAGAGTACGCAATTCTGCTAAAATGGAGATGACCATCTGGCAGCCTGTGGCAACTTGGGAGTTTGCTGCCTTTGCCAGCATACCTCATCCTGAATTATATGCTTAGATTTTAGCCTAATGACTAGCTACATCTTTATCAGACAATATCTTTTAGGTGAATTGCTCTGCATGCTACTAAACAATAGCCCAGTCGCATCCAAATTCTTAGTCTTTCACATGTGCCTGCTTAGAGCGCTAAATGGATTTTTTTGAAGGATATCTTCGTACACCTCCCTGCAGTAAACTCTCCAAATGACTTTCATGTAATCCTTCTCCACTGAATTACTGCAGTTCTGTCCTTTGCATGTCCTGATGCCCGTGCTTTAGATAGGCCTGGAAGAGTATTATAAGTGGCGTCACTGGTTCTGAAGAAGACAGTTACTTCTTTAATGTTACTTTTCACTACATCCTTGTTTCTGTCTTCATTTGAGCAGAGTGAGGAAACTCTGTCAGCTCTAAACTTCAAGAAAATTAAGAAAACTGAAGCTTGCCTGATTCCTTTTAGACATTTCTTCTTTCTGTCCTCTGTGCACTCACCACCTTGTTCTTGTTCCAGCACTGACTATGGTGTAAGTAATTACCACTCAGATTTGTGTATTACACTCTGTTTGTTCTCCTCTTGAAAAGAGGTCATGATTTGGATAGGTCCCTCTCTCAGGCATGAAAAACATGACTCTTTGCTGACTTGCCACAACGAAGTTGCTTCCCATCAGGCACTTCTCAGGAGGACCCTTCTGCAGCCCGACAGCCTTCTGCTCTGTCTACCTTTGACCCAAGGCAGCCCCAGTTGTGCTGATGCCTGCTAGTTGCCCAGCACAGCAATGTCTGAATCCAGTGTTGTTCAGTATAAATAATGGACCTCATATATGTCATATATGACATTTTGAGTGAAATGCAGTTAGCATGAGTATGAGTAAGGTTGGTTGAGTTCAGTTGTTTCCCTTTGGTTACCAAGAGAGGCTGGTGGAGGCTACACAGTAGAGACAGCTTTGAGTTTCTGCTCTCCGTTTTATAAACAGTCGTGAATAATAAGAGTCCCCCCTGCCAAACTTGTGTTCTGGATGACAGCCTGCCAGCTGGTCACTCTCAAAGGAATTTGCTTCAAGTGGGTTATGTGCCTAAATAATCCTGTCTATCAGATTCAAAGGCAGAGTAAAGCTCCCAGAGGAGGATATGTGAGTACAGCTCAGTGAGGTATAGGAAAGTCTGTACCAGAACCCAGACTGGTGTGCTGGGCAGAATGCAGAGACCTGAGGTAAGGTGTCCAGCTGTAGCTTTTCCATGAATTTTTGTCTGGACTTGAAAAGAAATGGCTGTAACACCAGGTTTGAAAAGGAAGAATGATTAAGCTTCCACTGGAAAACAAACAGCAGGTAGTCATCTTGTTAACTAAAGATGAAATTTGGTCCAAAATGTCTAACAGCAAATGTCTGCGGAACTTAATCTCAGAACTGCAAAATGCTTGAAGTATCTTAGCAGGGAGGGAAAAGGTGAAGTAGTTTTTATCAGACCTGTGTCTCAGTGCAATACTTAAGTATCGCTCAGTCTTAGTGTAGTGTGAGAATAGAAACATCCTTTTTTAATATAGCAGTTCTGTCTAATTTTATCACAAGGTAGAAGTTTCTTGGCAGGAATTTCAGTGGCCTTTAATGCAAAGTTAGGTTAGATAACTCTTGTGTCTATTTTGGCCTTCACATCTCTGGAAGAACCCCTCACTTGCTGAAGTTGGTAGAAAATGTCATATTGACTGTACTGGAAAGGTGGTTGGATGTGTTGTTGCACGAGGAAAAAAAATGTACAATGTTGATATACAAAAATGTTTAAAATCCCAGTGTTTTAAATAGATATTGATGTGTTTATTCTAAAAGTCAAGGAGACTTCTGTGTAACTGTCCTGTATGTCAATATGTTGGGATAGATAGTATGACTTTGAGAAAAGGTAATATAAAGGAGGTGAAATGAAGTCAGATATAGTTGTCTGTGCTTGAATACACATTTAACTGGGTTAGACTGGATGCCTATGAGGTATCTCTGAAGGAATTGAAATATGTAAAACATCAGCAAGAAGTACCAGAGGAGAGGTGAAGATGAGTGGGGAAACTGCTGCTCATCGGTAGAATGGAAACTTGATGTTAAATAAGATCTTCTTACGTTTCACTGTTTGAAACATAGTAAGAGTTCTAGGCACTAATTACCTAGCAATGAATATTGAAAGTGGCAATATAATAAGCAACAACACTGTTTAGCATTTCAATACAACAAAGCAAACTCACACTTGAAATAGAGCCTTTTTTCTTAAATAGCCTTTTCCTGGGTGAATACTTTACTGTATGCTTTATTCACTATGGTCTTCATAGGTATCCTCTTGTCTGGAAACAATCAGATGAGTTGGCCTTTTAAAAAGTAATTTAACACTTTGGTGGGTCTCATGTATGTTATCAGTTCTAGTGATTAAAGGGACTAGTGTTGAATCAGTGTGGTAAGCAGGCAAACTTAATGCCAAGATTGTATAAGAACAAGCTTATTTCCAAAACTTCCTGAAGTAATGGAGTACTCCTTATCAGGAGAGTAAGAATATTAGGTGTGGGGATGCTTGAAGTGCTCGAAGTGCTTAGCTGCACCACACTGCTTCCAACTCAGTGTGAATTCATCTGAGAGGTAGGTAGCCTGTTATCTGGAAGTCAGGAAACTTTCCTCACTTGTGGTGACTGAGTGTAGAAGGAAAAACTAAGGAGGATTGAGGAGTAGTTCAAAAAGAAGGTGCATTTATCTTTAGGCTTGCTACAGATTGCTGGATGGCAATGCTTATCCTAACTCTTTAGGCACAGCTTATTTGTGCTGTTCCTATTACTTCATTTCAGAGTTGTCCATGAATATATAAAAAGTTTAGATGCAGATAATTTTCAGAGCTTTTAAAATTCGCAGAGCTGGTAGTATTTGAGGGTGAGGGAGAAGTATATTAAAACAATTATTAAATGTATATTAATATGCACTGATAAACTTCAAAAACTGTTAAAGAACAGATGCCTTTGGCACGTTTCAGTGGTAAGCATATGGCTGTGCAATTCTGAAATACAAATCCCAAAGCATTTAGTTCAGTGACTGTCAAATGGTTTGTCATGACAGCAGGTTCAGCTTGGAGCTGCAAATTCAGACCTATTCCTTCTTTCTAATCTACTGTTGAATTTGATTAGTTGAGCCACCAGTCAGCTTCCTGTGAGACAGGAGTCCTTAATCTACAGTAAATGTACTGCCAGAGGCACGCAGGGCACACTTTTTATACTTCTGTGTTCTACAGTGCTGTGTATTACAAAGGTTTGAGTATCCCTGGAATGGTGGAGCACTAGTGTATGTTAGGGGCAATTTTAAAAAGTCAGAAGCAGGGACTGAGTTCATGTTACAATGTCTAAACTAAGAATACATCTTATTGTAAACAGTTTATATGTGCAAAGTTTGTAGATGAGCCTTTAACATTTGAGCTACACATCAGAATGACAAAATTCTATTTTTTTTTTCCTTAGCAACTTTCTGCATGGAGTGCAAGTCTAAAATGAAAGAATAATTTTATTTTATAAAAGTTTGAGAAACAAGATCAGAAAAATCATAGTGAATTAGCTTTACAGTTGCTAATGATCACTGCTTTTATAAATGGAAAGCTTTAAGACTTGGTCGTTGACATTACAGAATTTGAGTCGTCTTTTACCGATCAGGTTTGGGATGTGGATTTAAAGGCTGATTCAAAACTGAATATTTGAAGGCCATATGTATTCTTTAAGGGTGAGATTGGATTTCTTTATCACCTTTCAGCATCCAATATCATTAAATCTTGAAGAACTGCTTTATTCCGTTTGCTCGGGGGCTTCTAATTTTATTGAGATGAAACGAACAATGAAAGCAAAATTTAAAAAGAGAGAAAAAAAACCTCCATTATAATTGACACCCATAAGTCAGCAAACATCACAAAGCTGTTTGCATAATCTTAATTTGGCTTTCTTACATGTATATACGAGATGATCTGGTCTTTAGCTAAATTATTGTATGCCATTCTCCCCACACACACATCCTCTGCCTCATTAAGCACTCACTGAAGGAGCAACTTTTAAACATTTTGTTTTCTTCTTATCTTCAGTGGGTGGCCCCAGGACTTTTTATGTTGTACTATTCAAGCTCTTCTCTGAAAACAGCACTTCCATATAAGCACGTCTGCTGCTTGCTGCTCTAGCACTAGAGTGCTTCCTGATCTTGAAGGAATTTACTTGTACTCTATCTGTATTTATCTCCTACATTTTGGAAAATACTAAGGTCAGGT
Organism: Urocolius indicus; assembly: GCA_013401255.1. Taxonomy (NCBI): domain Eukaryota; kingdom Metazoa; phylum Chordata; class Aves; order Coliiformes; family Coliidae; genus Urocolius; species Urocolius indicus. The sequence goes on from WBNH01000737.1 coordinate 133,882, forward strand.
CTGCTGCTTGGTTTTAGACACCCATGGGCTTATTTTTCAGTCATAGCGCTTTCTATGCAGCCTGGAACCTGGGGATGCTCAGCAACACTGTAAAACTGACCCTAGAAACTTATAGTCAGCCAAACCAGAAAATGAGAAATTAAAGTCTGTTTATGAAATAGGCAGAAACAGAATACAATTACCCAAGGTTTTATTTTGCCTGAAGATTGATTGGTTTACAACTCAGCTGCCTAAAGTTGAACTTGTCCTGTTTCCCTCCTCACACCGTTTTGTGCCTTGCAGACCTTTCTGGTCCTGCAGCAAATGAAGCAGAGCTCCTACACTTTGTTGTTACATAACTGATTCACTGTGAGTTCAAATCCTGAGGCAAAATAATATATCATCACAGAACTTAAAGATAATATGCATTATATAGGCAGAGGCAACCTCAGATCTGGCATTTTCCTACATCTGGCTATTGAGCTGTACAGCCTAATGGTCTTTACTACTGATGTGTTTTATGAATGTTTTTACACACTAAATCAAGAGCTGATCATGCAACAGATACTGTTGCTATCCCTCCCCAGCCTGGGATTCTGCCTTGGTAGCCACATTTGCTTCCAGAGCTGTGAAATAGTTGTCTTCCTTGGCATTTGAATCAGACAGCTTCCTTTCCCACTGCATGGGTGGTCGTATGCAGAAGCTATGAGGGGACTTTGCATAGTCTTTTATTCATAGGAAGTGATGCATGAGCTGAAGGCTAGAATTTGAGAATACTCAATAAGGACAGATTCTTCTTAAATTTCAGTTGTAAGCTCTATAAAATGTTTGCTGAGTGTGTGCAAAATTAAGATTCTTCAAAGACTTGTAGTTTTTTGCCAAATTTGGGATGTTTTCTTCGAAGTTGGCAAAAGGCATATTACTGACACAAATATCATCTCCTGCCAAACTTCAAGTTGCAGTTTCAAGGCTTGAGGATGTTAGTCCTTTCCAAAGAAGAAACCATCTGAATTTTTTTCTGACTTCTTAAGCAACGAGCCCATTTTTTCCATAGCCTCAGTCTTTGATATAGATGAATTGCTTTAGCTGAGGTTGTGATACTCCTTCTTCTCTTAAAAAAAATAAAATCCGAGGCTGAAAGAGGCTGGAAATTTAAACTGTTTTAATCTTGACATTGTACATAGCAATTACTGTAGAGTTTTGTAATGAAAGACCTGGGAAATTGTAACATGAAGGTACTAAACCTGCTTATAACAAAAGAAGTTGAATGTTGTCATCTGAGTTGATTACTAGCATAAAAAATTGTGTTCAGGAACTTTATTTTTAGATGAAATAACCCAATCTGGAATAGACAAATTGTCCTACTTCAATTTTTGCTTGATCAGGAGAACGTGTGATACGTTGGCATTGCATTGTGCAGTCTCAGTCCAGCCATCTAAGGTTAGTTAGACATTGTCTTGCAATATGAAACATCTTTTCATGAAAAGAATGTGAAGAATTTTGTTATTAGTAATGTCTTACCCTTTATGGGTAAAGCTGGTTTTTTTTTTTTCTCTTCCAAGATGAATGCAGCTCTCACTGACTTCAGCGAAGATCTACTGTTTTTCTGCCTGCTTGCTCTTGCAAGGCTGGATCCTTAGCTGGGGTGAATTTGTTTGCCTCTGTTGAAATACATACAGCTTTGCCCCTGTACATCTAGTCAAGTATATGCACTTCTTTTCACTGGAATGTTTGGGTTTGCACTTGCAAGTTCATCTTTTTATTTCCCAGCTGAACTTCAGTAAAAAGTAAACCAGGCAGCCGTTCTTAAGTTGCTTTGCTTCTCAACAAGTTGCACAACTGGGGTGGAGGGAACCGGGGGGATTATTAGTTTGCCCAAGAGCTTTGTAACCAACTGTGTAGTTTTATGTGCATGTAAATCGGCAACTGCCACCAGGGAAAAACACAGGAAAAGGATTGTTTTTCAGCAGGAGAATTTTTCATGTGTGATTCACCATCTGGCCTGCAAATCCTTGTGTCATAGCAGTGGTCGTGGGGGGGAAGGAGAGGGCCTGCTATGCCGAAGCCTGAGAGTGAGGGAGGTGGATGAGGCTGTTTTATTTTGAGGGCAATGGGCAATGCCTGCTCAAGTGCTGCAGCTTAACCTAACACAGCAGAGCAATCAGGCTGGATGGCAAAGAAAGACACTGATTCTCACAGATGTGAATAGGCATCTGACTCAGTTGACCGCAGGGTATTGGACTTTTTGACTTTTGTGGGAGATGGGCACCTAAAACAAATCCAGGTCTCTGTAAAAACTCCTTCTTGCCCTTACACATTGCTGGGGCTACAAAATAAATTGATAAATCTGGTATGTTGTCTGTTTCCTGGAATATGGTTCTCCCTTTTTTCCAGTTGACCAACGTCTCCAGAAATTTGATATTTGCTGTCTCCTCTATGGGCAGAGGGTGGTGAGAATTTAATGGTTTATTTACATTGATTGAGAAAAAAACATTGATTCATTAGAAGTCAGCTAGAATATTAGGTATCAGACATGACTATTTTTATTTAAACTGCTTGCGTCTTGATAACAATTCATTATACATACTTAACAAGAAACAGTTGAACATTTTGTTCTTTTATAAGTAAAAGGGGGTTTTTGTTTTTGTTTCTTTTTTAAACTCACAAAAAGCAATATGCCTGATATGCAATAAATTCAGTACAATACTGGTAGTCTCCATTTCCTGATGAGTCTCTCTCTGAAAATGAATGTGTTAGTAAAAGAGAAAAGATGTTTACAAGCATTTATAGAGCTTCATCACTTCTGAATTATGTATGCTTTTTCATATACAAATATTACAGATATTGTATGAGTTAATGCTTGTTTTGCTTTTTAAACATCAGGAGTCAGAACAAAAGAAACTAAATGTGGCTGTTACCCTGTATTTAAAACAACTTAACTTGAAATTAATAATCCAGCAGTGGCTTGTGTGTTGTAATGACCATAATAAAGAAATTGTTTTGATAAAATCATGACATGGTTTATGGCCTGCTGCACTTAATGTGAGATGGGATGGTTCTGAAATGATCAAATATCCTCCTCACCCCAGACAAACAAACAAAAACCCTTAGACAGAAACAAAATAACTTTTTGTATTTCAATGAGATTGTTTGGTAGCCTTACCAGCAGTTGCAGTTTTAGTGATGTTTATGCAAGAGATTGCATAATGGCAGATGAACACTTTAAAAGGAGCTACAAAATGTAAACCTCTGGGTGCAGCCAGCTTCAGAGAAATGCTGAAAGCCCACCTATGTGCATGCATAGTTTTAGGAGCAAGTTCCTTTCTTCTCTGCTGCCACAAGAGTTTAACTAAGCAGAAGTATTTTCAGAATATTAAAAAAAAATAAAATTGGAAAGTAATGATTTAGATCTGTTATACAAAATCTTTCACTTGTGGTCTCTCTTCTGGAAATTTAAGAAATCATTTCCTTTTGTGCTGACTGCTGTAGCTTCTCTGAGAACATGAAATGTATAGAAATTCCTGAGGAGCTGTAATAAGTGAATATAAAAACAAATGGGATTGTGGAGTTGTTTTTTTTAAATACAACAAAAGACATGCTAACTCATTCTTGTAAAACAAGGATAACTTTTTGTCTGTGAATTTCTGAAAAAAAAAGCCACTTTTTTTGTTTTGCTTTCTTGACTGGAACTTCAAAGCCTGTTCCAGGGAAGGATTTCCTTAAAACAATGTCTTTACAGGTCCATTAATCCAGCAGAGCTTTTGATACAGTTTCTCACATAAAGATTTGTTTGAGAACCTGACTTTTTGCAAGTTTCAGTTCTGTTTAGCCTCTTTTCCTCTTTTCTCTCTCTTATTTTCCTGAAAAGGGAACATGTAAGTGTGCGGTTGAGCTAAAGCTTTTATTTGGTGGTTTCTTGGATTAGGTCTTACTTCCCCTGCTCTCCCACTCCACCCAGCTTTCTCTTCATGACTCATGCTAATTTCTAGGTAGTAAAAGTACTAGAATCTACAGATTCTCCCTTTGCCACTGCTTTCTTCCAGGGCTGATTTTAAATTGTAATGGAGCATATCTGTGAGGCCCTCTGCAAATCGTAGGTGAGTCTTCACCTCTTAGTAACTCATGTAAAATCTGTCTCATTGTGGGGAGATTGGTGTGGGCTTTTTATGTGGCAGTAGTTCTTCCTCCATTCCACTATAATTTGAAATGCTGAACCAAAGAGCTTATGGTCAAAATAAAAATACAAAGGGGCATCAGGCAGAATACTGATGGTGTAACAGCAAGTCTCCCGTGCTCCTTTTGAAGACTTCAAAGAAGAGAGAAACATCTGTGGAAATTGTGGTGCAGGGTTTATACAGTCATTCAAAATCCAAGCAAAAGACTGGGTTTGAGAAGGCATTGCAGAGTAGCAGCAAGGATCTTTTAAAGGAAAAGCTCCAAACTCCTTCAACAGCAGTTTCAGGGAGAGATGTAAGAAACAAAGAACTCTTTAGGACTCGCCTAAAGAAGTAAATGCTCAGAGCCTGCTGCCTAGATTGGTACTGGTTTGCTACTGAGAAGGACGTACATGTTAAAAGGCTGTGTCTAGCGAAGTTTGGCTTTGTGAGCTGTGGCAGTGAGATCGTGGATGGACAGACATGTTCTGGATCCTTGTAACATTATGTATTGAGTATGTGAGGAAATTACTCAGTTTAACAATTGAGATTTTCAGTCAAATAGCTGCAAAATGTCTATCAATGGCTGGGAAAACTATTTATGAGATTCTGATCCTTTAACTATGGACCCACGTGACAAGTTCGTTCTCCCATCACTAATTACAACCCTGTGGCAAAAACGACATCTACTTTTTTTGTGCATTTGATGTTTTTACCCTATTCTTTTGTTACCTTAAATGGGATTTCAGTATTCATGTATTGTCTGTTTTTATTCAGTCTTAATTCCTTTGAGTTTAGTTTTTTTGGAGGGTTCCCATTATTAATGCATCGAAGAATATCATGGACAGAGGTTACCAAAAAAGGGTGTGACTTGGGAGTGGAGTAAATTTAGCACATCCACATTTTATTAAATTTATGACTCATAAAATGCTCAATACTTCACAGAATAGCCAACTGACCCTCATTTTGCTTGTGCTGATGGATGTCCTGAAGTTTTGCCAAATAGTTTTGGAATTATATCCTCCAGAAAATGTTATTGCCTATTAAAAGCTTGCATGTGACCTTTTCTCCTTTCTCTTCTCTCTGACCTGTATCTTTGGACACATCCCATACTGAAATTCTTTTTCTCCTCTGTCCATCTGGCAGAAGGATTCCACCTCCTGCACATCCTCTGTTATGTCTTTAGTAGATGTAAAAATGGACATTTTTACATGCAGCACAATCTTCAGAGTGACATCTGTCTTTCTGCATCATCTTTGTTTCTATATCTGCACAATCCGATATTGTATATACAGTTATTTGTAACCAGCTTTGAGTCCTCAACCAAAAACTATTTAATTGTTAAGGTGTTTTTTTTGTTTGGGTTTTTTTTTTTTTTTTAAATCTTGTAATGAAATGTTCCATTTCGGTTGTTTGTTTTTTTGGTTTTTTTTTTTTTGTCCCATACAGCTGTTGATATTATAAGCTGCACATTTACAGGGATGCCTGTGTCTGCAGCATACAATGCTGTTGGCTTTTTAGTAGTTTTTCCTGTTTATGGAGTAGGGAATGTTTCAGATGGAAAAGACCAGCTGGAGGGAGAGCAACGTCAGCATACCCTACTGGGACTCTGATCACGCTAAATTCTGTTAATAGAATTCAGGATCTCTATATCAACATAGAATAGCTTGGAAATGTTATATAAACACTTTTTAGTGAGGACTAAGGGTCTGTGAAATGTAAGTTAAAAACTTGCTGGGTTTCGAGCTTTTTTTTTTAATCTTTTCATTTCAGAACTGTAAAAAAGCTAAGGTTTTCCTAGCATCACTGGCAGATTTTTAAAAACAAAGATTTGAGAGTCTTTTTTGGTAAATGTTAGAAGTAATGCTTTTAATCATGAGCTAAGCCAAAGCTATCAAAATAACATTTAATGCTGTTTTTCTTAAAAAAAAAAGTCACAGCACTAAAGATAAGTGGGGTTACAGCAAACTGTATTTTGGTGTACACAGATCTAGTTTCCAAAATGGCTTTCTCTGTGTGCACTCCCCTGACCTGTGTCCTATTACAGCCACCACATGTGCAAACACACAGTGACATAGAATCTGCATGTGTGTCCAGGAAAATCAAATCACGTATGTCAGGGGTGAATGGTATGTTAGATAATACTCCTCCACTGTGTAATGCAGCACTTCCCTTGTTCACTTTACTGTCTCAGCAATCACATTTGGCCACTTCATGGCATCCTCTGCTGACAGAGAATATAGTTTGAGGACTGCAGGAAATAAGGAGAAGCAGAAGATATAGCTGTCACAGGGAAAATTAATAAGCATACACAGAGGGGTTGTAAACCGTTCAAAGCACTGGTGACTGTGCATATGAATGCACAGGTACGAGAGGTTAAAGGAGGGTCTTTAAACTTCAGATCCTAATCTAGCAATTTCATTTGTGGTCAAGGAACTGCACAAATGCCCAGGGCGAGCAATGCACATCTGATTTCAGGACTGGTAGTACATTAGGTTTCCGAAAATAAAAATAAAGCAATTTATATGAAACCCAAACAGCATGCTTTATGCAATTCATCTTCTGCAGGCATCTTCTTTCTTTCAAACATGTGGAAACACAATATATTTTTATTAGTTACCCCGTGAACTAAAAAGACATGCTTGATTTTTGGTTTATTGCATTTTTATTCCAAATTTATGTTGTGCATTTAATAGAATGTTGTCAGTATTCTCTGACCAGTTTTTTACTTTTAAACTACAGGAATAAAAAGCTTCAACTTGCTAATTTAAGACAGATAGATAAGCAGATCCAGATAGATTTGTAGATACAGATTTTCAGATCAGAAGTTGATATTTTTCATAGTAAATTTTAAAAACTCAAGTTGCATTCTTTTTAGGCTCATTTAATGAAGTATGGTATATGGAAAAAGTATTTATAGGATGCCAGAGTAGGATGTATTTGTTGTTGCGTTTCTCTCTAAACCAAAATCAGCCATCTTTTTCTGCAGTAGGTGGGTTGGGTACAGGATATTCAGTGCCATAATGTGGTCAAGGAATGCAGACTCTGACCTAACCAAATGCAAATCAAGCATCTTCAAGTCAACAAGGCTGCATTTTTAAATTTTTTTTTTTTTTTTGCAAATAGCCTCATCCCTATTTTGGAGGAGAATGTAAAAATAACTTTTGTGAACCCTTGGTTGATTTCCTCTCTAAATGTATGAGGTTAACTGCAGTTCTGTGAACCAAACAAGAAGTGAACATATCATTTAGTTGTGTGGTCATGTTTCTACTTAAGAAATGGAAAAGTACAAACTCAAGTTCTGTTTGAATAAGGGATCTTTAAACTGTTGATGACTTTAGTTAAGCAACAGGAAAATGTGAATCTACTACACTTACAAGCTAGTTTTCAGAAGCAGGCAATGAAACACTAGAGAAAAAAAATCAGAATCTGAACCAATGTTTTCAGTAACTAGCCTGGGTATTTTTAGAGATAAATCACTTCCTCTGTCCTAGTAAGAGTCTCACTGGAGTCCACTTGATTGTTTTGAGATTGATCCATAAAACTAAAAGTTGTAATGAATTGCATTATAATAACCTACTGCAGGTCCCAACCAGGACCAAGGTGTTTGATCCATGTGATGTAATAAATACACAATAAACAAGCAAAAGGTATGAATCCTTCCTAAAATAGGGTAGTTTCCATACAGGCTTTTACACATTTTGCACATGGCGGGAGTACTCCCCAAATGCAGCTTGAGATGTCTTTGAGTTTTAACACTTTGGAGATTAGGGTGATGGGTGGGAGAGGAGGGATTGAGGTAATTCACATGCAGCGTTGCCAGTAATGCGCCTGCCATGCAGTTGACTACGGTAAGCAGATCTTGGCAGATTCCATTTACATGGGTGAGTCACATCATTTATAATAGAGTCCCATGTATAAATTGGGATGGAAATTCTCGATGCCTTTCTTAAAGGAGGAAGAGATAATTAGACAGGTTTAAGCATGCATGGGTTTTGTACACATTGTGTATGGAGAAAATAGTCTTCTAAAAAAAATGTAAATTCCAAATATTAAGTGCATAAAATACAACCTTGTTTTGAGAAAATACATGAATCATCATTTATAAATACTTTCTGGTAGCTGTAACAAAAGTAATAGAAGAGAGTGTTGTTGTCGTGCCCCTTTGATTGCAAACCTCTTTTTTTATCTTCTGTCTGAACCGGGTTCTTTGCAAGGACATTTACTCAGAGTTTTATTACTGAATAGATATGTTCCTCACATGGCTTCTTATAAACAATCCTAGGGGGCATCTGGTTACTGTCCCTGCAGTTAATTCTTGGGTGAGGCACTTTGTAAAGCAGTATAAAGTCAGGGAAGGACTGAAGGACTATGCAAAGCAGGGGGTTTTGTCCTAGGTGCAGTATTTGTTATACTGTGGGTTATTTTTCTTTTTCTTTCTTTCTTTTTTTAAAATGTGTTTACTCATTTTAAACGGTATTTTCTGTAACAAAAGTAATTACGTTGCATCAAGCATTAGCACTGTTTGATCTGTCAGTTTACAAATGCGTGTATTAAGCATTCAGCAGAAATTCTGGTTTTGAAATTGAAAAGCACTGAAAGCCTGAAATGTGCTGTTTACTGAAGACAAGATCAGCTTAATATGTCATAGAAATGGCTTTAAGCTTCTTACACTGTAATAAGGAAGACGCATGTTTTGTCAATTCTCCATCAGTTAAGATCATCACGAAGGAGCTGGGTGACTGATATAAGGCAGGAAACACCTTGTAGAAAATGGCTGTACTGAAACACAGAACCTCAGATTGGCAAAAAAGACACCCCTCCCCCCACCCCAAACCCAGAATTATAAGTTAAAGTCAATCATGGGTTTTTCTTTTTGTCTGCTAGTGGAGAAGAATGAAAGACCTAAAACACTATCCAATTTAGTTTTCTTTTTTGTTTGTTTGTTTGGTTTTCTTTAAAGATGGGCTCTGCAAAATTGAAATATCCCAGAGTTCAGGGTTGTGCCCATTGGGAAACAATAGTGTGGCCCAGTCTTTGTTTTGTTCTTCCTTTGAGGCACTGAGCCTTTTCTTGGCTGTCTGCTGCTGACAACAGGAAGCATGTTTTGCATGTGAAGGTGTCAGAGCTGAGTGCTGACTGATGGCAGAGGGTGCCATTTAGTATGGTTTTCTTAATGCCTGGAAGTTTTTAATTTCAGGAAACTGCTGAAGCTGTTATTGCTTTAGATGAATGAATGCATAAGGATACAGGGGGAGATACTAAGAAGTGCTAAAAACCACAGTTCTGTCACACCTTGAGTATAACGTTGTTACAGTATTCCTACCTACCTTGGAGATGTTTGTGACAAGAATATGAAGCATGTATCTATTCTGTAATCAAAACACTTTTGTGTCAGTGTTGAAGAAATCTGGGTCTGAAAGATGTGTCTAGCTGATGGGCAGAGAGCATTTGCCTGCAGGAATGGAGTAAGTGCCTGCACCTCTGGAGGGAGGCAGGAGAGCGTGCCACGCTCTTCTGTTGGAGTTTGTAGCTTGGAGGTCCCATTGGGTCCTTCACCATTTCAGAAGGGGAACAGCTGTGGTTCCATGCCTTTGTTTTTTCCATCTGTTGCTAGCCAGGAATTTGTGAACATCCTTCTCGGATGTGGATCTTGCTGAGGTTATTCATGTCTTTGTCACCTCCCAGGCTGAAATACTGCAATCCATACTTGGAGCAAATGTTCATGAGCCTCCAGAGCATTTAGCTGGTGTGTGGAAAGCAGTGGCATACATCCTGAGTGTATTTAATCAGCTTGGGCTTGATTTTTTTCTGATAGTTTGAAGCCCTTTAACTCTGTAATGAATTTGCTGAAAGCTGCAGGTGTGTTGTATCTCTGAAAATCAGGTCTTGGGAACACACTGAGCTCATGTCTGTTACTCTCCTCTGGCTACCTAACTTGTTCCAGATGCTCTTCTAGGCAGTAGCGACTAATAGAGGAAAATGCTACTTTAGGCAACGGTAGAATAATGAAGAAAAAATGTTCCAACACTTGGCCCAGAACTCATGTGAATTACAGGAGGACGCTGTGTTCTCTGTAATCTTGTTTTTGCATCTTACCAACACAACACATGTGAACTCCAGGTTAGGTCTCCTGCCATGAGAAGACAAGCCTGCACCCACATCTCGGAGAGGTGGGGGATATGGAGAGCGTTTATCCTCTTTAGTGGATGGAGGAAAAGGTTTCTAACAAGAAAAAACATACTGTGTGTACAGAATCCAGTCTGGCCTGATGAGCTCTTCTGACGCCATGAGCTAGCAGTGGGAATGCCCATGTCCCACTTCCATCAGTAGGCAGGGGTTCAGATTCCCCAGCAGCCCCAGGACCTGCATGGCTGTTTGGTAGGGTTAGCTTCTGCTGGCTCCATGTGCTGAAAGTTCTTGCTGTGGGATCAAGGGGAGCAAAGGGAGCATCCAGTATGGGGCAAGAAGATCACTCCTTTTGGAGTCAGGTTGTTCCTGCACTGGTGTAGCTGTGTCACCTGCATGCTAAAAATAAAAGTGGCTTAAATCCTCTTTTTGTAGAGAAAGGTGTTTGCTGTCACTGAACAGGCTACATTTCTGTTCTGGTAGCATACTCAGCAGTCACATTCATGTCTAGCCCTCTGCTAGGACAGTTGTCTCAACAATTAAAGGTAATGCAAGCACTGGGTCAAAAGACTCCATATTTAAGATAGTCCTAGGGGCCAGAGAGCAGTCAGATTTGTTTATTTGCCCATGAGAATTTTCATCATTCTGCTGATAAAGCAAGAGGGTCTAAAATACATGTCTTCCAGCTGTTCCTCCTGCTTTGAGCAGTCACTTTCCCTGTATCTGAGCTCCCATGGCAGAGCACGGTGCATAGTTTCATGAAGTCTTTCCAAACAATCTCTCTGTGCCTCATATCTAGTAAGATCTCTGGAAATCTCCACCTCAACAGCCAGGAACGTCACTTACCATGCTGTGGAGGAGTCAGGGGTAGTTTCAGGCATGATATTACTGTTAAATTACCAGCAGGGACATTCTTCAAGCCTGCTTACTGACTCTTAAAACGTAATCCATGTGCAACAGCCCTTGTTCCAAGGAGACATGAAAAAAAAGGAAAGGGGGGGGGGGGGAAATTTACTAGTTCCATTTTGCAGAGAAACAAGGGCTTTTCCAGAGCTGTGGTTTCCTGTGAAGTTTTCAGGTTTTAAGAAGGGCAAAAGAGCTGTTAATGGGACACTTTTTTACTTGTTATGATCCTAAAACTACATATGTTATAATGGACAAAACAAATGCCCTTACTGCTGTTCTTTAGCTCGAGCTTACAGACTCGGGAGAAGAGCAGGGATGGAGGGTCAGACAATTTATTTTCTTCTCCAGCCCTTCTCCAGTCTCTAGTGCTGATCAATTATAACAGAAGCAGCATATTACACGTCAGGACATCTTATGAAGTGAGAAATTAGGACTGCTGAAGACAACTTCACTGATGTGTGAACCCAGGAATGAATGCAGGTAGTGTGTGTAGTGATATGAGCTGAGCTTGGATTTGGGTTTGGTTTATTTTTTTTTTTCCTTTTGGTATTATAACAAGGGGTAGAAAGTGACACAGTCCTAAACTTTTTCACAGGATTTCAAAGAAGTTATGAGGGTGTGTCACCATCACAATGGTTGTCTTGTTCTCCGGGTAGAAATACGATATTTAAAACAGAACAAATATTGATTCCTTTTATAAGAAATAATGAAGGATATTTATGCATGTCTATATTTATGCATGTATAGTGAAGACAGAAAATGAAATGCATCTCTCTCTGGCATTTAGGATCATGGAATTTACGATGTGCTGCAGCTCTTTATTTATTGTGTTTATTGTGTATTGTGTTACACAATATACGGTGATCTCAGATTTCATCACTTTACCTTAATGTCAAACATACCCCATGGTGCCAAAACATCACACTGGGTTATCCACAGGCTACATTGGATTTATGATTTCCTACTTCACCTTTGTAATCCAGAATGTTTTCTGTGTCTCGATAGATAAACAAGCACATCTTGCAGTCAGGATTTTATATGGGAATTCCTGGAGCAACTAGTACAGAAGCTGTGGCATGCTATGCAATTAATGATAAGACTTCGGCTTTGTGTTTATGTTGAATTGTGAAACGAAGACTGAAATCCCTTTTCTTAACATAAAATATTTTAAATCAAGCATTTATTATGCTTAGATTTGATAAGGCTACTTACCAGCCTAGACATGTTTGCACACAGCAGTATTGTCTCATTTAAATTCAGTCACAGTCACAAAACAAGCCTGGCTTAGACTAGCTGAAGATATAAACTTCATTTTCATCTCATTAGGCCACCTGGAAGCAACAATCAGTGAGTAGTCCTGACGTCAATGGTCTCTCTACTTCATTAAAATGTTAATTTCATGGCTTTAATTCCCTTTGTAAAACATGCTGCTGCAGGACACTATATGCAGATGAAGAGGAGAAATCTGCATGCCATATTCCTTTTTTAGTGCCTTAGGTTCCTTTGGTTTTTTATTTTTAGCTATTCCTATTTTTGTAAACTGCTGTGAAAAGATGATCACCATAACAACGAAAAAGTAAATATTTTCTTAAAACAGCCCTTTGAGAATGTATACTTAAGAATCAGGAATTCAGGGCATCATGCATTTAGTGGTCTTTTGCTCTGCTATTCCCTTTTTCAGTATTCAAAAATGAGACAGGTATTGTTACTGACTAATGTTTTGATACAGTAGATCATGAAGGGAAGGCATCGTGTGTAGTAAATCAAAAGCAGACATATAGATCAACTATAGCACCAACATTTTTAGTTGAGATCCTGCTGATGTCAGGACAAAATTATAGACTTTTCATCAGTTTTAGAATCATTCCTTGGTAAGGTGTATTTCCTCGGCATTTAGTCATCTTCATCTTCCTTTAGGGGGTACACTTCTGATTTTATGGCATACTTCAAAATTGTATGCCATAGAGTTCAGCCATTGGTAGCAGAAATGTGTCTTCAGCACAGAAAAACAAGAGCAGGTAGTTGTTCATCTAGTCTTTTCCTCTTTTTACTGTATACAATTCTTTTTTAAGAGTCTTGAGTACTATTGTATACTTTGCAAAGTACCATATAATCTTGAGTTATGTTTTAGTGTGCCTATGCTGTCTGTAGATAGATGTAATGTATGGTAAAAGAATGCAGGGTCTGGGCTCCTCAGGACCCATTGCTCAGGAATACAGTGCTTCAGCTGGATGGCTCTGATGACACACTTGAGTGGACTGGGGACAACACTCAGCAATAGGTCTTCCTGCTCTCACTTTAGGCTCCATGCAAATCTCACTGCCTCTCCACTCTCAGGTGGTACTAAGGCCTTTCTGTGAAGGACCCTGGATAAAGGATGTACCTTACCTGAATTCTTGTTTTTTCCTGAGGAAGTTTTCCCCATGGGAATCCTGGTGTTATTATCCTGCAGCTAGCCCCAGGAGGGTGCTCCTAGTAAGTAACTGGTAGTTAACTGGCTCCTGGCAACAGGTAGTTAATTTGGGCTCAGACCTGCCCTGGGACTGCCAGGAGAACAGCATGGACACGACTGTATCAGTCTACTACTGTGCACGTCTCTGTTAACTCTCTTGAAGATGTGTAGCTCAGGGAACTAAATAGAAGTGGGAATTAGCCAAAATAGCTTTAAAGATGTGAATACAGTAAAGTTCACAGATAGCCTTCCAGACCCCCATCTGTTTCCTGCTTCAGATTAGGTAAGATAATTGACCAATGAGTGTAAAAACACGTTTACACCTATTTTGTCATTCTTAGTGTCAAGGGAGAAGTTTTTTGAAAGTCATGGGAAGACAGATGGACAGTAGCCAATTCATTTCCATCTTGGGGCTCTTGCCTACAATGTTATTTCATCACAGGCAGCACCATAACTCAATGTACTAGTCAATTTAAAATGCCAAAGTGTGCCAGGGTTTTACTCTATGGACAGAATTATTCATTCATGTCTGCAGTTGGTGAGAGTGGAGCGATACTATGACAACTTCTCAGATCACAGATTGATCTAGAAGAATTTTCCATTTTGTAACCTACTGCTGAGACACTGCAGCAACAGCAGCAGCCTATTCACTCTTCCTTCTTACGCTGTGTTTTGATTTGGCATACAATATATCTTATAAATTAATCAAAGAATTTGTCACTTTAGTGTGCAGTCCACTTCAACATGAGTTACTACACGTGTTTGAACAGAAGTTGGAGGTTTGCCGATTTAATTTCGATGTCAGCCTTGACATTTGAAAGGCCATTTCTACGACAGAGAAACAGATAAAGTTATTGTCAATAAACTTATGACTGTAGGTTAACATGGCTTTGGGAGAATAAGAGCAAGAGATCTTACTCTTTGTTTTGCGTTTCTTTTGCTTGAGTCACTATGTGTAGTTCCAGAGGGATTCATGCTATAATTGCTTATTGTTTGATTTGTTTACTTGTTTTTAATGCCTTCAGAAGCAGGATAGATGGAAGAGTTGGTGGGATTTAGTTCATGTCACCTTTGCTTAGGCAGAAGATACACTGAGTGGCAGACTCTGGGTTTTAGCCTTTGTCATGCTTTCCATGTTTCAAAGAGTACAGCAAAGTTGCTAAAGTTCTCCTTTGCATGTGTTTGCCCACAGAGGGGAAGGTTTTTACCAGAGCTACCCCTTAGAGCTAAACTGACTTTGAACTCAGGCAAGCTGCATTGGATTTTTCATTGCCTCATCATTTATTGGTGAGAGACCAACTGGCAGTTCATCATTCTGTCACTCTTGAAATATCTAACTTTAGCTGTTCCTCAGAGGGGAGATTATGCTCTTCAGATAAATTTGAACTCTCACTTTCTTGGTTGATCTGCCATATGAACCAGTGGCAACATCTTTGTTCCCATTTGTAAGGATGGCCTTTTCCCTTCTCACTGGGACAGAAAATGAGAGCCACCCCATTGCTCCTGGCTGATGAAAAGCATTGTGCTGCACCATGGCAAAGCCTTCCTGTGGGCAGTTCAGGGTTTTCCACCGGCCTTGGGCCAGGTCTCCTTCCTGATTCTCATTGCTCTAGAGCAGAGGTATTGTTGCGTTCACTGGTGGGCTCTTGTCCTTTCCCTTCTGGCTGAAGCTCTCCACAGTTGTTTGTGTCCATGGACCAAATAAGAGTGAGAATAGCAGTATTCACCTAAAGTCTGCAGCTGTTGGCTAGGCTTGTTCATGGCCAGTGAGACAAAGTGTTGAGACTGATGAGACTGGATGTTGACTGCAGTGAGCGGTTATGTACACAAGCACTTGAAGGAAAATGTCAAGGTACTAGTGAGGAATGTGGAGTTTTCTGGGATGTGCTACTGACGTGTGTGTTTCCAATCTCTGCTGATCCTGTGCACCTTCGGGTCTCCCCGTGGGAGGAAACTGGAGCAAGGACTACATGATGTCTTTTGTGCTTTCAGTGATAAGCCTGGGGGGACATTGTTAAGGCAGCCTTGAGGGAAAGTGTTTCTGAACTCAAATGTATTGGATATAGCAGAGTGTATTTATGGAAGACGTAACTCCAAAGGATTTTCAGCTATGGCAAATGATTTCTTCCCATAGTTAAGCATTGTCCTCTCAGCGCACTGTGTGAAATTTAGGGGGCTTAATTTTTCCCAAGTTAAAATATTTAAGAAAAACAATTGTGTGCTGACAACAATAGAGTTTTTGACTTGCAGGACATTTGTTTTTGTAATTCCTATGAAAGAAATTGAATTGCCAAAGTTGATTTTATTCATTGTGGTGTAGTTATGTACATATTCATATTTGTGTCAAAAAGCAATGTTAAAAACATTACTAATGACCGCTCTCAGAGTTTTCTAGCACTCGGTGCCAACAGAATTTAATGTTCCACTGGAGTTCAGAGATGGAAGTTTATAGCAGATGTTTTCAGGAAACCAATTTTAGACTTCTGTTCAAAGAAGCCTGTACAAGAAGGATTTACAACATTGTCTCATCTGTGACTTGAGCTGCCAGCATGGGATTGCCTTTTGATCTTTATGGAATAACCAACAGCCAACTGCATCCTATGGCTTTAACGTGTCTTTAACAACGCATAGATGGTGAGCCTAAACCCGATCTTATTTGACTTGGGCAAAGAGATATACTTGGCTCATTGTTGGACTGTTACATGCTGTGATAAGTGATCACTCTCAACCTTGTTCTTGCAATACTGAGACATCTGAAGATGAACCACTGGCCCATATCTGACTCTCTTTTGCTGTCCTTGAGGTTGGAATTCAGATTTTACTTCTCCAGCTGACAAACTGACTTGTCACACACATGGAAGTACAAGATGGATGCCCGGAACTCAGCTTCTGTCTGGACACAGGAATGTTCAGGCACTCCCATCATTCTTTGCTCATTTTCATTCAAAGGATTGACTTCAGTATAATTTTTCTAAGCATCCCTATGAGCAACAGTAGTTGGAACAAAACCACTAGCAAATGATTTTATTTATAGAGACAGATCACTTTGCTGCTGTGCATTTAAAATTACTGCAATTCCTCGTTCATCTTCAAGGCCATGGTGCTGTGTTTTCACAGATCCTGTAGTATGTAGCATCTCTTTTTCTATTCCATGGCACTGTCATGACATCTTCTGTTGGTACAGCCGTTCTCATATCACCAATTAAACATAACTGAGCTGGAGCTGAAGGTGTTGACTGGCAGTTCCAGCAGCTGCCATCAGAGGAAGCTCATCTGCTCCTGGACCTCTCTTTTTTTTTCTACAGGGCATCTCAGGGTGGAGGAGCATCTCCTTTCCATTCTTCCTTTTTCCCAGTACATTACCAGGGAAGGGAAGAAATGCTGTTTGCACTGACACTGTAGAAGTGTAATGCAGGATAAACAGTACATGTCCTTTGCCTTGGCTTGAGTGAAGGAGGCAGGTAGCAGCTAGCCCATATTACTGGGGGGACCGCCACCCCAGTACCATCAAAATGCAGTCAGGAAGGTGTTTGGTTTTACAGTAAGAATGGCTTGAGCAGCTTTTGGGGTTTTATTTAGGGGAAAAAAAAAAAAAAGAAAAAGGAGACTCTCACTCATGTGCCATGGGCACTTGCAGGGACATACCTTCTTAAAGAAGTGCACTCTGATCAAGAGCAGTCAGCTGTACCCACAGGCTGCAGGTAGGAAGGGCTGGAGGTGATTTCTGCTGGTTGCTTTCCCCACGTGCTCTCCTTCTGCATCCGATGGGAGGATGCATGTGTTACATGAGGTTTCTCTGCATGAGGAGGATCCAAAGGCCGTCAGACCCTTCAACTTCATGGCTCCTTTCCACTAGAGGAGCTTCACCAAGTAGCTGCAGTAGGGTTTGGGTCTGATTCCATGTCATTAGGGAGGAAAGGAGCTATATAATCATTATCCTTTTAAGAAATGTTAACCACAGCCTGTGGAGGGATGGCAGTGCTTTATCAGACAAATATGTCAGTGTCTTTCATCAGCTGATTATAATCATCTTGGAAGTTCCAGTGTGCCTGTTTTTCCCTCTTTTACTGTTGTGTTTTGTTTAACTTTCCCTAATGAGCCCAGTGAAAAGCAATTGTTCTAAATAAATCGTGCGCTACAAAGCAGTATATCACAATTAGGTTCCATTATACTTTAATTAGGCATTCCATTATTAAATTGATGTCTTTGGCTTCTTCCAGGTCTCAGATTAATCCTGAAACAAATTCCTCTTTGTGGGTAAATATTAGTCAGTCGTAATTAAAGAGTATTTATTGGAGTTGCGGCTTTTCATTAAATCCCTTTCTGATTAAGATGGCTCCCCCAAGTACTGGGCTGATTAAATTTAATAAGATTTGTCCACTTGTGTGTATCATGGTCTGGTGGAAACTGTTTTAGCACCATGGGACTGGGAACAATAAGTTCACGTCTCGGTGCAGGCAGTCAAGGGTCTGAATGCCTGTTATGCACAGTGCTCTTCTAACAAGAGACTGTATGGTTTGCATGGTCAGTCAGCAGAGGAAAACCCCATGGAAATGGAATTAGAAGTATTGGAGTTGAATATCAAAGGGTTAAGTTAAATCTAGAGGGTTATAGTAAGAAACAGAAGATTAAAGTTTGCTAGAGGCTCTCTTTCTTGACTGCTTCACCACTAGGGCTTTGATGCATAATTGAAACATAAGTGCTTCTGTGCCCCAAACTGATTTAATTCCGTGAGATGTACAGATTGACTACTTTCTATGTAGATATTCAACAGATAATAAACTAGACATTCCCGACAGAAGTTCTTGTAATGTCAGAGAATGAAATATTTTCAGAGTAAAATCCTTGTCCTGGGTTTAAAACAAGGTGGAGCAAAGCATGATGTGGTTTTAGTGTATATATCAATCAGAGAGAAGTTATAAGCCTCACCATTTTTCTGTATGCTGGAATTATGCCTTTTTGTCAGGCTGCTGGTGCTGTTCTGCATTCCTCTTGCTTTGTACACAGAAATGAAAACAAACCACTGTGACCAAGAATGGCAATAGCACGAATCAGCAAGCCATGAAATGCGAGAGATCGGCTCAGGACATCTGCAGAAGCCCTCCATCCAAATATTTGAGGTGGTTGCTAGCAGGTGTTTTTTCAGCATCTAGTCCACACTCTATTTTTGGTGCAGGGTGCATATTCATCTAGTGTTTTGGTTTAGTATGGGCTATAATTGTAATATCGAAACCCATTTAAGTTTGAACGTGTTTTCAGTCTCTTTTCATGGATCACAAGTATCATGGTACTGAGTATATCATCTAGCCCATCTTTTGTATGGCAAGGAATTCAAGTGGGCCCCCTAATCCCAGATAGCTCTTTCTGGGGTTGCTGAAGGCTGTGCTGACCATGAGTGATGCCCAGACCGTTTGAAGAGGACAGGGTTATAGAGCAATGTCAGGTCACCGAGCAGCTAAAGAGTACTCTCTAGTGGTTAACTTTGGGTAGTGATAAGGACAGATAGCACTGGATTAACATAAGGTTAATCTTCTGTAGGTGTGAAAAATAAGGCAGAAAAATAGAGTAAGGCAAGGAAATGAAGCTAAACTTTATATCTGAATGATAGAAAAGATGTAATGCACTGGAAGCCAAGAATGAACATGTCTTCTGTAGTCATCGTTTCTTTCTTTATTGCTACTGTTGCAATACAGCAGTGGGTGGTGTTAATGCGGTTCATAGCACCATCCTTTCATTGGCATGAAATACAGGCTGATGAAAAGTGAGAAGTCCACAGTGTTTCTCAGTAGACAAGGATGCACTTTGGGTTACTGAGTGAGAACTTCCACAGCTGCTTCCTTTTGAATACCTGTGGTAAAGTATTTTTCCCTACTCCTCACAGTGTCTCTCAGTAGTTCTGTGGTGATGTTACAAAAGACAAGACTCTAAATAAGTTGCATGTTCAGTCTGCAGATTAGCTGGCCTCTAATGTTTATCTAAGACAATGTGAAAACCATTAAAAATTATGAGGAACTTAGGGCAATATTCCTACCTTACATCCTGGCAAATCCTAAAACCATATAAAAAAGAGAATGAGTAGAGTATAAACAATGTTTGTGGAAGAGCTGGAGGAAATAACTAGTATCTAATAGAGCAAAGGGGGAGATTCAGAAAGGTAACCTCTTGAATGCCTGTATTTTAAGTGGTATCCGGAAACCTAACATATGCTTTTCTGCTACAGCATGGCAGCTGATCCATACTGCTGTGCCTTACATCTTTAAAAATGTAATGCTTCTCATTTCCAAAAATTCCAGGGTTCAAGCCAGCTGTGTTGTTTACCTAGCAGTTTACCTGCGATGTTGAGCACCATTGGTATGGCTGTTGTATATGTAAACTGTTCCAGAGTGTTTTGCGTTACTGTTAACTCAGTGAGGCCAGTTAGAAATGACAGTGGAAATGGCAGATGCAACAGCTGAGTGCTGGCAGAACTGGATTACTTCAATAGGAATGTGTTTTCGGTTTTACAGACTGGTGCTTAATTCCGCCTGCATTGGAGAGAAATTGTTCATCCAAGCAGCAAGAAAAGAAATGTACAACAGTGGATTACTTCTCTTAGGTTCCCAGTGATTTCAAATGCCCGACGAGTAACAGAGGAATTAGGTGAATACTCTGTTATAGTTAAGATAAGAAATATCTCTGTGGTGATATTTAGCTTAATTGTCATGATACTTTGCTTTCTAGAAATACTTGGGTGACAAGTTTAGCTTTCTTTTTAAAAATCAAACAGCCATTTCCTAATTTATATACATTTGCCTGTCTAGCAAGACATCACAGCAAGGTAGGGTAAGTATAATGCTTTTAAAAAGGATTACACTGCAGTGTAGTAAATTATCTTCATTTCAAGCATAATTGCAATTCTTGTCTGAGTTTGTTGTCTGTTTGCCAGGAAAATTGTGTTACAGCTTTGCGGGACTGGGGAGTCGCATACCAGTACACCACTGTCTACCTCTTATATGAAATACCATTTTTCTGCATGAAAAAGCAGTGGTGTACTGGAAGCCAGAAATAATGTTTTCTCCTTCCTAACATGTAACATACCTATGAAAAACCTATTTCTATATAGAGCATACTTGTAGTATGGGATGCCAGGAGAGAGCAGATAGGCAAGCAGATTTGATAAACATGGTTTGGGAATGATGGAGTAAAGAGTGGTGAGTCAGTTATGTCAGGTCATTGCTACTGACTGAAAATAACTTGTTATTCCAACCCTTTTATCCCTCCTCTCCCTCCTCTCTGCATTTTTTGTGGTTTATTTATAGCTCAACCAACTTTTGCTTTGCAATTCGTAAAATAACCCTTCAGAGGTGGGGAGGGAAAACCAAAGGACAACATCCCCTGGGCAGTCTTGTGGATGGAGCCATTGAGTTTGTGCATCCCCCACTGCGATGGCCGAGTCTCCCCTCTCCTCTGCACACCTTTTGCTTGTCTGTTCAGAAATTCCTCTTTAAACAAGCCAACTGGTTTCCTGAGGTCCTTAGTTTGTGTTGATGGTGGTACCTAGGAGCCATGTGGCGTGTTCCAGATGAGCTGCCTGTGGCTTACATAGCAGCTGGGTCAGAGGGCCTAGGTCCAGGGAGGTGACAAGATAGAATTCCGTCTGTAAAGCCTTAATGGAAGTTGGAAAGCGGTGTGAAATGTGTGAATTCTGGCACTGCAACCCATTCCTGTCGCCTTCCTGTAAAGTGTGTGGCTGTGCAAACAATGCATGCAGTAATTATGAGCTAAATGTTCTGTATTTCACTTTGGCTTAACACATACCTAGGTGTTTTTGTACAGTTTAATGCATGAACTAAGATCAGTTTCACACTCAACATATCTTAACTTGCAGACCAGGATAATTCACGTCTTGATCTGCTCTTAGCTTTCCCACAGTACTGACTTTTACAATAACAGGACTACCCTGTGTCTTCCTTCCTTCTTGCGTTAACTTTGATTTTGGTTTGGAGAGGAGAAAGGGAGACGGGAGGTATGTGTGATGAAGAGAAGAGCATCCCTCACATTCAAATAGAAAAGAGAGGAGATCCTCTCCTGACACTGCTTTTCAGTTCTGCAAAGAATTCTGAAAGGTATTGAAGTCGACTAGATTTTATTGGCATGACAAGTTCTGTGTAGTGATGATATGAAGAAAAAGAATCGGGTAAATTAATGTTTAACTAACTGCAGTCCTGCTTATTTTTTAGCTTATAGAGAGGGCAAGGGGAGTAACACATGCTGTAACACATGTTACAGCAACAAATGTGAAGCTAATTATCAGACACCAGCCTGGGGTCAGAGAATCTCAGGCTCTGTCACAGGTGAGAGTGGAATAAATCTCCCATAGCTTATTTGTGTGCCTTGACTAAGCTGAGGCTCAAAAGCCTTTCACTGACAGTGTGCCAGTCTGTGTTCTCCTCACCTGGAAGAAATTTCCCTGAGACCTGG
The DNA here is from genome assembly GCA_013401255.1 of Urocolius indicus. Taxonomy (NCBI): domain Eukaryota; kingdom Metazoa; phylum Chordata; class Aves; order Coliiformes; family Coliidae; genus Urocolius; species Urocolius indicus. The sequence goes on from WBNH01000737.1 coordinate 155,962, forward strand.
GAGTGGTACCTGCCAGCTCCCTCTTATCAGTCCAGCTGTGTCTCACCTCCATGGGGGTGGCAGTCCAATTCAGCCATGGAGGCTTGACAAGCTTTTCATTGGAGAATGGTGACTTTGGCATCTCAGCCCTGTTGCACATCATTTCAAATCCTACTCAAGTGTCACCCTGACATGCTCACTGTAGCTTGCTGGCTCCATTGCCTTCCAGGATATAGCAAAGGGCTATCTATCGCTTAATAAACAGGGCTCAGTATCAGCTCTTGCCCCAGTGATGTAGCTACAAGAAAGGACATAGTCTTTGGAGACATAAAAACAAACAAAAAAACCCCTCACAAGTAGGGATGTTAGTAGTAAATATCTGTGTATGGAATTAGTGATGCCATTTTGGAAACCTCTACCCGAGTCCAGCACCCACACTTTGAAAAGGATATTGAAATATTAGAAGAGGTTCAGAGATCTACAAGAGGGCTTTGAACTTTTAAAAGAATGTCTTATATTCAGTTATCAGTGAAGATTGCTGATAACTAGGAGTATGTCCTTCTCTCTCTTGACCTTTGGACCTGCTGCCTGAAGGTACTTCTCAGGGGATCTCAGTAGTCCGCACTTCTCAGGGGATCTCAGTAGTCCGCTACTGCTGATGCAGCAGCCAGAGCAAGTTTCTTTCTCAATGGGAAGCAGAAAGCATCCAAGCCTGTCCCTTCCTCAGGCTCCCACCCTGGAAGACAAGAGGTGCAGTTTTCTTAACTCCTTTGTGTTGGCAGGTAGAAGGTTTTGCTCTCTCCTTGTGTCACAATGTAGATGGAGAACTGGATAGCTAGAGAAACAATTGGTATGCAAGATCACTCTTCTCTGTTAATCAAGGCCAGCATTATCATTGTCTTGTTTTGTTTTGTTTGCTTATTTGATTGCTACACTTACCCAAAAAAGATTTCCAATAACTACTGAGTTGAAAGTGATTTAGATTAACCCTGGCTGACACCACTGCTTTAAAGAGGGCTGCCTGAAGTTTTAAATCTTCACAAGGGTGATACTTCTCAGGAGGGGCTGTAAATCTTGAAGCTGTTCCCTCCTGATACAGCGTTCTCAAAGAAAAATGTCTCAAATCTCAGGAGCCAAGACAGAGATACTTCCCCTTAAGAAGTTTCAGACAGCTTTTGTTTTAACATCAAAACATGTATCTTTGTTTCAAAGCTAGTGTACAATACTCAGATGTTGTAGAACATAGCTAGTTTTGTTTTACTCGTTTCCATCTCTACTTTGATTATGTTGTTGATCACTTTATTTACAGAAATGCCAAGCCGCCTTCTGTGTGGTTTCCTAAGGAATGTATAAGAGGTCAAGGATATTAAGGGGTGGAACTACAGCCAGTGTTTTATGGAAGTCTGGAAATATATGTGGCATCTGAAGCTATATGATGAAGAGGCAGATACGCTGCTTTGCAGGAGGAAGCAGTTATATTGTGGTGGGAGGTGGCCCAGAGAAGGGCCACACATATTGGTCTCACTCTTCACAACACAGCTGATTTTAAGGTGATTGTTAATATTTTGTTGTGAGAACATTTTGGTATACCTCTCCCCATTCTGTTTCAGCAACAGCGTGATGTTCTATGATGTCCTGTAGTTAAGAATAGCATCTTCTCTGCTGGATCAATGCAGGGGAAGAGACTGTATAATCCTTGTATGATTTAAAGTAATGTCAATGATCACTAAAGTAGGACAAATTATAGATGCTGAGTTCCTTGCTAGGGATGGAAATGGATAATAGCCATCACTGTTAATGCCAAGGAGGCTCGGCTGCCTGTTCACCTTCCAGGCTGCTGAGGGTCCAAACAGTTTCGTTTCATGGATTTGCCTGGCAACTGATGGTCATTTTGGCTTAAAATGCTTCTGTTCTGAATCATCATTTTGGTCCTCAAATTGCTGCTTATATAGATCCTTCTGTCACATAGTGAGCTTTCTCATCATTACTCAGTCCTGGGTATGAGCAAGAACATGTCCTTGTCATTGACATGAACCATAACTGGGGAACGAGCAGTGCTTGAGCTCCTGAGCAATGACTTGATGGGTCCATCCAACCTGCTCACTCATTAGGGGCTGTGCTGTGGGGTTGAGCACCACTTCTGGCAGGTTTCACCAATTGTAGCGGCCTTGCAGTATTCTCTTTGTGAACGTATTAGAAAGAAGCTGAATGTAGTTTAATCCTGGTTTTTGTCTTCAGGCAGGGCTTTTTCCCCCTAGAATGAAAAGGCTGCTGACATGGTGTTATTTAACACACACAACTGAAAGTAATTTTCACTTTATCTGTGACATCTTTATTTTGAACCTAGTAAGAGGCTTTTGGTTTTAAGATTTTACAGTAGGTGGTAAGATAAAATGTTTGTCTGCACACATGCAAAGGAGCACAGAGGCACAAGGGCAGGCAGGGGAAAACTCCAAAACCCAGATGGAGAAACAGAGAATCCCTACCTTGGCTCCTCCAAGGGCTGTCAATGGGCTAGGGGTAACAGAGAGTCAATGGAAGAGGCTTCTGCCCATGACCTTACCCACTGAGATGCGATACTGCTTGCAGGGCTCTGCTCATTACAGGATGCCCAAGCAGAGTGTTTGGGGGTTGTGCAGGATTTATTATTAAATATTTAGGGGAGGAACTAGAAGTGGGCAAAGAGGTGGTCAAAGTAGTTTGAGAAAACAAGGGAATTAAAGGGTAAAGGGGTTCCATGTAAATGGACTGGTCAGGACACTTATTTGGCCATGCCTTGCGCCTTATCAGCCTAGTCTGCCCCTTCTTCTCACTAAGCCCCATTTCTAACTGTTTTCCTAAGTGAGAACACTCTTTGGGTGTGTGTACAGAGGTCCAGCTGCCAGCAACTGGAGACCAGGGTCCATGTCTATCATGTGGGTGCATATGTCAGTGAGTGATCACTAGCAACTACGAAGCAGGACTTGGCAAGTGAGTAGGGTAGGAGGCTTGGGAGCGAGCTATCAAAGTGACTGTAAATCTTGATCAGATACCAGAGAGGTCAGATGGTCACCATTTGGCTACTGGAGAGACTGCAAGGTCTCCAGCTGCCGGGATCAACTGAGACCAATTTGTATGTTTGTCTATCTCTGCATGAGGCAGCTGGAGAAGAGAGGATCTTAAGACCAGCTGCTGGGTGACCTTGAGTGAGGACAGTTATTGGAAGAAACAACAGTGCATGTACCTCCATATGAGTCTCTTCCAACCACCAGAGAGGGGCTTGTGTGTCCAGGTGCCAGGACCTGAGAAGACCAAGGACCTAGGGTGAGCTGCAGCATAGACTGACTATGGCCAGTAGCTGGGGGGATCCACAGACTGTATATATGTATATAGTTCCCACTATCACATCTTTAAGCTGATTGATGACAGAGGGGAATGCAATGAGACCATTTGGCTTGCTTGAGTGCTGTGTTTTCTGCCCACGTCGATTCATGACTGTCAGTCTGCCTGTGCCTGTGCACTGTACGTCTGGTTCTGTTCATGTGTGCATTGGGAATACGTTCTCAGGCTCATTCCTAGCTGGGGCAAGGAGTCACAGCAACCTCACCTCTACTGGACTTACCAGATACTGCAACTTCTAATGCAGAACAAACGTTCTGACGGAACAGCCCATGTATTGAAAGAAAATGTCATCGTTTTTCCTTGGAAATGTTAAGAATGTTAAGTTCTTCCTCTGCCACCTCTGAATACTGTGCCCAAAGTAACCAGCTGTACATTGTGATCGCTTGAAGTAATGTCGCCTATCAACAGGGCCTGAAATATAAATAACTTCAGAGTACAGAAAGTTTAAAAAGGAAAAGAACAGCGCTTCTGAGGCATTTTGTCACCCCAAAATGGAGACCCACATATGGATCAATCAACATCTGCTTGTTCTACACTTTATAATCGCTTAACAGTAACTACAACTGAACTTTATATTCACTCCTGAGCGCCGTAGTAAGTTTTCCTTTTCTGACACGCTTTTATAAAGCATAGGACAGAATACTGTCCATGGGTATGAAAGATACATAATTCTGCTACTGCAGGAGGAAGATCGTGAGACTGTAAAACTACTGAAACTGGTGTCTCTTTGTGCCGAAGAGCTGGGCTACGAGATTGAAGTTTTAGCCTTAAAGGCAATTTCTTAGCTTAATTAGGTTTCAGATGCAAAACTGTGAACGTTATTTCCTCTGTCCCTCATTCCATCTTTAAATCCAGGTGGAAAAAAGATCTTTAAAATCAGTGACTGCCCTGTGTCTTCACTTGGGATCGCTGTCTTTTGCTGGCTGACTAGCACCTTGCTATTGATCTGAAACACGTGCTGTTAGATGTCTTCAGACAGCAAGGAGAATGAACTAAACTTCAGCGTGAAACAGAGATAGTAAAGATGCTGTAGCCAAAGATGCAGTTTCAGAACTGCCCGATTAAACCTAGCCTAAGGGAATTTTGTCTCTGCTCACAGATGGTCTACCTTCCTCTCCTGCAGTAACTTTTCCACTTTTTAACAGATTTGCTTGTGGCACATCTGACAGTGATGCATTGACCCCACCTATATTAAAAGATGCCGTTGATAAATGAGCAGAGAATATGCAGAACCTTTCTGTTCAAGTGTGCAATGTGAATCTGCTTTACTGCACACAGTGGTAGCAGGGTGTGCTTCTTTCAAGAGCCATAGAAGCTGATTGAAGCTGGTTCTCTCCACATGCTTGCCTTGCCAGGGAGTGAAAGCTTTGGACTGCCATTTGTGTGGAGTTTTTAAATATGTATAACTCAAACAAGGGGACTGTTGAGACGGGCTCTGATCCTTTTGCATATTAAACCTTGTATTCTGATCTTCTCTCTTTCTGATGTTTCTGTGCTTTCAGATATGCTAAGTCTACCTTTGAAGTTCTTTTTCTTCTTGTGTGTACTTTACTAAGTGAACCTTGCAGCTGAGAATTAAGAGATACAGGTTCAAGTTGGACACACTGAGCAGGACACATAAATCATCTTTTGCCTCGATTTCCCTGTTTGTAATGCAGAAAGAGTAATATTCAGCCTCCTGTATACCGCTCTTTGAGAAAGACAGATTTTAAGAGATGGTTATATCTGAGAGGCATATGAGCCCTTCCCCCAGCTGGTCCAGGAACTAGGGGATGTCTGTCTGGTAGGGTGACTGTAATTCTTTCCAATGGCAGAAATATTTGGAGTGGGGGGAGGAAAAATGCAAGCTGTTCTCAAAATGAAAATGCTTTGTGCATTTGCTTTGAGTTTTACTCTAGTAGACCTCCTAGGAGTCATATAAAGCTGTTTAAAAACCCAAGTAACATGTCGCAAAACTATCTAAGAAGGATCGTTACAAGATATTAATTATAAAATACTCTGAAAGGCTGAATAGGTTTTTTCCCCTCCCTCTTGTGATATTTGGAGTTGAGCTTTAGATACATAATTTTGGACATGGCCTTTTAAAGTAACTTTCTATTCTGCCCCTGTCTTTTTGAGAGCTGTAAAGGAAAGCCAAAACACCAGGGAAGGGGAGCAAATGAAAACGGGGACGGGGGATGAAAAGTGGGTTTTGATCATCTTCGCAAGAAGTGACATCATCTGTGGGAACAAAAGTCTTCAATTGCTGCAACCGGAGACAGCTTTTAGTCTCCAATTCTATTTTGCCCCGAGCCAGCCAGACAAATAAAAACAGCGGGATAAATCACTGCTGGCAGAACTTGACGGTTACGCAACATCCAGTGCACCATGTGCCTATTTTTAGATCAGTTTTACACTAGCAGAATTTACTTTATGAAATCTAAAAAGAATGTCTGGTCAGAGGCTGGGGGATAAAACGGGGTGTTTAGAAAGGGCAGAATGTAAAAACAATATAAAGATGTGGCGGCAAACTCCACTTTGGCAATGCTGATATGTCGTCGAGAGTGTTGGTTTAATCAGGTGTGGTAATGAAGAGGAACGAGGGTGTTTTTTTTCATCAGTATTGCCTTGAATATCTAATCTGCAGTAGTTTTTTTAATGGTTAACTCTACTCACTTTACTCAAGTAGCTCACGGGCTATAGTTTGTCTTTAGCAGATCTGGAAGGGAGTAATCAGCGGCTCACCTCCCCACAGTGCCCATTGGTCTGACTTAATGAAACTGTGTTAACTGGAGTTAACTGACCTACAGAGATACTCCTCGTCCTTTGTGAGATACTCCATTATTAATGATACATTGCTGGTGTATGTTTTCTCAGTCTTCGGTTAATTAGTGTTGTGTGTGCTGCTTGCTTCAGATCAAATCGAGTCTTTTTCAGCGTTTGCAGGAATATACATTAAGTTGTACTTCATTAGTTAAAAGAAATTCGGCTAGCAGCACAGGTATGAATACTGTCTCTGTCTTACATTCTGAGCTCTTTATCCAAGACTAGATGTGCATCTTCTTCAAATCTTTACTTTCTCCTCTTACTCCCTGTTGTAATTCTACATTAGTTTGTACTGTGTATCGTTTTGTTCCCAAAATGTTTTGCTTAGATTCGGAACAGGCAATATGGGGAAAAGTTTGACCTTTCAGCCTTTAGAGAATCTAGCAGATGAAACATTCTCTGCATAGTGAACATATCTTTGGCATTTCTGCTACAATTTGGACAGTTTTCAGTTGCACCTTGAAACAAACCGGTGTTCTGAACATTGCATGACCTCTATTGACATTTTCCCCTCCCTCAACCTTTCTTCTAGGTGACAATCTTGATGCTATCCATGACATAACTGTGGCGTACCCCCAAAACATTCCTCAGACAGAGAAGCACCTCTTGAATGGAAATTTCCCAAAGGAGATTCACTTCCACGTCCAGAGATATCCCATAGAGACGGTGCCCACTTCTAAGGAGGACCTGCAGCTTTGGTGCCGGAAGCGTTGGGAAGAGAAAGAGGAGAGGCTCCGACGTTTCTATGAAGGTGGAAAGTGCTTCAGTGCAGCGGGGCAAAGCATCATTCCACCGTGTAAATCTGAGCTCAGGGTCCTGGCGGTCAAGTGCACGTCGTTGCTGTATTGGACGGTGTTCCCACTGGGTATGCTGGCACTGCTGTACCTGTACAGCTTTGCACGATGGTATTTTGCAGCCATGATCATCTTTTTTGTAGTGCAGCAAAAGGTATTCGGTGGGCTAGAACTAATTGAACTCGCCTGTCATCGATACTTCGAAAAGCAACAGAAACTTCACAATGCGAAAATAAAAAGCAATTAGTTGCAGGGTGGAGAAAGCCTCGTTAAAATGGGTGGGGTTTTTGAGATGCCCTGCAAGTTTTATCCACAGGGAGGAATTTTTGCATGAGAAATGTGTGTTACTATCACCATTGTTAGACATTCACGCTGGATTCTGTGAAGAAAAAGAAAAATGTTAGTTCCGGCCACTTGTGAAAACGGGAGGGTTTTTTTTAATCTCTGAATGTAATTTCAACGTTGCTCTTGCAAGCAGGTAGCCACTGCCTGCTGCTGTAATTCAGAAACAAATTGCTGGATTGTCAAACAATCACGGAGGACGTTGGTTAATATGACCTGCACTGAACTTCCATGTAGAAACCCAAACTGTCCAGCTAAGAGAGGAAGATGTGTGGTTTCTCTATAAACACTTTGTCGTAAAGTGATCTCCAGGTTTGGAAAGGTGGTAAGTTTAAGAATGTTTCAATGGTAGGTGAAAGTTGGAAGAGAAGGTGTCCTGTTTTGGTTTGTTTGTTTGTTTGTTTGTTTTCTATGTCAAATATTCAAACTTACTTCACAATTTTCACTTTTCTAAATGCTACTGAACCTGCCACTATTCAGCCATTCTGGCTTGATGACTCCGAAGGAGTTTTGAGCCTTGGAGTCTTGTGTTGTAGTATGGAAAACAGTGCTGGCTCTGCCTCTGTTTAAGTCTTAGCTGATTATTTCATAGACCTACATGCAGCTAAGTTTTGATTTCTTACTGTTTCGGTCTCCCTGTTAGCTGTGGGAGACTTGTTCCTACTGCAGTGCACAGAGCTGCGGGGTAGGGGAGCTGGCTTTTTGTTGTTTTATCGCTGAGGGTTTTTTTCTCGTAGAGGCGCAAATAAGTGTCTTTGTCTGAGTAGCTGGCAAATGTTTTTCAAAAAGGTCTCTTTATAGGCAGCCTTTGGTTGAAAACAAGATATCTCTTTTTGTTTAATTTGAGCACGTGTTTTGGTGTTCACAGTGCTTCCTTAGGCATTTCAAGTGCCCATATAGATAAGCAGGAAGAGTCTGTGTTCCAGGTGTGTCAGCCAGACCTGCTGAAATGCATCTAATGCAATGGTTGTCCCCATATGGATACAAGAGGTGGGTTTCAAACTCATCACAGCTCAGGGAAATTGAGCTACATCTTCCCTTTGCAGTTTCCTCTTTGGTCACCCGATGACATTGTTGCTTTTCCAACCTCCTTTGCAATTTTTGGGAGGTTGTTTTGGGGGTACCCACTAACTATAACACTTTCTCTTATTTTCATGACATTCAGAAAATCTGAAGGCTTAAACTCAGGCACAGGCACTTTCAAGTGTATTCCTTGTCATATATAGTAAAAATAATGTTCATGCTCAAGTGGTAAAAGACATAAACATTGCCAGCGTTTAGGAGACACTTCACATTTGTTTTGTAACCTCAAAAATGTTAGATTGCTTGATCAACTGCATTGCTGCAAAACTTCCCTAAGTATTTGTTGTTTGTTGCGTGAAGGTTTGTTTGAGCTAAACCAAGGTGGCCTGGCTCCATATGTTGAGTGGCACTGCCACGAAATCTGAAAGCACAGAACGCGAAATGTATCTTGTTCTGTGCTTAATGTCTCAAGCATTGGGTCGGCGTGGTAGACACGTCTCTTCTCTTCTAGATTACAAAACTAAACATGTTGTTTAATGTGTTTGTATCAATACTAGGGCCATTTTTTTGAACAAAGCACCAGCCTCTCTCTTCAACTTGCAAGATGACAAGTATTTTCTAATCTATGCTTATAATAATTGTTTGTTATGCAGAAAGTACTTGAAGCCATCTGTTTTACCCTAGTTTTTTTAATCACTCTTTTCTTAAAAATAAATAAAACTAGGTTTGTATTTAGGGTTATGTTTCTTAATGACTTTTTCTGTTCATATTTATATTTGAGTACCTGACGGCTGACAACTAGTGTTTCATTGTCACGAGCGGAAGGAGGGTCCTTTCTGCGCTATGAGGGCTTTTTCTAACAAAATTCTGTGGTGTCAAAGGCATGGTTGCAGCTTAATTCTACATAGCCTGGCTTTTCTTCACCTAATACTCTGCTTTGGTGCGGCTCCCTACACATCCAGATAACTCACTGCAAGGGAGAACCTAAAAACCTCATTTATGGTTATTGCAGAGGAGACCTAAAAGGCTTCTTCTGGCCTGTCCTGAGCCATGGCTGTGCTTTCATACCACGGCCGACCCACTCCAATAGCCTTAACATAGTCTTCAGGAATGACTTTGGAGGACAGATTATGTATGTTGGTGACTTACATACCAGCTCTGCTTTTCTCAGTCCTTCAGAGAACTTTGTGGTGTCATCAAATGTTATCAGAAACGTCAGTGTGAGTCTTGGTCATGGAGCGGTGAACGATTTACATCTGTGGGTGATTAGAGTTGGGGTCTGAAAATGAAATCAAACACAGCCCATGGTTGACCTTTGCAAGGAGTTCTTTCCCAGCTGGAGCCAAACGTGTAACCCTGCTGTAATGTGGTGAACAGCCAGCAAGTCAGTAGTTCATCTTTCTGTCTCATGTATTCAGATCGAAGAGGAAGAATCATCATCTTGTCGGCTACTGACATCACTTCTGCAGTGCCTGTGACTCCTCGATGCGGAGCAGCACCTGTAAGTGAGGAATCCTCCTCACACAGGGAAGGGTGTTGGCATTGTGACCAATGGAAATTCTCAGATTATGTGCATCATTTTCCATCTCAGTTAGAAATGCAAGACAGGGGAGAGACAAGAATAGGAAAACCTCTGTGGATATAGAAGCCTGTTTGCTTAAAAAGTGGTTAAAGAACTGGAGGAAGATCTTTCTGTGAGTACTTTTTGTTCTCTGTGGTCAAAATGTAGCTTTTCACTCAAAAGGTTCTAATATACAGGTTTGTTGGAGACTATTTTGTTCTTAACCCATTTCCCTATTCAAAGTACACTAAGACAGCACTTAGGGACATGGTTTAGTGGGGAACTTGGCAGCGTTAGGATTACAATTGGACTTGATCTCAAAGGTCTTTTCCAGCTGAAACGGTTCTGTGATTCTGTGCCAGGTAAATCACTTTGAAATGTTTTCAACATCGCTAGGTTAAAGGTGCTAGTACTTCAAGAATCACACCCCTCTCTTTCACGAGACAGACATTGGCACTGAGACCTGTCTCACTCACTACTATGTTTGTCATAGCTCACCTTCTCTCGTAGTCCAAGCAGACACACAGCTCAGCAACAACTGCTCTGTCTGTGGGATCTGCAGGCCTTGCCAGGTCTTGATCATGTTGTTTGAGATCAATGGCATGTTTTAAAGGTATTGCACTAATTTGCTCAATCAGGTGTTTCCTTATCCAACATTTGGGTTTTCTCTCTCTGCTCAGAACAGGAAGTTGCAGTCCTGCCATTTGTCTTTATCATCAAGCACATCTGAGTAGCGGGGCATCAGACCAAGACATGTCTCTCTTGAATTTGAAGGGGTCTGTAAGTTAGTGTCTTGATCATACAAAATGTAGTTCCTAGTTTCGTGCATTGCATCAGTCTGTGTTGTTTAAAAAAAGGATCTGTGTTTATATAACTTGATTTCATATGTATACCATGTGAAAGGAATCACCAGGATACTACAAACCTACAGAAAGCCTTAGTTTTCAGAGCCCACTGATTACCTTAGAATGTTTTAACCATGTACCAGTTATTCTACAGCAACAATAAAGACCTGAAGCATCACGTGCGTTTCATTTTGCCTTTTTACTGTGTGACATACACATCCATCAGGATCAAACCTTGTCTTCGATCATTCATCTTTCTTGGTCACAGAGATGTCCCTTCAGGTGCTGCACCCACAGTTTGTGGCAGCTGGGGTGGTATATCTGCAGTTATGGGCTCCCCAGATCAAGAGGGACAGGGAACTTCTGGAGAGAGTCCAGCACAGGGCCACCAAGATGATCAGGGGACTGGAGCACCTCTCCTAAGAGGAAAGGATGAGGGATCTGGGGCTGTTCAGCCTGGAGGAGACAGAGAGGAGACTTCATGAGCACTTGTAAGTACCTAAAGAGTGGATGTCAAGAGCAGGGGGCAATGCTTCTTTCTGTAGTATCCAGCGATAGGATAAGGGGTAGTGAACATAAGCTGGAACACAAAAAGTTCCAGTTAAACACAAGGAAACACTTCTTCCCTGTGAGGGAGCCCTGGCACAGGCTGCCCAGGGAGAGTGTGGAGTCTCCTGTGCTGAAGGTTTCCAAACCTGCCTGGATGTGTTCCTGGGTGAGCCTCCTTTAGCAGGGGTTTGGATTAGATGGTCTCTAGAGGTCCCTTTCAACCCCTACCATTCCGTGATTCTGTGCTATCTCCCTTCTCTCCATAGGAGGCTGGAAAGGGGCAGCTGGCTGAACTCTCTCTTCTAGCCTATTTGTGTAAAGGAATGAGGAAACCTTTGAGTGTGCAAGAGGCACTTTTAGCATTGCTTTGCTGCTTAACCAGTATTGCTTGAGAATAAGCTGTGGCTCCAAAAGAGCACGTTAAGTAGGGATGTGTAAGTACACTCTCCATTTTAGCTATATCCTGTTATCACCCATGTTATTACTGGCACAAGAACTGATCTATGTCACATTCCATGTTCTTAAAGGAATCATCTTGAATGGAACTTCCAGATCACAGGCTCCTTAATTTTTGTCTTCATTGCCCTGATTCTAATCTGGTGTGGAAGGGCAAGGGCCATTTTTTCTCAGGAGCTGTTGTGCTCCTTGTTACCCAACGAGGCACAGCCTTACCACTGCCACCACCACCGCACTGCAGCCCTGGCTCACCAGTAGCTGGCATGTATTAAAGACCATGTGGAACTGAGATCCTGGCAGCAGTTTGCTCACCTGGAGATGATATTGGCAATGTCTGCGTGTGCTCAGAGCATTCAAATCAGTCCCCAAAAGTTGAAAAGTTGAAAAGATGGCTGTTGCTTTACTTTTGTTTCCCTTTCTTTGGTCAAACGTGCAAAGAAAAAAATTGTTTTCTCAGTCTTATCTGTTGTTACAGAAAACAATAGTAATGGAGATCCCTTTCCAGTTTTCACCCTCCAAATACCCCATATGATACCTCCTTTGCCATTCCATTCAGCAGGTAAAAGGTTGTCTTATTTCCTGCGGACTTTGAATCAGACTACAAGCTATCTTAACCAGAAGGTGTTCTCAGGAGCAGGGAGCACCGTCTGTGCTTATAATATGCTTGAGTGACTCTCATCCTGGAGAGGGTTTGTGCTGAGAATACACAAGAGGCAGAGAGAGCTCACCTCTGTCCTTGCTGGGCCTCTCAAAAGTCCCAGTGTCTTTAGCAGAAGTGGAGATGGGCTCTGAATTTTTAAGCAGATGTCTCTGTCTTATTCCAGTCTGGCCTCAGTATGGTGTGTTTTCTGGAGTGGATGTTATGGGGTGACTGTTTTCTCTGGTTGTAGGGTATGCAGGAGAATGATGGGAGGAGTTAGAGCAAAATTCTGCTTGCATTTTATCAGATAGCCGTTGCTGTCCTGTTTTTTCTCAGATACTCCTCTGCTGGCTGTCATCCTCTAGACACAGAGGCAAGGCTAAGGCCTGAGCCCCTTTAGCTCTTTGGTAAGGCTGAAGGTGCTTCTCTGCTCCCTGGAGATGAGAGGGAAGGGGCTCTCACCTCTCCTCTCTAACAAGCAAGATGAAGAGAAAAATCTAGGGAAGAGGTGCTGACCACCCAAACCATTCCAACTCACACCAGCCTCTGCACATCCACTGCTCTCATGCAGCCCAGGGTGCAGTATCTGAGAAGAAACAACAGAACAGCAACGCCTATCTGATAAAATGCAAGCAGAATTTTGCTTTAACTCCTGCAGGGTGTGAGAGCACGAGGAGATGCTGCACGATGGGCAAGAGGCAACGCAGAGGGCACTGCTTCCTGCAGAGCCATAACCTGGCACTGACATCGCCACCTGCTTTGGCCCTCCATCTCCCCTGCACTATTTCTTCGCCTGTCTTTCAGGCTCGCTCTGTGGCTTGAGCTGCTGAGTGTCTGGGGAATGAGAAGAATGAATACTGATTGAAGCCAAAGGGAAGGGAGATGTTAGGGATAATGAGATAGAGGTGCTGGGGAAGGTGTTAGTTCCTGCCAGTGCTGGTTAGGAGCATGTCATCTTGCTTCAGAGGCTGGAGGAAATCATCTACATTAAGAGACTTGCTTATTTAGATATTTAGACATTTTTCGCTCTACCTTCTCTAAAGGACATCCTTCATGGGATGATTCCCAGTAGGATCCACACACAGCCTGCCCACCAGTGTTGATATTGCCCATGCATGCCTGCAGCTACTACAGCTAATATCTCCTCTCCTTCTGTACCCGAGTTTCTCACTTAGTGTCCTCTATTTCAAGATACGCAAACGACTCCTCCTGCTTTTTGTCCTGGCAGCTGTGCAAGACCCTGAGTTAAGGGTAGAGTAATTCCTCACAGTGAGTAATGTTCCTCCTGTCAAGCTGGGAAGTTGCTTGGCTTGCCAAGAAAGCTTTTGAGGCGGCGCTGCATCTTGTGATCTGTACATAGCCTGGCAACCAGGTACTCTCTCACCTCCCCAGCAAGAACCTACCTCATTGTCCTCCTCCCCACTGCCACGATTATATTTCCTTACAGACTATCCCCTGAAAGTTATTTGAGTAGAGATGGTTTTCATGCTGATAGGTCCACAGGTTTTCTTCCTACAGCTTTGCTCTTCCTGCCTAGTGCTGTTGAAAGAGCTCTCTGAAGCTCAGCCCTGAACTCGTTCCACTGGAGAAATGCCCTTTTCATATCTACTTAAGCAAAAGTTTCCCCCTTCCCAGGGGCTTTCTTTGGTGTTTTTTGGTGGGCACAAAACATCAAAGCCAGTGGTTTGGCCTCAGCATCGTGGTGGGGAAGCCCTTCCTCTGCTGTGAGGATGGGAGGGGATCCTCTCCCATTGGGATTGGTTAGATCAGACTTCCACACACAGTCCTGGCCATGGGGAGTTCAGGAGCTGAATTCCTGCTGCTTCTGCTTCTAACAGGCCCTAGCACTGATCCCTGAAGGAGCAGAACCAACTCTTTGAAGGAAATGCTCAAAACAACTTCTTTTGGCAGCAAACAAGCTTTCTGATTAATTTTGTGCAAGAGGGGAGAAGTTTTTGGGACACTCTCTATGCTTCAGTAGCTTAAAGCAGGAGAACATGATCCTGGAGCTGCTGCCTTACATGGATCAAGTTGTGGTAGCCAAGCTCACGATGCAGGAGTTGAAGACTGCTTGCTACCACAAGCTCCTTGCATTTTTTTGCCACTGGAGAGACTGACAAGGAGAGGAAACAGATCCTGTTCTTCACTCGCCACTGGTCTCTTGCATGGGTATGTGCCAGCTGTTTCATCTTGCTCAGCTACTGTGGGAGCCCTGTGAGATCCTCCTGGCCAACACAAGGGGAGGGACAGTGCACAGACACCACTTACCACAAGTATCTGGCACTAGGTGCTAGGACATGTATGAGTTGGAGGCTGCACATCTGTCTGGGACAGGTATTGTTGCTGGTCCCGGAGACCTCAGCTGGGAGCCAGCCCCATGATTGCAGGCAGCTCCCTGCAGCTTCCAGGGTTTTGGGCAACAAAGGTCACGTAACCAGCAGCAGCAAGGGCTGGGTGTTTCATTGCAGATACAATACCTGAGGTGCTTGCCTGTTCCCATCCCTGGCATGTGCCCAGTGCACTCCCCTCCACCCGGGACCATTCATCCTAATAAATTGGAGGGTGAGGGGTGGGAGTTGCCAATGCCTGACTGGAATGGGAGTGGGACTGATGTTCAGCTGTGATCTCTGCTCTCCTCTCTGTTCCTGCTCTCTCAGCACTTACATGGTCCCAGAGTATGGGGTGCCTCAGCATATGTGCCATGTGCCCAGCCTGGCTTTACAGACGCTGAAGCTCTAGGAGCAACCTGACTTCAAAGAGCTCATTGTGGGCTACTCTGCCCCACTCTTGACAGGTAGATGAGCTTGCACTGAGTCCTTTGCTGCCACGGCCAGGCCACTCCCATACAGCAATTCAAAGCCTATTCTGCAGCAGGAGGACTGATAGAGCTTCCTTTTCCTTCCCAGCCACTGGTAAAGCACACTGATGGAGGTAGGAGTCCAGCTGGGAGCATATGACCTCTGCTGCCTTCTCTATTCCCACAGCAGATGAGCTGCCTGGAGCAGGGTAGCTGCTTCAGTCTGTCACTGGGACTCTTGCAGCTGTGCAAAGGCAAATTTGGCCTTGCAGTCACTCAGTGGGCAAGTGTCCATGGGGTACATGGCATCTCCAGCTTCCTAATTGCAAACGCTGCACTCCTCCAGAGGTTTTGTTTTTCCATCTTTTCCTGGAGAGAGGATGTGTAGTGGTGTCTTTTCCAGGAGCCCCTGAGAGTGAGCACAAGGAGAGGTTTTATTCAAGATCACAGCAAGATGTTTGGATCTGCCTCCTCACAAGGTTAAAGGCAGGCTCAGCTTTCCACCACTAATGACAGAAAGTGCTATGTAAGTGAGAGAGAGCCTAATTAGGGATTAATGAGAAAGGAGCCTGTGGTTTTATTATCCATTGGACATGAGTACTGTGGATGAGCAAGAGAGGTTGCATTAGCTGCTTCCTGCTGAGTCCTTCCAGCAGGCAAGTCCTTAGCAGACTTTCTGCATCATTTACAGCCAGAAGGTAGAAGAGGACACTGCAGGCAAGGAGCAGTGGGGCTCAGTGTCCTCTGCTACAGGCTGGGACAGACCTCAGACCTTTCTCCCCACAAGCAGGCTGCAGACCTCAGGGCAAAGTCTTTGGGCTCTACTGTTGGTTCTGCCACCGACCAGCAGCGTGTCACTCACCTCCCGTTTCCCAGGTGGTGCAGCAGGACTGGGCATGTGCTGCTGCTGGAGAGGCACACCCCAATGTGCCACAGACATGTATTGCAGGTGAAAAGGGGCTTCAAGAGGGTCTGTCTCGTCACAGTCATTGCTTTTCCCCAGCCTGATGCCTGTGACAGGCCACAGCACATCAGGAGAAGAGCAGTCCAGGAGTGAAAGCACAGATAATTTGCTTCTGTGAAGGACAGAGCAGAGCCCCCTGCTCTGGGACCGGCCTTCTGCCCTTCTGGGGGATACTGGAAGAGACCAGGTCATTAACTGTTAGATAAAGACAGGAATAAAACCAGAGAGGTCAAATACCTAATCTTGAATTAGCTTCATTGTCCCTAGCTATTGCATAAAAGCTATTAAAGTCATTACAGGACACGCTGGATGCTTGCACAGCAGGAACAACAAATACAGGTAGAATGATCCTGGTCATAAATACGACTCCAGCCGTGTCAGCAGCCCTCTGTGCTGTCACAGTGCTGCTCACAGCCAGCCTGGCTGAGCGGTGCCAAGCCGGTGGCAAGCCCTGGGGGTAGCTGATGCCAGCGGCTATTTCTCTTTCTAAATAATAGGAGGCCTGCATTGGCTTAGGATTAGCACATCCCTGAACATGTTCTCAAGGAGAGAAACCTCCTGACATGGGGCAGGCTTGGTTTCTCTGGGTCCTCTCTGTGGGGCTCTTGCTGCAAGTGCCACAAGGAACTGGAGACCAGGGATTAAAAAATCACTGTGCGTCTCCTCCACTTATGCAGGCATCTGTCAAGTTATTAATAAGTGCTTCACACTGTACTTTGAATGCTTCACTTAAGCATCACTCTGCGTTTTGCCACTCAGCCATTGCAGGCATTCATTTTGTAAGATCACAGCCCAACACTACTGATGTCTTGCTAGTTGATTCCACAATGTCTTTATGACCAAGCACATGGACTTCTTAAGCCTTCTGTGTTGTCACAGCATGCAGTTAGGTGCTTTTTTGGCTCTCTTAATCAAACCAGGTGCCTTGTCCAGTGACAGACCATTGCATCCCTAGGTATAAAGTCCTTTAATTACCCCTAGTCTGCCAAATGCTCTGACACAGCCAGGTAGGAAAGGAACCCAGCTTTTAGCTAGGTCTCTCCAAATCTTAACTGTCCCGTCCCACTCCGCTCTGCCACATCTCCCTGATCATAGGGAAAGAGTGGAATGGAGGACCTTACCGTGGGCAGAGCGGAGGTTGTGCTGAACCTGGAGTACTTCCAGGGCCACTGAACCTCACTGAGTCACTCATTGAGTCGATACAGCAGGAAGTCATCGAAAATAGAAGACTGGAAATGCAATAAATAGCGAGGCATCCATTCACACCCTTGGCAGAGCCCTTTTGGCTGCCAGTCCCCTGCGTGCCCGCAGGGAGGACAGCCACTGCCTATTAGTCAGGTTATGTAATTGAAGTGGTCTATATTTATCAGGAGTGTGTGGCATACACACCTCTGAGGGCCAGATGCCCAGCAGTTTGGATAACATCAGCTCCCCTAATGAATCAGCAGGGAGGACCTAAAAATACAACTCGGCTGCAGAAAGGCATAGTCAAATAGCTCAGGGAGCCAAGGTCAGGAGGCCCCAGTCTTCCTTTCCAGCTCTGGCTGGGATGTGATGCTATGCTCAGATGCTCACCTCTTCTGAAAAGACAGGATCCACGTTGTACTAAGGTTCCTCTCAAACTGCTGCTGTGCTATGGGATGTTGAACTGGTGTCTAATGGAGGAGAAAGACCTCTGATCCTTGCCATAACCACTATATTGTAAAGTCAATCTCTTTTTGGGGGTGTTCTCCCTCTGAGCCTGGCAATTTGGGCTCACACTGGTCCAGCAACTGCAGGCAGAGTGCTGGGCTCACCCAAGTGCTCAAATTTTCAGCTTTGTGACTTACAGCATCCTGCTTGGAAGGACCTTAAGTGCTGGGGATGGCCCTGGCTGTAGGTTTCTTGCTTCCCATGTGAGGCCATCAGCCATCTAAAAGGCAAGCAATGACCATTTAAGCTTTGTAGGTCTTGTCAATACACCAAGTGTTTTCCATCCTTCTTTCCGTATGGACAGGGCTGGAGAGGGCAGGGCTGGGAGCAGGGCTTGCTCCACACAGGGTGGGAGAATCTGCCTCCAGTGTGTGGGGTTGTATCCAGGCTGTGCTCAAGAGAAACCATCTCAGCAGCCTTAGCAGCAGGTCTTTCATGATCTCACCTTCATTCTGACTGGCTGTGCCTGTTGTATCTTAATACCACGCTGGTCTGCACTGCAAGAGGCCTTGGATGTCATTTCTGCTACATGGAGAGGGGAAACCCAAACACAAGAGGGGTGTATCCTCCTTTATAAGGTGTAGTACCACTAAAAATTATTTTGTTCAGGGGTCAGGGCAGTTGTTGGCTCTTGCTAAACGTGGAAACTATTCTGCACCACCTGTACTGAGCTCTGCTATGGATGCTGGTGGGACATGTCCTTTGTGTCTCCTTCTCGGCTTCAGGTTGCCTTAGTGCTTTGTGATATCTGTCTTTGTGATGCTCAGCTGCCCAAATATCTGCAGCCAGCTGGAGCTTGCTCATGCCAGGCTGAAGACACCTTGCAGGGGCTGCCTGAGGGCAGATCTGTTACGGCGATGTTGCTGAGAAGGGTAAGAGGACAGCTCCATCTAGTACACCTTGGAGCTGAAAGCCAACACTTTACCAGCTCTGTTTTTCTGAGATCCTGCTGTGTCCTCCTGCCATGGGAACAGGAGGAGACTGTCACTTCCCTGCAAACTGAGAAGGCCCCTGACAGGCTTTCCCTCCTCCAGCAGGTGAAGGCAGCTTCCCCTACATCCAGGGTAAAGCTTGTCTCCATCAGGCTCGCTGGCCAGGCTGCAGAAGCAGCAGAGCCACCTACGCTGATGGTGGGGTGGGCAAGCTCCAGCATACGGGCCAAGGCCGACGGCCACCCCATGGCAGGGGAGACATAGAGAGGAGCAGCCAGCTAAAAGGAGGGGTTCTGCTGTTTTGCATTAATAAATACAGTTAATGAGAGCTTTTTTTTTAAGGAAACTGGAACAGGTGGGAGGAAGTAACAGAGAGTCTCTATTATGAGTTTGTTCACCTGTGGTGCCCAAGAACACAGCTCAGTAAAC
Organism: Urocolius indicus; assembly: GCA_013401255.1. NCBI lineage: Eukaryota > Metazoa > Chordata > Aves > Coliiformes > Coliidae > Urocolius > Urocolius indicus. The sequence continues at coordinate 175,151 of WBNH01000737.1, forward strand.
TGGTTTACCCCAGAGCACTGTAGGCAAAAAGTGGTCATAGAATCATAGAATCATTTTGTTTGAAAAGATCATCAAGAAAATCAAGTCCAACCACTAACCTCATGCTGCCAAGCCCATCACTAAACCATGTCCCTCAGCAGCTCAGCTACACAGATTTTAAATATCTCCAGGGTTGGGGACTCCATCACCTCCCTGGGCAGCCCAGGCCAGTGTCTAACAAACAACTCTCTCAGTGAAAAAGTTCTTCCTAATCTCCAATCTAAACCTCTCCTGGCACAACTCAAGGCCATTTCCCCTTGTCCTGTCATTCATTCCTGAGGAGAAGAGACCAACCCTCACCTCACTACACTTCCCCTTCAGGTAGCTGTAGAGAGTGATCATGTCTCCTCTCAGTCTCCTCTTCTCCAGGCTAAACAGCCCCAGCTCCCTCAACTATACCTCATCAGACTTGTTCTCCAGATCCTTCACCAGCTTTACTGCCCATCTCTGGAAACACGCCAGCACCTCAATGTCCTTCTTGTAGTGACAGGCCCAAAGCTGAACACAGTATTTGAGGTGCAGCCTTATCAGTTCTGAGACAGGGGGACAATTATTTACCTGGCCCTGCTGGTCACACAATTTCTGATACGGGCCAGGATGCCACTGGCCTTTTTGGCCACCTGGGAACACTTCTGGCTTACATTCAGCTGGCTGTAGATTAACACCCTCAGGTCCTTTTCTTCTGGGTAGCTCTCAAGCCACTCTACCCCAAGCCTGTAGCGTTTCCTGGGGTCATTCTGGCCCAAGTGCAGGAGCCGGCACTTGTTGAACTCACCTTGTTGAGCCGCATACAATTGCCCTTGGTCCATCACCCCAGCCTATTCAGGTGCCTCTGAAAAGCCTTCCTGCCTTACCCAATAGGCCTTGTGTTTGCACTGTGTCCATACAGACCATTTACCTTTTTAAGATCTTAAATACAGTACCCCAGACCAAATTCTGCCTTCCTGTAGGCCTGATGGAGGATCTGCCTGCCAGAGGCAGAGAGCAGAACCTGGCCATGCAGCCTGTCCTACAAGGCTGGTGATTGCTCTGATGGCCATGCATCCCTGTCACATCCCCTCTTATGTCTTTGACCCTTGGTTTCATGCAGTTCAGCAGCCTTCCCTATGCAAGGGCCATGCCACCATGCTAAAGGTGGCCCAGACAGGCTCTAAGACCTGCCCACCTCTTGAAAAGCAGTGAAACTATGGAGGGGTAAATTGCATGGAGAAGTGGAGTGAGCAACTCCTCACAGCCAAGGTCAATGTCCCTCTCAGTGAGGTTCACAGAGTGATGGTAACAACTCCCATTACATAGTCCCAGGGGCTCACTCTGGCCCACCTGGAGCACTCACGTTTTGTTATGATCTGGTAGAACTTGGCCAGAAAGTGTTCTCTTCTTGCCAATTTTGTGTGCTTCCAAAGAACAGTGCTCTCTCGTGAATGTCACGGTGGAGGTTACCTACAGGAGCAGCAGAGCTTCCCAACTGCTGCAGCTAGTACTTATTAAGCCTTGAAAGGAGGATCCTGCTGAGCTGTGGGCTGAGGAGCGACAGTCTCTTGGGGATGGCGCAGGCAGAGGGAAGAGAGGAGTTCAGTGGTTCAGGGACTGCCTCAGGACAGAATAATGCGGGCAAGCACAAGCACTGTGTTGGCACTCTGCAGATATCAAGAACAAACAAGAGACTCTGCTCCCCACCTTAATTGCTTCTGGTGCCAGTTGGGGGTGCCAGCCCCCAATTTTCAGAAAAGGCTTATGCTGGGCTCTGCAATTGTACAGAGTTTTAGTACAGCTCCCATCTCAACTAGATTTCTTCAGGCATCACTAATTAAATTGAATTTACCGTGATGACAAGTGCCTTTCTCTTGTCACCCACAACTGCTGCAACTGCTGCAGGTACCTGTGGTGGGACCTTCAGGATTCTCTGGGGCTGCCTGGGCTCAGGGACACTGCTTGGGTGCTTCTCATAGGGTGAGAATTGAAGGGCAGCCCAGGGATCAGCTCAGCCTGAGTTTTATTTCTGCAGATAACTCGGATGGCCACAGACTGGTCTGCACTTCCCTTCTTGTCCTGCTGCCTGTGCCTGGTGGGAAAAGTTAATAAAAGATACTGGATGCTGTAGGAAGATGCAGAATTTAAATGAATTCCCCTTCCTTCTCCATAATAAAAATGTTTTTTTTTCCCAAGAGACCCTTGATTAATTGATCCAGCAATTGACAAATCAAGGACGTGAACGCATGAAATTCAATAGAAACAGATGAAAATAGCATTATGTACCATCTGATGCAGTCAACGATGTCATGCAGCAAAATGACTGCAGGAGAAAAAAAGAGCCTTGAGCTAGAGGAGCCTTCATTAAGATGTGGCAAGGGTATTATTAAGTAAAAGAACATTGATTTTGTTTGAAAGATTTGGCCATCCATATTAAATATAATCTCAGTAATGTAATCTCGGTAGTTGCTTTAAATGTCAGCCTCACTTGGCTACATCTGCTTGCTGGGGATTCTGCTCCAAAATGAAAATTAAAACTTCATTCTCCATCACCCATTGTACTCCATTAGCAGCTTGATAGGCTGTGCCCATACAGGGAAAAATTAGCATATGAGTCTCCTATAGGGAATAGGCCTATGCCAGAAAGGCCTGTGTGTATAAAACATATGTAACGGTAACAAAACAGTTTACAAAGGCAGAAACAGCCAACCCGCAGGGTATTTCAAAGCCAGAAATCACTTAAAACTCTGGGCTTTCATATGAGACATGACCATTGGGTCAAATTCTCTGTTGCCATCATGCATGTAGTTCTGCTGGCTTCAACCCAGTGTCCTCAGAAGCTGAAACCCCTATCCCAAGTCTGACAAATTCTGTTAAAGAATTCTGTTTTTTTCCGAGTCCCAGATGTCCAGCGACAGCAATGCCTGCACAGGGCTGCAGCCACGGGTGTGTGTTGGCTGGCTGGAGAGAGGTGGCACTCTGTGCATACATAGCTCATCAGAGAAGTGGATGCTTCAGGCCTGGGGAAGAGCACCACTGAACTCACAACCTTAACATACAGTCAGTGTGGGAGTCCTCACCCAGGTGGGTATTCTCACAGCAAAATGGTTCATGGCATCACTGATCCCAACTGGGAACATGGACAGGATGCCAAAGAGATATGACTCTCTCATCATTTAGACCTCAGATGAGCTGGGGATAGCATCCCCTGGGGCACAGAGCAGGATGGAGGAGAGAGTGAAGATTTCTGCTGAAGGCTTAGAGCTAAAACCCAACAATACATAGTATGGGTGCTGTTTGCTGCCTGCCAGGGAGATCTGCAGTCAGAAAACCAGCACAGCAAATGCAGGAGGCCTTCTTATCACCTGAGACAGATAAAAGCTTTGACCAAATCCTTGCCTGTGTCCATCTGAGCCCAAGGCATCTACTCTGCCCCTGAAGGAGACCTCCAGCCCCACACTCTCCTGCAGACAGCAATGGAAACGGGAAGTGCTATGGGACAGGAGGGGCCATGGGCTCAAAAGTAGCTGCGGAAAACATTGACAGGGCCAAGGCAAGACTGGAGAGTTTTGACACAGTTATTCCTGCGTTCCTTGGGTCCAATGGGTGCAGGAAAGGCAGTGGTGCAGAGAGCACATGGCTAAGCACATTGGCTACATAGCTCTGCTGAAGGACCACAACAAAAGGAACCAAAACAATCTCTTTGGAAATCAGAAGTGTCCAGACACAGCTGAAGGCATTAAACCACTTGACTGTAATGCAGTCAGTTTTCTCCTTCCAAGTGCAGCACATAATTATTTTTATAGCCATGTGCCAGTGGAACTGGTTTTCCCCCGCTAGCTGTTGAAAGCCGTGTCTGTGGCTCCCTCTCCAAGCCTCTGCCCACTATCCTGCAGCTACCATTTCATTGCCTGCTTGAGCATGTGGGAAGTGAACGGCCAGGAAGGAGTTCCATGCAGGTGGGGGCTGGCTGGCAATGGGATGGAGGTTCAGCACAAACAGCTGTATCTGGGAAGACTCACCCTGTGTCTCTCCAAGGTGAGCTCTGGTCCACACATCTCTTGCAGTGACGGGGCTGTTGCAAGGGGGAGATGGCTCTTTGTGCAGTGAGCAAAAAGAGCAGGGGAGTTCTTTGTCCCAGAATGTGGAGGATACTGAAAGCCTCATGTGGATCCAAGGGACGAGCAGGCACATTGGCAGAAGAGAGGTTTTTGGAGAGCTAGTTAAGTCTGAGAAAGCATCTCTGGAACTGAGCTTGTCGATGATAGATTGCTGGAGTGTGTAGGGTTTGGTTGACCAAGAATCCTCATGGTTTTGCCCATGTTTTCTCCTCCTCATAGCCCATTTTCAGGTAATGTACTAAACAGATCTTTGCTCTGACCAGCTTCTAGCTGGCCTGATCTGGAAACCTAACAATTGTTCCTGAGATCCATTGACTATTTGTCCATTTCTGTTGCAAGAGTGAAACAAGAAATGAGATTAAATTGCCATAAAGATTATCCCAGAAGCCTCTGCTGAGTAAAGCCTGCATTGCCCTAATGTAGCCATGACCTAAGTGCTAGGCTTAGATGCTAAGGGCAAGGGTACCATAACTGCAGCTCCTCAGGGTAAGGGCCCCTGGATCAAAAGCAGGGCTTGACCAGGGGACTGCAACACCTCTCTTATGAGGAAAGGCTGCAGGACCTGCGGCTGTTTATCCTGGAGAAGACTGAGGGTGGACCTCATCAACACAAATACCTAAAGGGTAGATGTCAGGAGGATGTGGTGACACTTTTTTCTGTAGTGCTCAGCGACAAGGGAGAAAGGACACAAGCTGGAACACAAAACGCTCCACTTAAACACAAATAGAAACTTCTTTGCTGTGTATATGAGGGAGCCCTGGCACAGGCTGCCCAGGGAGAGTGTGGAGTCTCCTTCTCTGGAGGTTTTCAAACCCACCTGGATGTGTTCCTGTGTGGCCTGATCTAGGTGAACCTGCTTTAGCAGAGGGCTTGGATTAAATGATTTCTAGGGGTCCCTTCCAACCTCTACCATTCTGTGATTCTATGGTTCAGTGATCTTGGGCATAAACACCTGCCTCCCCTTGCAGTCAATCCCAGGGGACATCTGATGGAAATACAAACACAACCTCTCTACAGAACAAAAAGGAAGAAGAAGAAAATGGAAAGAAAATAGATTTGTGTTGTTTGGGCGAGTCTGGTAGTTTTGAAAAGCCGCAGAGTGCAAAGGGGAAAGTATATGGGGAAAGCAAAAGCTTTTGTGTGATGCCAGCAATTTTCCTTTCCCTTGCTGACAAAGGAGTTGCGTGAATGTGTGGTGTTACGATTTGCTCTTTCAAACGGCTGAGTCAAATGCCAGCTAAATTACAAAGAGCTGTACAGAGACATGAAGGACACATAATGACAATATTTTGTCATTCCTCCCTCAGACTAAATGGATGTGGAAAGTAGGAAGAAGAAGAAAAAAACCCCAAAATTGTATTAGGATTTGGATAGGATTTTGATAGCCATTATTAAATGAAATGTAAAGGTTATTTTTAAAGCCAAACTCTGGGTGCTGCTCCAAGCATGAGACAGACTTACAAATGATCCAAATTTTTTCCATTTTCTTAATATTATTCCTATGCATGTGTTTACCACGAAGGCAGGTGTTACAACCTTAAATTGACAAAAAAAAAAAAAAAGGGGGAAAGGCAAAAGAAGAACAAGTATTTTGTTCAAAACACATGCCAACAGAGCAATGGCTAGAATTGATTATTTTATTGCCAGTACACCTTGTTCTGGGACAAGAACAGCAATGAGCAAGACCAGGATCTGAAGTATCCCATGCACTGGTTCAGCTCTCAGCACTTCAGCTCTTCAACTCTGAGTACAACCCTGGAGCAGAGCAGATACTGAGTATTTAGAGAAAGAGATATGCCTGATATTGTCCAAACTTGGCCCAAAAGCCTCTGCAGTGATTCCTGTGTGGTAAGTCAAGAGAGGTTCTCCCCCTCCCTCTACTCTGCCCTCACGAGACTACATCTGGAATATTGTGTCCAGTTCTGGGCCCCTCAGTTCAAGAAGGGCAGGGAGCTGCTGGAGAGAGTTCAGCTCAGGGCCAGAAAGATGATGAAGGGATTGGAGCATCTCTTTTATGAGGAAAGGCTGAGGGAGCTCGGGCTCTTCAGCTTGGAAGAGACTGCAGGGTGACCTCATTAATGTCTACAAATGTGTGAAGGGTGAGTGTCAGGAGGATGGAGCCAGGCTGTTCTCGGTGATGTCCAGTGATAGGATAAGAGGCAATGGGTACAAGCTGGGATATCAAAAGTTCCAAAGAAACACAAGGAAAAATTTCTTCACTGTCAAGGTGACAGGGCACTGGAACAGGCTGCCCAGATGGGTTGTTGACTCTCCTTCTCTGAGGACATTCAAAACCCACCTGGAGGAGTTTCTGTGTGACCTACTCTAGGTGATCCTGCTCTGACAGGGGGATTGGACAAGAAGATCTTTGGAGGTCCCTTCCGACCCTTAGGATTCCATGATTCTGTAATCCTAGGTGCAAATAGCAGACCTGGAGACAGCCAGAATGGCAGGGAGGCTGGCTGGGAGAGAACAAGGCAGATCTTACATCTGAGTTCACAGAAAGCTCCTGCATACCTAGTTTCTGGCTATTAGTCTTGCAGAGTCTAGATAGGTTTCGTTTGTGCCTAGATCTTGTCCTGTCTCACCGAGAAACTGTGTCTTTCATCTGATAAAAAGGCTTGTTGTTGCTTAGAGCAGAAAAGTAAACCTTGAGATCAATTCAGCAAAAAAAAGTGGGGTGATGACATTGCAGGTAGAGGAAGCATCAGACTGTCTCAGCCCAGGGCTGACCTCCTCACTCACATCCCAGCACATAGGCATTCTTCTGATGGTGTTTAACCCTTGCTGCCCCTTCTTCCACCATGTTGGGCTGCAACCTTATTTTTGATCAGCCTCTCAGAGTGATTTGCTTCAGATCCATCTTTCCAGCTCTGTATTCATCCAGGACTTCAGCCTGTCCTCCACTATTTTTTTTTATCTGGCAGGGCCATTCCATTGTCAGCTGTGTGTAATTCATCCAATGACTTGAGATCATCCACCATTTCATCTGCAGCATGATCACAAAGCAGTTGTGATCCCTTCAGCATGTTTAGGGCCAGAACTAGCTATTTCAGCAGCCTGATAGGACTTTCTTCTCTGAAACCTTTTCATAATTTGCAGTGCTTGAGGCACTGGAAGCTGATACAGGTTTTTGCAAATGAGCAGTAGTTTACATGGCAAAACATGAGTGCAAAGGAGGGTAGTAAACGTGGTTGTTTGCCACAGGGGTGATTTTCCATAGTGGGGCAGACTGTGTTCACTAGCATCCCCATCTGAATGCTGCCACGTGGTTGTTGGTATGAGTTTTTGCTGATCACTGGGCTAGATATTGAGGCCTGGTTAACAACGTGCCCCCTTTCCAGTCAAAGCCTTTTCTTCTCTCCCCATTTCTGAAGAGCTCAACGTTACAGGATCCAGGCAGTGCTGCCAAGTTAAGGTCACCTACACAAGCTCCAGTTTGCTCATCCTTCCAGGGTTAATATGGCATTATGTGGCATTGCAGTTGGCTCAGTTATTGACCTTTAATATTGTCACACTATTTTTAGTGCTAGACATCATAAGCATCATACACAGCAGCAGTCATACTACTGCTGTCAGAGCTTGTGAAGCAGCACTTCTTGCCAACAACGCACAAGCATCTCTCTTGTCTGCCTGACTCTTTACTCTCCCTTGCAAGCTTCCCCTGGCTGCTGCTGTTCCCCAGGATCAACAAGAGGAGGAAGATGCTGCCACCTTACACAGAATGGTTTGCTCATCTGTATGCTGGCCGTGGCCACAGCCATTGATACCAGAAGTGGGATCATTTCAGAAAGACCAGGGGAAAATGCTGAACCACAAGATGTTTAGAGGAAAAAGTCAGAGGCCTCCCAGCAGCCCTCTGTTCTTCTTCTGGGGTAGCACCACCCCCACCCTGTCCATGGTGCTGTGATGGTCTTGCTCAATACCACAATTTTCCATCTGTTATGTGCACACCAACGACTTGCTGCACTCCTCTGAGCTGTGCACTGAATGATGATGAAGTGACATCGTCATGGCAACACGTGTGGATTTCCTGGTCGCATAGCAACCGGATGCTGGCTGATGTAAGATGTGTACTTGTTTCCTCCACTGGCTGCACTCCTTTGATGTGTCTGTGAGATTTGGGGTTGGTTTAGTTGGGTTTTCTCGTCTGTTGGACATGCCATGACATCAGAATGATGAGAATGTTGTCTTTTGTGTGCACAGAGGAAAAAAGACAGAGGTTATCTCCTCTGAGAGCCCTCATCCCTGGTGATCTCTTGCTTAGGGACACTAACACACACAGCTCATTTTTACAGGCTGAATAGTACTTAATATTGTTATTTATTGTAACTATTTTGTGTAATATATACTTGAGGAGATAAGAAGATGCCATTAAGTGATTTTATCTCAAGCTATCTCTCTTGACTTCTGCATTAGTCTTGTCAAAGGTACAATATTTTTGTGCAGAGGGCCACTGTAAACAGGTCTGGTTTTTTTTTTTTCACAGCATTACAGCTCAGTGCTACAGGGAAAGTCACGGCCTGAGCTTTGTGTAGACCAGGTGTCTGCAGAGCTGTTACATGTGTCTTCTGCAGTATGGCAAGACTAAATCATAGAATCAGAGAATGGTAGGGGTTGGAAGGGGCCTCCAGCAGGTCACACAGGAAGCTGCATCCAGGTGGGTTTGAAAACCTCCAGAGAAAGAGACTCCACTCCCTCCCTGGGCAGCCTGTGCCAGGGCTCCCTCACCCGCACAGTGAAATAGTTTTTCCTTATGTTTAAATGGAATTTTTTGTGTTTCAGCTTTTATTCATCACCCCTTGTTCTGTTGCTGGGCGCTATAGAAAAAACTTTCACCCCATTCTCTTGACATCGACTCTTAAGTACTTGTAAGTGTTGATGAGGTCTCCCCTCAGTTTTCTCCAGGATAAACAGACCCAGAGCCCTCAGCTTTTCCTCATAAGAAATGTTCTAGTTCTTCCAAATCCTTGTTCACAGTCACATTGAATCTCTGTACACAATGTGAAATGGTAAAAGTCTGCAACATTCTACTTGCTTGAGGGTATGTTTCTTTATACTGAAGGAAAAAAGGACTTCACAATGATGGCTGTGATTTCAGCCTCTGCTGATGGCCAAATGGTTGAGATCTACAGCTCTCAGAGCATGTGTCTGCTAAATATATTTCACTGAAGGCACAGAGGACTCAGGTAAGATGCTAGAGGTAGCTCATAAGATGCTCACGTTGCATCAATCTTCTCTTTGATATCTTACTTTGGAAAATCTGCCTCTCGGGATCAGGAAAAAAATTGTGCTTTAATAGCTAGTGACCTTAATGGAAGACATTAATTATATTAGCTGGCCTTTTGGACAGTGCTGTTCAGCCAGCCTTGCTGCAGGATGCAGCAGATTCTTATCAAAACTGGAGACAGTTCCTATAAGCCACAGAGCACGAAGCAGCCACGTCAGTACACAAACTTGGAGGAGGATGGCTTAGATCCAGGACCTCCTCAGCCAGTCAGTTGAGATGATAGAACTGGAGACAGGGGCCTCCTGCATGTAGACTTTTGTCTGTGTCTTTTTGTGCTATATAGGATGGGAAAACTAGGCACTCAATGAATTATGCATCCATCCATGCCATCAGTCATGAGCAGATAAGAGGTCTTGGAAAGGTGGAGAGACTGTACATCTGTGCAGTTTAAAGGGGAAAAAGTCCCCTGGCTCAGCCAGAAAATCCATGCATGTCTCAATAGCTCCAAAATAAAAAAGTGCTGATAATAATAAATATAAATAATAAATAAAAAGTATTGCTGCCAGGTTTCCACAATATGGCACTGCCAACTCTGCAATGAAGTGTGTTAAAAGAGTTGAAATAGATTTGTATCCCAGCTTTTCCATCATCAGATCCAGGAGATGCAGATGAAGAAATCTGTAAAGAGATTGATCTGAAGGCTTTTATCATCCCAAAGACAAACTGAATGGCTGTATACATCACTTTTCGAACTCATGCGCGTGTTATTTAGAGACAGCAGTCTCCAAACAGCTCTACAATGATCAATGGTAGAAAAAAACCTGTATCTATCAACATTTGGTTCCAGGTTTTTCATACAAAACTGAGTTTTATACCGTGTTTGCTCAAAGGGAAAAAAAAATACTACAAAACACCCAGTTTATTTATTTGCCAATTAATGTTCAGAACCTGGAAAACAAGCACACTAAACCGGTGGTGTATTTTCCCAAGCCACTCAGGTGCATGTGCCCAAGATCTGGGCAGTCAACCCCAGTGGTCAAGAGGGTAATGCTTGCCCTGAAGCAGACCCTTCTGGCAGAACCTTTTTTTGATATTTTTCAGGGATTATGATCAGACAGAAATTTCCTCCTGTGAAGCCTGAGTTGATGGCTTATGGAAAAAAATATCAAACGAGCTTTTCTAGATGCCTGCTTCTCAAGTGCTGTGAATGTGCCAAACTAAACAATATTATTGTTGTCTCCTAAGATATGCTTAGGAAAGGCTGTGGCAGGCTTTTAAAAAGCCTCTTTAGTGTCATCTAGGTGGCCACCTTGACAGCACAGCTTCTCCTCCCCTTGTTCTGTGCCTGTCACCTCTCCTCCCAATAGCTCGTGAGTGGAGAGTCTCTCCCTTTCTCTTCTTTTTTCTCTTTATTTCCTTCCCACCCTGTCCTGTCCTGCTTGGTCAAGCTGTTTCTTTGAGGGAATACATCTGCAGCGCTACTGCTCTGCTCACACAGCTGCCCCAGACCCAAGGCTGTGTGGTCAAGTAGAGGTAATTGGACTGCTCAACATTTTCTCCCCAGGGCAGTATTTTTGGCTGAAAGCTGACTTCTCAACAAACTTTTTTTTTTTTTTTTTGCCAAACAGGTGGCATTTCTGTGAAAAAAAACCCGAACAAAACAAAATGCAGCTTTTCCATCCAAAAGCTCACGCAACTGGAAACAAGGTGGTGCAGAATAGATTTGTTATCCCTTGAAAAGCAGTGCTGGTGGGTATGAAGCCTTTGGAGGTGCAGCTGTAATGGCATCACTCTGGCAATGGATTTGGCTCCCGTGTGGCTTCTTCTCTGCCTCCCACCATGGCCCCACTGCGAGCACGGTGCTTGAGGAATGTCATGGTTTCGGCCCATCAGGGAACAAAAGACCACGATTAGCCTCAAGTACCGAAGACTTAAGGATTGCTAAAGGGCAAGGAGGGCTTAATTGCCGCTTAAGGTGCAGGACAAAACAGACCAGGCTACTCGGCTTGGGGAAGAAAAACAGAAAATAATTTAATACCAACTAAAACTTTCTCTAACACATCCATTCTATGTCATGCTCCCTCTGCCTCTTCCCCTCATCTTGGTATTTCAAATGGTACTCCAAGTAGCGTTCGGGTTTGGTACATGCAGAAATGAATGTGCACACAAAAGATGGCCATG
>WBNH01000737.1:186881-216269 GCA_013401255.1 Urocolius indicus
TCCTGCCTCGCACCTCAAATTCCCGTCCCTAAATAGTGATCGCAGAGGCGCCAGATTGGCCCAGCCGGGCCAGGGGGTGGGTCTGAACCCAGGAGTCGGGGGAGAGTCTAAAAAACTTTTACCGGGTCTTCACTGCAACCCCCTCCCCCTGTTACTAAGCAAAAGCAACTCCTTGCTAAACCATGACAGGGAACATTTGTGGTAAGAGTCAGGGTGAAGGTGGGTTTGCCAGTCCTGGAGTCATTGTGAGGAAGAGCTTAACATCTGTCTTAATGGTGTCACTAGTGCAGGCATTGCACCAGTAAGGACTGGAAACCTTAAGGTTGTTTACAAACTGGCTTGACCCCAGCCACCAGTATCGGGCTGACTCTTCTTGTAGGCCACAAGTGTGAGAACTCTGTATAAAGCTTGTGGAATTTTAGTTTTAATTGTAAGCACAAATATTTCCTTGGGTGTATGAATACCTCTTCATTCTCATGCTTCTTAATGGGCACAAAATCTGTTTGAGGAGGGCCTGCCCTGGTGAGCAGGAGAACACATCCTACCACTCACAGCTTCACCACGTCTCACGTAACCACTGAACGCTCCAAACAAGCGAGGAGGTAGCGCAGGTAAGAGAATTTACTTGTTTACAACCTCTCTTCTCCTGGCTGTTGTGTTTGGATGAATGGTTTATTCTTTCCTCCCTAATTGCTTTGCTTCCCGGACCATTCACAGAAAATCTGGGAGCAGCACCAGTCTGCCTCCCCACTGGGAGTGGAAATAACAGCGCTGGCAGGTGACATTTGCTGTAATTTTTTTAGGGAAGGTAATTGTTGCTGTTTTTTGGGTTTTGTTTTTTTTTTTGCTTATGAAAGACTGAGAAAAGTCTCTCTGTTTGCAGATTGATCTGTTTGCTTTAGTTTCATCCCGTTTGATTGATTTCCTGGAAATGAGACACAACTAGCTTTGTGAAGGACAGACCTCTTCCACGCTCTCGATGTCACACTCATCCAAGAAAAGAGGGAAACACAGCTCCTGGGGAAATGGCAGGCAGCAACTTCAACTGTGGGAGGTGAGGCTGTTCTTACCTCTGCACTGCCCAGACCATTAGCCCTCACTGCCTACTGATGTGATTACAGCTCCTTTGGCTCTGCTTCTTCCCAATTTCCTCTTGGTGAGGGGTGACATTTCTTAGACACAGCACTGCAGATATTGTCTGACCCTCTTAAACAGTGTCTGAGTCAGTTTCCAGCTGTCTCACGGTTTGGCTTTCAGAAAGACATTTGATTTTTTTTTTCTCTCATAAATACAACATAATACAACATGGGGATTATTCTGGCATTTAGAAGGAAAGCATAGCTGTTGCTGTTGTTATTTATATTGATATTGTACCTATTGCTTATTACTTGTTGAATAAGACGATGAGCCAGATGATGTCCTGTTCACAACAGGTGTTGGGTGCCAGTGCAGCCCAAGGACAAGCCTTGCCCTGATGTTCACAGGGAGCATGTGAGAGTGTCAGAGTGAAGAGCTGAATCGCCCTGGGAGATGCAGAGAGTGCCAGAGGGGAGCCTCTGGAAATGAGCAGGGGCCTCCTGGCCAAGGCAAGCAATACAGAAATGTAAAACATGGATGGAGACACCTTGGGTGACAAAGACTGGCTCAATGATTTCTTCTGCTGGTAGCTGATTTCTGCATTTCCCAGCCCTGGTCTGCAAAACCCACCTCTGCCCGGGCCCATGGTGGGAGGGTGAGCAAGAGTGCTGCCTTATTTCACCAGATCTGGTTGCAGAGTTGTCTCCAAGGCTCAGGAGCTGTTTCCATCAGCCTTAAGGGAGGAGAGTTGAGTGGGTTTTGGTTACTGCTGGCAATGAGAGGCAGGATTTCTTTGTTGCACTCAAGCCTCAGTCTTCTTTCTCCTTCTCCCAGAGCATCACAGGTGTGCAGCTGGTCACCTCTGCATGGGGATTTTTCAGAGCAATTCCATGTTTCACCAGAAGGCTGAACAGTGTTCAGCGCTGCAAGTGAAACATAAGCACAGCTGCTTGTCCTTGCTTTGCTGTTCCACATGGAGCAATGAATCTGCCAGGGAGAATGATTGCCTATGCCCTTCTGGATAGGTATTGCGGAACTGGCTTCTAAAGACATGGTGTGGTGTCAGTGGGATCACCAGGCAGCCTAGCCCAGCACTTCCTTACTGCTGGAAAGGCCTTTCTAATATTCAACCCAAATGTTTTCCCCTTCTTCTTTAACCTACACAAGCCAAGTTCAAGCCATCTCTCCTCTCAGATCATTTTGTGAAGACCGGCGATTGTTCTCATTGTGGTTGCTGGCAGCTGCCCACCGGGTACCCTCCTCTCCTCTCGAGGCAGCCTCATCTCTGAGGTGGCTTTGTGGCAGCTGTTGGGATTGGCCGTGCTGGAGGGGAGAAAACAAAGGGAAAAGAGGAAATAAAAGCCAAAAGACAAGAGTGAGGACAAGTGGTAGCAATTTGCCTCCCAAGTTGCTCATTCCAAGCATGCTTGAACACTGCCTTTGCATAACGTGTAGGGCTATATTTGTCCATGAGACAGAAAGAAAGAAAATATTTTTCCATTGAGGTCATTCTTGCTCACTTTTTCCTCTAAGAAAATTCATGTCCTCTCCAGTCTTTTCTGTTCCTTCACCCTCTGCGCTGCAGACCCATAGCCCTGCCTCTGCTAACCAGTGACATGCTGGATTCCTCTTGCTATAGATTGTTGGGGGTCTTTGGATATCTAAATCTCACACCCTTACAACTTCTTCTGGTGGCTGTTACCCAAGCAAACATCTTCTGACCCTTCCCTGTTTCAAACACCCTTGCTCCTCTACCCTCCCTCCTGTTCAAATGGGAATAGAGAATGGAAATCCCTTTCCTGAGGCTAGTTCCCAAAAGCTCCAGAGCAGTTGCAAAGGAGAAGATGTGGTGGGAGTGATGGGTGATGGTGCTTCTGGAGGGGATTCAGTACCCCAAGGCAAGTGCTGCTCTGCACTGGGTCACTGCCCATAGGAGTTGGGGTGGCTCAGAGGTGATTTCAGAAGGTGCATTTCCCGAAGGTTCTCATTACCTTGTCTGAAGGCTACGGGAAAGCCAGAGCAGTTTCTTGTCTGCCTCACGTCAGAGTGAAAGGTGGCACAAAAATGGAAACTAGTCTAAAAAAGTGATGTATCTCAAGCTGGCTCCTGAGACTGGGACACCCCCTCTTCCCTTGTTCAGGGAGATGTTCGGATCAAGGAATGCAAGTTTTTCTCCAACAAATCAATGTCCTTGAAACACCTAACATTTTCTTAGCATAGCCAGGGGATCTTTTCCTGTGAGAGGCAAAAAAAGATCACAAAATTGTGATTAATCTTGATTTCTTTCTCAGCTTTAAATTAACCTGGCAGCTGGAGGATTTTGATATTACCCAAGGAAAACTATATGGTAATACTGACATTTCTTATTCCCTAGGTATCAAACCTTCAAAAAAATGCAGAGCTGCAGCTGTGTAATTCAAAAGGAGATGCAGCATCTTTTCCTGCTGCTGTTGGCTCATGCTATGGCTGTTGGGAACGAATATCACCATACAGGAAAAGGCAAAGCCTCTATGAGAAAAATAAGAAAGAGAAAGCCTCTAAGCTATACCTAAAACCAAGCAGGTAATGCTGAGAACTTGCAAATCCTGCTGTTTGCTTCCCATGTTTAGAAAGCAGCAACACAAAGGAGGTGGGTCTCCCTGTGATCTTCTGTGCCGGCGAGAGGAGGCCAGCTTGCTTGCAGAGATAACCCACCAGCAAAACTGTCCCAGGTTTGCTGAGTGAAGTCAAACAAGCAGCCAAAATCCTGCATCCCCATCCAAATCACTCATGTAGCTTCACAATACTGTGCATTAGGAAGCTCATTACAGGGATTCATGATGGTTCAGATATGCTGTCCCAATCCTGGCAGGAGGCCAGAGGAGCACAAGATGCATTATGAAAGTCTTGGCTTGATGGTAACAGCAGCTCTGAGTCAGTACTGATTTGATTCAGACCAAATGCCTCTCATTACTGCTTCTACCTTCTCTGGAGCAAAGAGGTGCCACCACTTCCCTGGGCAAAGCCTTGGGGATCAAGTGGCAGAGGTCAGGCAGCAGCAGGAGAACATATGGGCTGGGATCTGTCCTTGCCTGCTTCCCCTGGGCAGCATCATGACATCAGTCCTCCCACTTTGGAGTGGAACCATTTGGTATCTTGGCAGAGTATGACAGGCAATTGTCTTAAGAATTTTAAGGTTTTGATTTGGAAGCAGGTGCCAAATAGGAAACTAGTCCCACTAAGGCATAGACCAAAGTTAATGTGAAGGTGTGATGCTAACCAGTCTGCCTTGCCAAAGGACCAGAACTCCCAGGAGCTACCCAGAGCTGAAATCCATCCCTGACTGCCTTGTCTGGCACCCCCATGTACCTCCTGAATCCACTTTTAACTGCTGCTTCATTTACCCCTTCCTGCAGAGACGAGAGGAGCTGTGACCTCCTCCTGATTCTATGCCAAAAAAGAGTGGGTTTAGTGTAGGGTAACCAATGGCTATCAGCTAATGCCCTGGGAAACCCTGGGGAGTTTGGCACCGTGCTTCAGTTGAGATGTCTTCCAAAACTGTAATCTCAGTTTTCAGATGTTACAAGCCTTTCATTTTTATTATCTCTTTCCCTTAACCTCTCTGCTATAACACTTCATTTTCAGGGAAGATCAATAAGGAAGTTAAGCTAACTGATTCTCAGGACATTTGTAACACCAGCTCTTATGGCGCCCTGTTCTTCAGACAGTTTTCATTACGCTGTTCAAAACCACTCCAGGGTGTTTCAGGGCAAAGGTTGTTAGAGCCTCTTCATTGAGTGAGAGCTGCTTAAAATATTATTTACTATTTTGATTGCATTAGTAACCAAATCATGAAAGGGGAAGGAGAAGGAGCCTTTGCAATGGATGGATGCATCGTTCAGCCTCCTTTGCCGAAAACGGAGTAACAGAGCTGTAGCATGTTGTAGGCACAGAGCCATGCAGTGCAGCTCATGGCAGCCTTGTGAGGCTGAGACCATGAACTGTATCCATCCTTTTTGCCTCCATACTTGCAGTCCAGAAGGGAGCTGAAGCTGAAAGGATTCAGGTGATGTGGGAGACGCAGGCTGTGCAGGTGACCTGCTCCCTTCTGACAGCCAGAAAGACTGTCTCCACAGAGCAGGATTATGGGATCTTTCCCCTGCACTCACCTAGCTCTCAAAGCCTTCAGTTTCTCACAGCCATGCTGTGCTCTGTTACGATGATAATGTCACATTTTGGATGCCTGTGAACTAGAAAAGGCTCTGACACCCCCAAACCTCCTTAAAGCAGGACGCTTCGCCATCATTTCATTACAGCAGCCACTCAGTCTGCATTCCATGTCTCTCGTTCTTTAAGGAGAGTGGAACAAAGTATGGGAAGATGAACCTCCAGAGAACTGCAGGCATCCAAAATTTGTCTGTGTCTGTATCAGATTATGAAAATGTCCAAATCCTCCACCTAGAGAAACCCTGTTTGAAAACTTTACAGCATCATCTGCCTTACTTCACTTTGATTCTTCTTTTTTTTTCCCCTAATGCAATAAAAAAATGCAATTTGAGGAAGAACTTCACATTCACAAAAGGCAACATTTCCTTCTGAAAACACTGGATTTTTTTTTCCCTGATTGTTCCCTCCCTTAAACAAAGTTTGTGATCCTATTCTTTGGTGTTGGCAGGCAGCTTATTGTAATTCTTCTATCAAATTTTCTGCTGAGATACCCTGTCATCTAAAATCCTTTTGGGTTTCTTTTTGTTTTTTTTCTTAAACGAACAAAAAAGAACTGTGAAGCCAAACATTATATACTAGCATCCAGCCAAAGTCCGGTCCCTGCGGGATATTGTTCTTGCAAACAAGCTCGTATCAAGCTTTCTGATGTGTTTGCTCTTGGACTGATGGGGCTGCAGACAGAGAGCAAGAGCAGGGATGGATCTCTTCAGGGTGGAAGCAAGAGCCGCTGCGGGAGGCACGGGGTGGGGGACCAGCAGAGCTCTGCAGTCACCTTTGCTCAACATTGTTGTAATCCAAGTGAAACTGCACAGGCAAGGGCCATGTGCTCTTGTGCAAAATGTCTCTGAGGTTGCTCCAGGAATAGTGGAGCGTTCTCCTGGGAAGAAGAAACCCTGGGGAGCTTTCCTGGGCCTGCCTTTCCAGTCTGCAGCACTGCTAAACAAGGAGTGGGGTGCCCACCAGCCTGGAGCACCCATCTGACTCCTGCAGCAGTGCATCCCTAGGTCCTGCATGCAGGGAAAAAGCAGAAGGCTGTCAAGACACACAGGCAGGGCAAAGGACAGAGATTCCCAAGCCACAGTTGGACCTCAAGGCTATGAGACCTCCCTGTTGAAAGCAATGAAGCAAAATGTCTGCAGCTTTGCCTGGAGGTGCAGAGAGGTGCTGCAGGTATGTCTTGACAACATGATGGAGCAGGACAGGAAAGCCCAGGTCACAACTATCACCTGGTTTGGCTTTACTGCTCACCCTGTTGGTTAACTTCACCCTGGAAGGTAGATATGAACAAACAGTAGAGAAAGCCTCTTTTGCTCAGCCTCTTTTGAAGCAGATCGGACAACTCTGGCACACAGTAGCTCCACATAATTGTTTGGGATTGGAGCCACTGGCAGGCAGAGGCAGGGCTTAGCCCAGCAAGTGCTGGAGGCAGTTGCTGCCCAGGACTAGCCATGCTGAGCTCTTTTCTTTCACCCAGACACACACAGGCACCACTGACACAGACACACACGTGTGCCCGGCTGCTTCCTTGGGCTCCCTCCCTGCACACGTGTCCATAAATGGATTCCAGCCACGACTGTGTGAGATTTGTGGAGAGGCAGATTAGAGAGCTAGTCACAGGCAAATGCAATTATGGAAAAGTAGTTCAACAAATAGAATTACACTCTCCCACCCCAACAAAGGATTACACCCAGGATTTGAGCAAATTTAGGATAAGCAGTAGTCAGGCGCTGGATGTGCAGATTACCAAGGATCTGGAGACAAGCCGGTGATCACTACTGAAGGGAAAACCTGCAAGGATCTGCAAGGAAACATCTCCAAGGAAAAATGCTTTTCTCCACTGAGCAGTGTTTGCAGGGCTGCTGCACTGGGCCAGGCTGACCCTTCTGCAGCGTGGAAAGCCAAGGCCAGTGTTCAGGGCCGGTTTTCTCCCTGCTGTAGCTGGACACAGCAGCAAGGCAGGGCATGGCATAAAGGAAGATCAGACACAGCTGGTCAGTAACCAGAGGACTTTCCTTCATTTAGCTAGAACATGTGAGGAACAGCTTATTCCGACAGTGTAACTTGACCGAGTACACATGATCAGAAACACGTATGGCTATTCATTTTCCCCTAGTTATTAACTAGCAAACAGCAGTTATTTCAGCCTTAACAGTCCCTTTCATCGGACATCACAGGGTTTTTACTGCATCTCAATGACCTCCAGGGTGTGGTTACGGATACAACAATAAAGGATGCATAGTCTGGGCCTGACCTTCCCATCTCTCAGATCCTCCAACTCCAACCTTAGCTCAAGTTGAGCATTTGAGTTAATTTCCAAGGAATGGATGCCAACCTCACCTCTGGCCAGAGAGGCCCCATCACCCAATGTCTTCACAAGCAACAAGTGAGTTTCAGGTGCTGAGCCATGCCCTGCTGCCAGCTGAAGGGTTGTGTGGCCATGTGTTTTAATAGGAACTTTAAAACAACACTTGACTTGTATTTGTGCCTGGACAATACCAAGGGATATCAGGCCTTGTAATTTTGTAACATTGGGAATTTGTCTGCGGGAATACTGAGCCCCCTTGTCAAACCATATCAGCCAGCAAGCTAAAATGCCTGAATATCTAGTCCACAGAAATGCCAATGGACCTGAGCAATTGCTGATTAGCATTTTATATTATCCAATTGTTAATATCAGGGCATCATCATTGCCATCCTGAGCGTAGCACAGAGATCCTGCTATTCCTCCTCCATTTGCTTCAGTGGCTGTTGCTGCCATTCCCCCACCATGCTGATGACAGAGCACTGACTGCTCTTTACGCAGTGGTAAATCTAGCACTGTCAAACCTACTACTGCCAGGAAATGGCTACAACTTAATGTTGTCTCAATATTGTCAATTAAGCTTAATTAAAATGAGAAAGCAAAGGGAAAACAGCTTTTGAAAAAGGTGCCATATAAGATGTTGTAACTCCAGAGGCACCTGTGTGCTGGTGCAGGTCACTAAGGTGCTCTGATTCCTCTTTTCCTCATGTTCCTGCTCCCCCTCACACAGATCCAGATCCATTACGTAGACTTTGTAGTAGGAAAGCCACACTGAACCCAGAGTTTGCTCTCTACAGCCTTATTCTGCACTCAGAGACCCAAGGGCAGCCAGGGCTCCCTGGATGCTGGGACTGTGCTCCAGGACACAGTCACACACAGCATCCTTCCATCAAAAACACATTGCTCATAGCAGAGATCAGAGCAGCCTGCTCCCTCACAGACTGGAAGAGAGACAGCACTCAAAATAGCAAAAGCCTGGACTATGCATGAGCTGTAGGTGAGAAACAGGCCCAAACTCTGCCTACCAAACAGTGATGCTCTAAAGCAGTCCTGACACCCAGGGGCTCTCCCTGCCTTCTGCCAGGCTCTTCTGGAGTCCAGAGAGGCTTCAGGAAAAAGGGTAACATTGCCATTCCATGCCTTTGGAAAACCGGATCTAGGAATCAAACCCACCTCCTCCTCTTCAGAATCCATTTAAAGGTCAACAGATGTTTGGTGGGCTATTTTATTACATTTTTGGCCTTAGAGCCTTGTCCAATGTAGCTGTTTCACAGGCTCACATTTTCCACTGGGAAAGGTCTTTTGGAAATGAAAGCAGAGCACCTCACAGCATCCCCTGACCTGAGTCCTTGGGCCAAGGCCACAAAAAGTTCTGAATCAGACCAGCTGAAAAGGCCATTAGCACAATCTCCTGGCTCCAACAGCAGACACCTTGGGAAGGATATAATGACAGGGACCAAATTCCTCACGAACAGGAGGAGGTGGGAGGTGCTTTGGACATGGCATTCCTCAACTGATTCTTCTGTGAAGTGGCCTGGTTGCTTTTCAAAGCACCATAAGGATTTGGTATTTCTAGTGCCCCTTGGAGATGACCCTACCAATTCCAGTCCTTCTTTCTGCCTGTTTGAATACACCAGCAACTGATTTCTTTGTTTCTCATGATTCTTGTATTACAGAAACGATGAACACCTTTTCTTATCCACCTACTCTCTACCATCCATGTAGTCATTTCTTTTCCAGGCTAAGATATCCTAATCTCTCAAGTCCCTGACCAGAAGCTGCCCAGAAGTCTGTATTATCTTCAGTGCTCTTCTCTGTACATTTTCTGTTCTTCTGTGAGTACAAGAAATTGGGTGCAGCACCCTCAGAACAACCCCAGCTCTACCCATACCATCTGTGAGCCTCTGTGTTTGTAGAGGGGGAAAAAAAAGAGAAAGAATATTTTGCAAGAGGCGTTTAACATCTGCAAAGCATGCGCTGGCGTTGTATCCCTACTCTCATCTATAAGATGCAGCCACTGTGCCTTGATCTCTTGGTTTGCAAGTATTTGGTTTGCTGGTTTGGAGACCAAAGGAGTGCTAGGCTAGAAATGAGTCTGCAGTTCAATTCTGCCATCTGCAGCCCACATCTGAAACTGCGGGATGCTCTTCTGCCCCACAGGCAAGCCCCGATTTGGAGACGGGCAAACAACTCCCTACTTAAACGATCTGCTCAGTTGAAGTTTCGGTGTTTAAAATTTCCAGAGGTAAGAACGAGAGAAACGGGACTTTTAAAGAGGAGTGAATATTCCCCGTCCTCCTGGTAAGGACCAGGGAAAGACTTCCTCTGCAGCCTGAGGTGCCTTTGCAGAACTGCTTTGCAGCCTTGGAAACTGAAAAGAGCAGTCATAGAACCATAGAATCACAGAATGGTAGGGTTGGAAGGGACCTTTAGAGACCATCTAGTCCAACCTCCCTGCAGAAGCAGGTTCACCTAGATCAGGTTGTACAGAAGAGAGATGCTGGAAGCTGAGGAAGGCAGACTGATTGTATCTGCTCCCTGTGGAACAACCAGCGTGACTAAGAAAAGGCAACAGGTGACAGTAGTAGGCAACTCTCTTCTGAGAGGTATGAAGGCACTCATTTGCTGACCTGACAAGCTCCCTAGAGACATGTGCTACTCTCTAGAGAGTGGGAGGGCTTGTATGAGGAATGTCACCCAGAGATTACTAAGCCTTGTACAGTTCACAGGCTATTATCTGCTGCAGCAGCTTCAAGTGAGCACCAGTGATACAGCCAGGAGCAGCTTGAGGAGTGCCAATAAGGATTATAGAGGCCTAGGAGCACAGGTATTTTTCTCATCAATCCTCCAGATTGAAAGGGAGGAGTGTGAAAGGGCCAGTCAGACCTGGCAAATCAAGAAATGATTTCAGGATTGGTGCCACAGACAAGGGTCTGGCTGCTTAGACCATGGGATTTGATTTGAGAAATCAGGTCTACTGGATCTGATGGGGTCCATCTATCAGAGCAGGGGAAGAGCATCCTTGTTCACAGGCTTGCCAAGCTGTCGGACAGGGCTTAAAACTGGCAGATCCTTGCTCATGGTGCTAGGAGTGTTGGGGGGTAAGGGAAGAGTGACTGATGTCATCTACCCGGGCTTGTGCTTGCAGCACAGAGAGCCAACTCTATCCTGGGCTGCATCAAAAGAAGTGTGATCAGCAGGTCATAGGAGGTGATTTTCCCCCTCTACTCCCCTCTCATGAGACACCTCCACACACCCTCCCAGAGTCCTGCATTCAGCTCTGGAGCCTCTGACATAAGAAGGACAGATATCTGTTGGAACAGGTTCAGAGAAAGGTCACAAAGATGATCAGAAGGCTGGAGCACTTCTCTTATGCAGACTGAGAGAGCTGGAGCTGTTCAGCCTGGAGAAGACTCCAGGAACACCTAACAGCAGCCTTCCAGTACCTAAAGGCCAGAGAGAGGGACTTTTTAGAAGGATGATAGGACAATGGGGTAATTACTTTAAATTGAAAGGTAAATTTAGGTTAGCTATTAGGCAGAAGTTATTCCCTGTGAGGGTTGTGAGGCATTGGCACCATTTGCCTAGAGAGCCTGTGACTGCCCCATCCCTGGAAGTGTTTGAGGCCAGGTTGGATGGGGCTTTGAGCAACCTGGTCTAGTGGAAGGTGCTCCTGCCCATGGCAAGGGGGTTGGAACTAGATGGTCTTTAAGGTCTCTTCCAATCCAAAACATTCCATGATTTTATAACTATATTGCAAATTAGATCAAGTCTTTTCCCTAATGATTAAGTAGTTAAACACTTAACTGTCAAATTAAGATTACATTAGCCTTGTGGGGATGTCTCCATATCAGCAGTACAGGAGTTTTGTAGCCATGTTGTTTCTCAGGAGTTCTTATCTAATCTGTCCATTTTGGTGGGGGGGGAGGAAATTCCAACTCACCAAAGTTTGCATGTCTTCATTTCTTTTTGCAGGAAGGCAGTTTGGAGCTTGTCTGCTTCTCCAAAGAAAGAGTGAAGGTGGATCACCAAAAGTAGTTAGTAAACATTTGTTTGGATTCATAAAACCCAAGCATCAAGCAGTGTTGAACAATGTGGTAAGAGGACACCATGATGACTTCAAACCATTATTTTGCTGGTATGTCCCTCTGAACACCCCCAGGATGGATCCCAGTGTAACTCTGGCACCTGTCATCATCCCCATCCTGATCTCACCACTTCAGATTCACATACTGGAGGAGAACATTGTGCTCCATCCACCTGAACTTCTCTATTATACATGAGATCCGTGAGTTAATGAAGTCTTCATCTAATCAGAAAGTATCTTGTCAAAAAAGAGACACAATCTGTTCCTGATCTAAAAATTTCTACTGCTGACTTTCTACCACAGGTTACACTTGAGCCTCAGGCCTTTCTAAATGCTCTCCTGTTGTTCAGTCAAAAGTAAAAGGGAGTTTTGGAAATACCGACTTTTTTTTTTTTTGTCTTGCTTGCTCTACTGTTGGCTTAATGTGTGACTAGAGAAAGACGTAACTCCTCTATGCCTCAGTTTTCCCATCTGAGTAACAGAATCAATTAATTCATCAAGTGCCTTGAAAGCCATGAATGTTTGTGTAAAAGCCTCATGCCAGTTATTTTTTTGTTAATGCTACTTTAGAAGTACATTATTGTATTGAAACATCCAAAGGTTCTAGCTTAGCATCTCACACAAAGTTACCATCTCAGTAACATCAGTCTGTTCATTAAAGAAATTATTGGTTTTTTTCATGTGTGATAGATGAATCCTTCCCATGTAGGTCAGTGGGAATGTGTGCCAACCCACTACCAGCCCAGCAACATGGAGGGCAGATCCCAGGGCCACAGCCACCACGGCTCAACATGGATAACACAGTTTCCTGAACCTTTCAGCAGCTTTGCAAGCAGTTTCTGGCAGTGTCCCTCCCCAGTTTGGCACTTCCAGCTCAGCAAAGCAAAGCTGTTTGCTCAGCCTGTTGCCTCTTGGACATGACTAGTGTCCAAGTAGTATGATGCTCCCCCAGCACTGGGGAGGAGATGAGCAATAAAACCTGAGAGTGAAATTGCACCAGAGTAAAACCCCAGAATTTTTCACAAATGCTGTTTAATGGGAACAGGATTTCTCTGTCCTGTACTTTGAATTTAGCTTTAAATACAGTCCTCTGTCTATAAAGAAGTGCCTGCAATGTCATGCCTTCACGTCTCAGCAGCAGAGATGAGTGATTGCAGATGTCTGCCCTTTCTAGGACTTGTTCACATTAACTGAACATTAAATAGGACAGCTGGATCCATCGCCTGCTTAAAGAGCTGAGCCAAAAACATTGTTTCCCAGCATTTGTTAGCATAAAGTTGTCAGGTAAGTTGCCTGTTAATGCCTGCAGGGAAATGGAGTTTGTAGGTCCACCATAAGGTTGGCCCTGCCAGGAGCAGAGTCAGAGCCTGCAGG
Source organism: Urocolius indicus (assembly GCA_013401255.1). NCBI lineage: Eukaryota > Metazoa > Chordata > Aves > Coliiformes > Coliidae > Urocolius > Urocolius indicus. The sequence goes on from WBNH01000737.1 coordinate 199,928, forward strand.
AAACACGTGATCCAGTTTGTCAGGCAGGAGTAGACCAAGATCTCTTGGCTCCTTCCTGCTTTGCTGGTGTGAAGTGCAACACCGACCTTCTCCAGTTCCCACGGTTTTGTTTCAGGGCAGGGAGACACAGAAACATCCTCAGAGCATCTCTGCCACCGCCTATGGTTCTAGCACTTGCTGGAGGGGTTGGTGCTTGCACTGGGCAACTTCCAGTGGTGGCACAGACACTGCTGCCTTTGCTACTTTGTACACAGGCCCACATATGCCCAACTTCAGACTCCTTGGATCCTCTTTCTTTATACCAGTCGTGTCATGGGATTTCTTCCTGCCCCATCAAAGTTCAGAGATAGTTTCTGATGCCTCCTTTTGGGAAAGACAAATGATGTCAACCCCTCCCCAGGCCAGAGCCAACACCTAAACAAGCAGTATGAAACACTTATTGTTACAAAGACCATTTAAAAGTCAAAAGTGCCTCTGTTGTACCTTTAATGAGAAACCAGATAGCAGATGATACAGAAGCTCTGATGCTGAGTATGAAATTTAGTCTGTCCTTCCCCCCTGGAGGCTCATAGTGTTACACAAGCAGCACTAATTTAATGTTTAAGCCCCTTCCTTCATCAATTGTGGGGACCAAAGTATTTGTTGCAGAGAGGAAGCTGCAATGAAAGGTCTGATGCAAAGCCTGACAGCTGCTGTTGGCCTAAGCTTGTATCATTGAGGCTCAGTGTTTCTGACAGGCCAGGATCTCTGCATGTTTTTCCTAAGATCACATACTCTGTCTGGTGGGAAAATCCCAGAAGACCACATACAAATCCCTCATGATACATCATGCTCCTTTGGCTTCCTAACAAACACCCTCAGCTGGTGTTTGTCAGGCCTTGGCTGAGGGACCTCAGTGGAAACCAGTGACATCTGTGGCCTTCATGGCAGGCATCCAATTTATTTTCTAACTTTTATTACTGAGAGGCACAGCAGTGCAACATTGTGCTGGCCATTACTGATTGCAGTTTGCCCTAAAAGCTTGAAAATATTTCTCTTTTTCAATGGAGGGGAAAAAAATCCCTCAGTTTCATTTGATGGAAGAGTGAAAAGGGAAGGTTTTATGCCACTGCCTAAGAGAAAAATAAGGTATTTGAAAAAGAAAAAAAACTAGCTGCTATTCTCCTCTAACCATTCTTCTTGCTATTCAGTAAAAATGAGACAACCTGACAATTTGTGGGTTTTTCCACATCTTCTGTCACCTCTGAGCTCTAGAGCAGGCAGGATGCTAGGCTGGGGAAGGAAAATAACCACCCCAAGACAGATTAGAAGCTCAATGGGCTAATGTTTAGGTCTTACAGATCACACACACCACCAGTAAACAAAGCATCTTCCTGTTTCTTGGATGGATGGGTTTTTTTGGGGAAGGATTTGGGACATGTATTTTGGTGTACATTCATTAGGTGGGCTTGGCTTAACAGCCCCTAATCTCAGCTCCAACATCCACTGGGATATGTTTAGCCTCATCGAGACAACATGAAGGATCATGCATTGCAAGAGGATGGAGGTGGCAGGAGTCTTCATCACCGTGCCTTTATGCTGCTCCTGCCTTGTCTTTCTGTCTGGCTGTTCTCATTCTCTCTAGATTTTTCGTTTTATCATCCAGAGATTTTTGACCTCAGGAAAGGCCTAGCCTAACCCTACTCTTGAATATTTCCAAGTGTGAGATAGCTCACGGGGTGGGCAAGAGCCATTCCTTTTACTTTTCAACACAATCTTCTCACAAATTCAGTATGGTGGAAGAGCTCTACTCCACCAGCTTGCACATTCTTTGGTTTCAGGCTAGGAGACTGTCTCAAATTTGTTTGACTAACTCACAAAGCCTATGTTACATAACTGTAGTGAATGTATGTTCTATTGGATATCAAGTTCTCCTCATATGGGCAATAATGTTCCCTCTCTCTCTCTCCATGGTAGGCATTTCAGCTACAACTCTGTGAATGCTTCAGGAGATGCACTCAGCAACTGGTTGAACAACTCAGCCTATGGAGATGATATATTTACCCCTCTTTCCTCAAAGCATTGCTTTTAAACACATGATGCTTCTTGCAAAATAAACTTTTATCTTGCATAGCCAGCCTCAACACATAGGTGTTTCTGTGGCAGTTGTGCATTGCATGCTGGGTGGCATCAAGTCAAATGTATGGCATATTAAGCAAGGAAATAACATTTTCTAGACTGCCAAACTGTATGTATCAATTAATAAGCACCAGTCTTATGTGGATTAGTTGGTCTCTCAGGGAAGAGACATGGGCTGGCTCCCTCAAACCTTTGGGATCCTGTTACTGCAATCTGTAACAGGAAAGCACCCTCCAAAACAGGTTTTGCTCTTTAGAATGCTGACATTCCTCTATTGCAAGTGCTGAGTGCACAGGGTGTCGCTCCACCTAACGTGTGTACCCTGAAAAATGAAAGAACATTCCTTATTTATCTTACAGAGGAATGAAGCTATTATTTCCTTTTGGGCACTGTGGCCTTGCTGAAACTGTTTTGAAGCTGTTTGTCTGCTCGATCCCACAATTTATAGCCAAACCAGAACTGTCTTGCCGCTCTAAGGCTCCCTCCATCAGCCATGTCTCAGGCTGACTTTGAAGGCCTCCTGCTCACAGGTGTATACACAACAGATACTGGTGCTTTTAAACACTTTTAACCCCTTACTTGCAGCTCATCATTTATCACTCAAAGTCCAAATCATGTTTGTATGAAATAGCAAATGTGGATAGAGATTTGGGACCTGTAAATGAAGAAGGATAGAACTCTAAGGAGTCTGAGAAAGGGTCTACAAATGAGAGATCTCTGAAGTCTGGTATCAGTCTTAGCAGCAATATAATATTCCCTCGAGGAGCTACAACCATACTTCTTCCCATGGTGATTTAGAGAAGGAAGGTGAGGGAAGGAGCCTGGATTTAGAACTTGCAGTCCTTCACCCTTAGGGTGTGATTGGGCTTCCCGGGGGCTCTGTGAGGAGCAGGTTTGCTGCCAGCAGCGTGCGAGCAGCAAGAGAGGAACTCTGACCAGGGAGCCTCTAGATGTCACTGCCAGACAACATAAACAGGCCCCAGTGCCACGGCGGGCAGGGGACACTGCCCTGGCACTGCTGGCACAGGCACGGCTGGCCCAGGTGATGCTGGCAGTACTGTTGGCCCAGGCACTGCTGGCCCAGGCACTCCTGGCACAGACACTGCTGGCAGCAGGCACCCAGGCTGCACAGGACATCTTGGTCGAGGGCCTTGGGAAACTCACTCTGACAAGGCTGCTGTGTCTTGGATCCGCATGTGCATCTCACCCCTCAGGGCTGAAGAAGTGCAGCTATCACAGGTGTCACAGGATAAGGTACTTGTGGTAAGAAATTGCCAGGTTATAGTCAAATGTTTCATCTCCAACCCTGCAGCAAAGAGATCCTAATGACAAGTGGTAAGGCTATCAGGGTAATGCCAAAAACAGCTGGTAACCCCTCACCAGAGAAATGGTCCCAACGTTTGATGGGCTTTAAACCTGCCTCCCTGAGTGTGAGGTACTGGCAGAAGGACTGCTGCCTCTTTTGAGAAAGGTTCACCATCTCACTGAAGGTGACAGGAAGAGCTGGATGTCCCCAGGCTCACAGACACCCTTTCCAGACTGCACCCCAGCACACCAGTCCCTTGCTGGGGCACCCTTGCCTAAGACATGTCTGTGACTCTGCAGCCTTTTGTCAGAGCTTTTTCTGAGGAATGACACGGTTGCTCCCTGCTTCATGAATTGCATTGTAATAAGAAAAAAACCCAAAATTAAAAGTCACTGGTGTATGCATGAGCCAGGGAGCTGCTCACAATCAGGGTCAAACCCAGCCTTCTCCCCTTCAGTCGTGCACAAGGCTTGGGAATAATATGCTCTCTATTTTTTTTTTCCTTTGTTTTAGTTATTCTTTATTAATTGCACCAGTTTCTCTGGGAGAGATCTAAGGCACAGCCAAAGAGAGAGAGGGAGGTTCAGTGATTCCAAAACTGGCCACGGACACTCCAAGTCTCCTATATCACACTGGCAGGGTGGGTTTGCTGAGACAGAGGCACCAAAACCACAGTCCCCAAGTCTTCTGGGAAAGCCTTAATCCCAGATTCTGGGAACATTTGCAGGATCAGGCTCTGTATGCAAGACAGGGACAGCTTCCTGCTCCACCCATCCCATCCTTCTGCCAAGCTGATGTCAGCCATAGGGCCTGCAAGGCACAGGAGAAATGAAGTTGAGGGCTTTAAGGAATGCTTGCAGGGTCAGCTGTTACCATTTCTGCACCCAAATCCTTCTAATGCTAATGGTCTTCTCAGATCCCAACTAATTTCACTAGGTCTTTATTCCATCTTCAGTCAGAGAGAATTCAGCATCACTAACTTCACCCTCTTCATCTTCTGCTTCTTCATATCCCCTGCTTCCCAACCATCTTGAGGGTCTTAGCAAAATGAATATTTCATATAGAATCACAGACTGGTAGGGTTGGAAGGGACCTCTAGAGATCATCTAGTCCAACCCTCTGCAAAAGCAGGTTCACCTAGATCAGGTCACACAGAAATGCATCCAGGTGGGTTTGTAGACCTCCAAGGAAGGAGAATGCACACCCTCCCTGGGCAGCCTGTGCCAGGGCTCCATCACCTGAACAGTGAAATAGTTTTCCTTATGTTTAAATGGAACTTTTTGTGTTCCAGCTTCTTTCCATTACCCCTTGTCCTGTCACTAGATACAGCAGAAAGAAGTGATGTCCCAACCTCCTGACACCCACCATTTAGATAATTGTAAATATTAATGAGATTCCCCCTTCAGTTTCCTCTTCTCCAGACTAAACAGCTCCAGTTCCTGCAGCCTTTCCCCATATGGAAGATGCTCCAGTCCCCTGATCATCTTGGTGGCCCTGTCCTGGACTCTAGAAGCTCTCTGTCTCTCTTGAACTGGGGAGCCCAGAACTGAACTCAGTACTCCAGATTTTAAAATAAAAAGTTTGCCTGAGGTTTTCCTTTTCAACTTCTCATAGTAGGTGCTCTTAGGGCTTTTCAGACTTGTGTCCCTGAAGACTAGAAACTGATTTTCATAAAAAATTAGAGATGATAGTATTATAATTGCATGAATATCACAGCTTTCACAAATGCCAGAAACCTCATGGGGATTGCACTAACATTTCAGAGCTGGCAAACCCCAACAAAGGTGCACAGCAGATTTTAATAGGAGTACCATCCCCATAAAGTTGGCCTGCATATCTTAATCACACAAAGCTGAGCTGTAGAAGTTTTCCCACCTTATCTAACACCCTACCGATCTGAGCTGCCTTTGTTTTGAATGTTGGCCCCTGTGCCAATGAAAGGTATTAAGTTCCTTACTGCTTTTAGAAATAATAGCCACTGCTGTATTATGGCCAAATCATTGTTTTCTCCCTATTGACTCGTTTTTTTTTTCTCAGGCAACCAAACAGCTTTGACTTTGCTTGCAGGATGGTTAATCAACAAGTCTGTCACAATGATGGATTCCTCCTGAATTGTTGCTTAATTAGCTTGGTTGAAAGTATAAATCAAGTGGAATACCAATTCTTTCAACCCTACAGACAGGCGGCCACGCTCAGCTCGACAGCGGTGAGTTATTACTTTCTGCCCCAGCACACAATCAGTGTGCAACGGCCAGCCTGCAAACCCAGAGAGGCCACGGGTTTGTCCCTGAGCTCGCTGGCATGCACAGCCCACTCACACCAAAGGGAAGGAAGGGTCAAGGTGGTGGAGGCCGATGTGGGCTCCAGGGCTGCAGAAGTGTTCCACACGTGAGCATACCCCGGCGGCCCCAGGGATGTCCATGGGGAGACAACTGATGTGCCGGTCATGTTTCTCACCTGGGATGTCTGCTGACAGCTTTTTAATGAGGAAGAAGCATTTTACTCTGTGGTCAGATTAAGTTATTAGAGACAAGAATCTCTGTCTCACGACAAGCAGAATTGCCTTCTGCAGAAAGGCAATTATGCATCGTAACAAAAGGAAAAGTAATACACTGTCTGCAAATTAAGATTTTTTTTAAGACTGATCTTAAGGTGCTGACCTTAACAGCTTGCTATTTTTATAGTCTGGGCTTTCACATAATGTATTTAAACCTCTTGGCTTGAAATGAGCTTCACAATTTTACCACGGATGACTTCTGTGTAGCTACAAAGAGCTCGTTCCCAGCAAGTCTGAGCTATCTTGAGCATCCCTGAACTGTTTGGTGGACACTATACATAAGTACTTCCAGATTTCTACTTACCCCTTTTGAATTCCAGGATAAACTGAATAAGCACACTTCTCTGAAATGGATCTACTAATATGCCTTTTCAACAAAGCATATTTATTTTTCTATGGCTACCTTCTTTATTTATCTTCTCTCTGTGCCAGTATTTCCAAAGAGTTTAGTTAATGATTAATTACTGCAGGTGGCATGTGTATGCCACACTTCTGAGAAGGAATTGGTTTGCTTAAAAATGACTGGAAGATATTAGAATAGTCTAATTTTAATGAGTTCTCTTTCCCCTCATTTTCAGTGAGAGGATGAGTTCAGTGGCTCTGTTTGCATAGAACTTATCTACATAAGTATCACTCTCCGTAGGCGCTATCATACATAAGCAACACTCTCCAAACTTCAAGATGAGATGCTGCTGCAGACTGACCTCAAGATAACCAAGACATGGGTGTCCCTTCTTTGCCTTGTGATGTAGGTAGTTGTTGCTCCAGTATGTAACCTCTCACTGCCAAATGAGTAAATCAGTTTCTAGTGTGTGGACGCCTCAGTGGAAACCTCTGCGAGAGGTCTGGGTGAGGCAAGGTGTGAATTCTGTTGCCATAGCAACCCTGCATTGCTTTCATCCATCAACATTTGCATCCTTATTTTTTTGAATTTTCACGAATCAAGCCTTCAGAGCTGTTTTTTTTTTCCCAATAGTTGAGTAGAATAGATCACTAGATTTGCTTTTATCACTGTGATAAAAGTATGAAAGCAGAGAAAGGTTGCAGTTACTTAGCAGATTTCAGTTAAACTTTTGAATGGGAATTATATCTGAAGAAGCCCTATATTTTTAAAGACATTGGTATATAGAAAGACATGAAGATAAAATAAAGATAAAGAAAGAGTTCAGCTAAAATTATCTCTTCCCAGACAGTCCTGATACAGACACTGGAAATCAGAAAAAAAACCACTGAACAATCTGTTCTACGTCTCTAATATGTCTCTTTATTGCCGTAGCAGTTAAAATGGAATCCCTACAGCTTACAAACTCAAATGTGCACAAGACTTTGTTTTTTGTTTTTTTTTTTTTTAAATAACTAACAAAAAGCTTTGAAAAAAGAATCACCAAGTTTCTGGAGTTATTTTTGAATTATGGCTAACTTCTTCAACCTTTTTCTAGCATTTGGGAAACACACACAAGCAAATTAAAAAATAATTCAAATGAAACCGTGTCTTCATTGATTTTGTTACATACATGGCAGACATTTCTTCCACACAAAAGGCCTGACTCTGTTCTTATTTGCAATGGTGTTGATGGAGCTGTTCCCGACTTCTGTGCATTAACCAGGAGAACCAGCCACAATATTTACAGGAAGATAAGAGAAGATTATGGTCAACACTTTCAGCTTGCCCAGACCATTAACACTACCAGCTTGCCAATGGATTTCTCTCATTATGTCATGTCTCCAAAGCAACTCCAGTTTACCTGGAAAGGACTCTTCATCCTGACATCTGAGGACCATCAAGTGTAAGAAAATGTCCATAGAAAACCTGGTTTCACTCTTTCATTGTTTTTTTTAAGAAACTCATAGATGGCTCTTTCATAGGATGGCCTTGGGCTGTGTCCTGAGCAGAAAAGCCACCTAAAACAGAGGTAATGAGACTCACTCAAAGCCCAGATATCTGTAAGTAAATCTTCAGAAATCATGATGAGAATGTTTCTTGCATCACAATTCTTCAACAAATGCCCAGTGTGTTTTCCCACACTGCTCATAGTTCATTAGGCTCTTGTGTAAAATGTTTCAGCACTCTGAGGGGCCTATGCTATGACCGCCCAGTTCCCAGCTGTGAGTGGCTGCTGAATTGCTCAAGTGAACTGCTTGCAAACACCCTACAGGCAGAATTTCATACAAAACCGGTAAGTGAAAATTATGATTAATTATATATTTGCAGGAGATTATGAATGATTCATGAAAGGAAAAAAGAAGACTAAATAAACTATGAATATCATTTGCAAGCAATAATTAAAACAACTTTATCCTCCAAAGTGAGGTCCTTCTAGTCATATATTTCCCTAATGATAGTCTGCAGTGCAAGGGGGGAGGGGAGTGTGCTCTATTGTGAATAATACTTCTGTACATCACAGCTTCGCTGTGACAAATGGAAGGTGCATTGTCCAAAGCTCTCCGAATGCAAAGAGCAGGCTTTCAAACAGATAGCTGTGTACAAACAGATCAGAGGGGTGAAGGCATCTTGGTGTTAAGTGGTGAAACCAAGCTCCTGCTGTAGATGGACACACTTAACAGTCAGGATATAGGAGCAGCTGGCCATAAACGCTGTCCCAGAGCCAAGAGTGAAAGACACTGAGCCATCCCTGCCTTGGGTCAGAATCTACCATACTTTCTCCCTGGGGCAGTGTAATTTACACCCTGGCTATACATTTCCCCTTTCAACTTCTCACCAAAGTTGGCATCAAATGTCAACTGCCTTCAGAAACATGATGTGAGATATCAGAGATGCCATGCATGTATTCTTTATTATTGTAATTCCTGTCTAAGGGAAGGCTCATCTGAATGCAGTCTCTGGATTTCAGTGAAGGTCCTGGGGTGGTTTTGTTTGGTTTGGTTTTCACTCCGTTTTTGAACTGGGTTAATAAGGAAAGTGTGTGACTTTGCTCAAGGGTGCTGCATGAATTCCTGGGGTCAACCACAACACAATGGCAGGAGACTGCTCGCTCTTCATGTTTTCTCTAAGAATTGGGTTTCCTCTCTGTTTACTCCTCCGTGCCAAATGTCTGAGACCAGCACTAGTGCTTTACCACTGCAACTGGGAACAGCTGCAGCCCAGTGCGATGGCTGAGAAGATTTACAGGACAAGGAACAACAGGATAAGTTTTGCAGAGAAAGGCAGAGTCCTTCATGAGAACCAGCTAGAAGAATTGGAATGCCCAGGTAAACTTCAGGACAAAAAAGTCCCTCTCCAGGCTTGACACAGAGGAAGCAATGTGAAATAAAGCACAAGGTAGGGACTGTTGTTCAAAGGTAAACTCAATCACAAAATTCAATTTAAAATGTGGAATCAAATTGACTGAGAAATCTAAGTGACCTCATATTCCGACCTTCTACTTGGCTTTACATTTGTCACAGCTATTTAAGACATGCATAATTGCATTGCTGAGAAGGCGAAAAATATAAGTTTTGCTGGCTGATCTATTACACAACCACAGAACAGTAAGAAGGGACCTCTAGAGGTCATCTATTCCAATCCCTCTGCTATAGCAGGTTCACCTCATTCAGGTCACACAGGTACACATCCAGGTGGATTTGAAAACCTCCAGAGAAGGAGATTCCACACTCTCCCTGGGCAGCCTGTGCCAGGGCTCCCTCAATCCTCAGAGGAAAGAAGTTTTTCCTCATGTTCAACTGAAACTTCCTGTGTTCCAACTTGTGACTGTTGTCACTGGGTACTACAGAAAAAGAGACTCATCCCCTCCTTTCAACACCTGCCCTTTAGGTATTTATAAGCATTGATAAGGTTCCTTCTCCATCTTCTCCAGGCTTAACAGCCACAGGTCTTGCAGCCTTTCCTCATAAGAAAGATGCTCCAGTCCCCTGATCATCTTTTTAGCCCTCCACTGGACCTTCTCCAGAAATTCTCTCTCATTCTTGAACTGGGGAGCCCAGGACTGGACACAACATCCAGATGTGGCCTCACCAGGTCTGAGGAAATGTACTATCGAAAATGTACTATCTCAGATGAGAACAGGTAGCAAGCAGATAACAGCTATTGGTGGTCTGAGCAACTGATAAGGCCATCAGCAATTTCCCCCAAAGTCCAGTTCTCTTTGCAGCCCCTCTCCAGCCCCACTCATGCTGCAGTTCTCACCTCTCCCTGAAAATCCACCAGAAACCCAGGGTGAGCTTTCTGTAAGTCCTCCACTCATATTCACTGTGGTCGCTGTAAGGGCAACCACCCCTTTCTGCTCCATATGCATAGTGCTAAGGGAATTTCTTACCAGTCACACTGAGTTCCAGCATCTCTTTAGGTGTACATGACAAGAGTCAGCCACTGGAAAAAGAAAAAGGTGCATTCAGAGAGTTGTGTTATGCTAAGTCTTCAGACACATGTCATGGTACTTTTGGGCTGTGAGCAAATGAATATGGTCCTTTTGTCCTGGACAGGATAGTTAAGTGGTTTTGGAACTGTTTTTTCCCCTTATTACAATTCAGACCCAGAAACACTTTCCATATGTTGCTTTCTGTGATAAATTATTGCAGCAGCTGCAGCAGCAGGAGTAATTGCTGGGAAAGGATGGCACCTGCGTGACTCCAAGTGGAAGGGATGGCAGGCTCTGGGAATGTAGTTACCCTACAGACCATCCTGTGAAACAGGCTGAGGGCTCCTGCTTGGAAACTCTGCTCAGCTCTTGGTGCAAAACAGATTTAATGAGCTATGAGGCACCGAACTGACGACAGAGTGTAAACAGCAGCCGGTAGGATCGTAAAAGTGTTGTTTTAAAAAAAAATCTTTTTAAGCACTGTGTTGTCAAATAACAGTCCCCAGACTGATAAAATGCAGCACTCAGGCATATCACTATGGAGCACAGCAGGATTTTTGCTTCAGACTAGCTGATAAAAAGCTTGATGTACCCTCATCCAGCTAGCTATCCTTCAGGCTGTGCTTTTAAGACAAACAGCAGCAGCAAGCATTTGTTTGCTGTTTCTTTCTTAAAACCAAGATGTTTTGCAATTCAGAATTAACAGATGGGGCAATAAGAAAAGAGGGCATGGTGGGGTTTTTTGGGTTTGGTTTTTTTTTTGGTTTGGTTTGGGGTTTTTTTGTCACTTTCTCAAAGTCACTTTGAAGAATGTTTCCAGCAATGACAAGCTGGTTTCACAAGAGGAAGACTGTGCTTTGAGTATAGATGGCCACCACTAAACTGTGCTCACTCCCATAAGGCTGTGTGGCTGAGGCCAGGGAACACCAGGGAAATACCTCCCACTCGTTACACACATTCAGCCAGGCAAAACCCTCAGCACTATTGGTGTCACGGGCAAAACCCCTGGCAAAATATATCACACCACATCTTTAACTTCATTCTCTTGCTAACATACTCAGTGGTCCCACTTTGGACCTGGAGGGAGGAGAAAGAAGGAGCATTCTTACCTCCATTGCTGTCATCACAATCTGCGATCCACCATCTGCCAAGTTTTCAAATGCATCTAGAGGTAGAAGAAAATCTTATTTCATGAGGAGGAAGCAAGAATGCAACACAGGCTGTGGCAGCTGAGAAGCAGTGCCGCAGCCCCTGTGCTGGGATGCTCTACTTGTTTCAGGTGTCCACCCACAGTCCTGCCTAGCTGCATCTCATTTCTATGATAGGTACCCTCTCTACCTTGGCCTTTGGGTCACAGCTTGGAAAGGGATCCCAATTGTAGATCCCAATTGGCAAAAGTGTAGAGAAAGGGAGTGCTGAATGTGACTGTTTTCATCAAGATTTGTTTCATTTGTACCTCCCCACTGAAGACTGACAGGAGAACGGTGTACTAATGAAACATATCTTCCCACAGGGAAACTTTCTGTTGGTCCTTTTCCATCTTCCCTGGCAGTGAGTGATCACAGTGTGCCCTAAAGAAAAGTGATTTTCTTGAAGTCATTAGTATGCCTTGCAAGCTTTTTCCAGGGAATATAAATGCAGATGCTGCTGTTATTCAGCTAGAGTTTGAAATTAACATTGCTGAAAGTTTTCTGACAGAACATTTTGCCATCAGAAAATGTAAATCCATTCAAATATTGATATTCTATGTGCACATTTATATTGCAGTTTGACTAGGAGAAACGTTCAAGCCCAAGTGTTTGGATAACATCAAAACAGTATTTTGCATTCTTTTTAGTTATTTTGAAATTACTTTTCTCCTATGAATGTGCTGTTATAAACAGTAATAAAAAGTTGAAACAAATTTAAGACCGTCTATCCTTGAATGACACATTCCTCCAGGAGCCTGTTTCCCCACCCTGAACGCAAAAGGCATTGCAAGATTTTTGAAACCTGCCCAGCCTTAGCCAAAAGTGCAAGGCTGCTGGCATAGTGTAGGAACAGAGCACATCTGCCCCTTAGGAGGCAACAAGAGTTATCTATATGATCCAGAGCAGACACAAAGCAGCAGAAAAGCTAACTGATGAAGCACATCTAGCTCTGGAGAAAGGCACAGAACAAGGAACTCACAGGATCATAATAGAATCATAAAATGGTTTGGGTTGGAATGGATCTTAAAGATCATCTAATTCCAACCTCCCTGCCATGGGCAGGAGTACATTCCACTAGACCAGGTCGCTCAAAGCCCCATCCAACCTGGCTTTGAACACTTCCAGAGCTGGGTCATCTGCAGACTCCCCTGGCAACCTGTACCAGTGCCTCAACACTCTCACAGGGAATAACTTCTGCCTAATAGCTAAGCTAAATCTACCTTCTTTCAGTTTAAAATAATAAAATCCTCATGTTGTACTCAGGTCCTTGAAGGGTTGTGTTTGCAGGTCTGGACTTGTTCCTAGCAGTCTTTTTAGGAACAAGTGTCAGTGCTGCAGTTACCTCCTCTGGGCAGAGGTAAGTGCCCCTTTGCTGCTTTGTTAACTCCACTTAAACAGAGATTGTAAAGAAGATGCTGCTTTTGGTTTGGTTCTTATCTCCAGCTATCTTGAAAGGATGAGTAATGATTTAATGGGACACATTTTATCTTCCCTGCTGCATTCACGTTTTCACAATGGTGGACTGCCTTTTATTCCCATTTGGCACTCTTATACTCTCCTGTAACAATCTTATTCACAATGATTAGAAAAGTTTGAGAAATATATTCCACATTAAGCCCTCTATAAAGTGATAACTGAAAGAGTTGAGAATGGTTTAAGACAGTCATTACAGACAGCAATGAAACTTTTAGAGATTCCTCTCCACATGGGTATAAAGGAGTTGTCTTTACACAGGCACTTACAATGTAAGAGGACCTTTTTTTAAGACGTAAAAACAAAGACCATGGTACTAATTTAGGCATAAAGGTTTTCATCTATAGCACATGACACGTAAAACCACAAAAACTGTGTGTTTACAAGTTATCTGGTTTTCAATGAAAGCATTAAAATCAGGACATGCTCTGACTTTCTGAGCTTGATTTGGGATTTTAGACAGTGTCATCTGGGTGGATTCGTTGACCACTGTTGTCCCATAAAGCATCAGAGACAAAAACACATGGGGAAAAAAATCAACAGTCATTTCCATGCACTGTTGAAAACCAGCTTGTTGCAAAGAGGAACTAAATTGCTGCAGCACATGGGTCAGAGTTGCTGGTTTTGTTTAACCTACCAGTATTTCCAGTCCTAATGCTTATTATTAGAGTAGCGAAAGCTACACTTTTGTAAAACAGAAATCCATTTCCTTTCAGGCAAAGACTTATTTACAGACACTCTCTCCTTGCAACTGCCTGACAATAGCTGGGTGCAACACAGAGCATGAATCTGTCTATCCACGAGGATCTCAATCCTTAGCAAAAAAAAAATGAGAGACCTTTACCAAAGTTGGTGGGAAAAATAATCTCTCCATTTAAAAATGAAAAAGCAGCACCTCCCTTCCTGTGATTCAGATCTCTCTGACTTTCAACCCAATCAGAAAGCCTTCCACATGCCATGTGCTGCCTCATTCCTCTTCTCTGGGCAGCAACGCATGCAATCTCCCTCAATGGTACTACACCATCCTGGAGGAAGCTCTGCTGTGGACAAGGATGCTCAAGCTTGTGTGGCAGGGCACCAATGCAAGGGCATATCTTGTTTTTAGAAAATTAATCTTAGTCCATAAGGGCTCTAAGGACAAGCCTGCAGAGGCCAGGCTAAATTCATGCATCAAAAAGGACTGGCAGTTGAAGAAGCTCTGGATACACTTTATCATCACTCCTCAGCAGGGAAAATCACAAGGCAATACGGTGCTGCTGCAACCTGCAGTCATTCTCATGATGGGAAAATGGGCAACAACCTTCCGTCTCCTTTCACTGAGCTCACACTGTATTCCTGACTGCTGCTTTCTCTCAGTCACAAACTGCTCTCTACCAACCAGTTTCTCCTGTGGGCAGGAGACAAATCTGGCTTCTGGCAAACAACCTGCATGAAGGGATACCTGGACCATGCGACAAGTTTGTTATTTCCAAGCTATGCTGTTAAGCACGTACAATCACATCTAGCCCTGTGTCCCTTGCCTCCTGTCACTGCCCTCGGTCTGGCTCAGGGAGGGAGCTCCCCTGCTGCCACATCCCCTGCCTGACCCCAAGCCCCAGCACCCAGACTCACAGGTCATGGTTTCAAAGCGCAGCATGCAGCACACAAAGTCAGAGAAACCAATTCTCCTGGCACTATCACCATATCGCAAGGCCATGAGCTGCAGGAGTTGCTCGCTGGCAGCCAGACCTGTGGAGGGAAGAGGAACAACAGCATTAGGGACACACTATGGGATGATGGACCAGCTCTGATGGCCTTGTGCACCCTGCAAAGAAGATGAGACCTTCTCTCAGCCCTTCACCCTCTCATGCCAGGTCTCTGCATCCCTGGACAGCAGCTTGCCTCTCTGCAGGTTAGAATCATAGAATCATTACAGTGGGAACAGATGTTTAAGATCATCGAGTCCAACCACTAACCTCACACTGCCAAGCCCATCACTAAGCCATATCCCTCAACATCTCAGCTATGCATCTTTTAAATATCTCCAGGGCTGGGAACTCCACCACCTCTCCGGACAGCCCAGGCCAGTGTCTAACAACCGTCTTGGTGAAAAATTCTTCCTAATCTCCAATCTAAACCTCCCCTGGTACAACTTGAGGTCATTTCCTCTTGTCCTGTCATTCATTACTGTGGAGAAGAGACCAACCCTCACCTCACTCCAGCTCTCCTTCAGGTAGGTGTAGGGAGTGATCATGTCTCCCCTAAGCCTCCTCCAGGCTAAACATTCTCAGCTCCCTCAGCTGCTCCTCATAAGACTTGTTCTCCAGACCCTTCACCAGCTTCATTTCCCATCTCTAGACACACTCCAGCACCCCAATGTCCTTCTTGTAGTGACGGGCCCAGAACTGAACACAGTATTTGCAGTGCAGCCTCACCAGTGCTGAGTACAGGGGGACAATCACTTCCTTTGCCCTGCTGGTCACGCTATTTCTGATACAAGCCAGGACGCCATTGGCCTTCTTGATCACCTGGGCACATGTTCACACGTAAGAGTTGGGGTAGGGTGATGGAAAAATCAAAGTCCTTCCGGTCATTTATTCAAATCATGGCTTGGGTCAGCAAGCAGGAAACACTGAGCTAACTAATGTAGTGTTACCTTGCTTTGCCTTTTTAGTTTTCCTATAAGAAAGGACAATTTTCTTTGGCTCTTAGCTGTTAAAGTCTGAGCGTGGCATATACAATGCCACTGTCACTTTCTGCGAAACAGGGAGATGCCACACACTGATGCTATTATTCAGTACAGCATGCCTGGGATTCTTAATTCTTACATTTTCCTTTCTATTAGAAAATGGTGAAGGGTGCATTTCTTTCTTATTAGCTGATTATTCAGTATTTGTGTCACAGTCTGTTTAGATGGAAATTGTTATTCAATTGAATGAGCAAAAATTGCCTTTTAGAATGATTCTTTTATTGGTTAAATAAAGCTACCCTAAATGTGCCAGCTGTATAAGAGGAATTATTTAAATATATTTTTCACTAAAAGCTGATTTGCTGAACAAAAGAGAATTTTTCTGCAGAGGGCTGGACTGATAGCTTCAGTTTAATGCATTCTCTGAGGCTTCAGAAAAGTCTCATTCACTTGTCCCTAGAAAACTTCAGCTGGAATAGAAGTAACTTTCCTGCTTCCTCAACTAGCTCTACATTTTTCAGTTACAACAAATTTATCATGAAAACAAATTACTTGACAAGCAGAGAGGAAGGGAATCGTTTCTCTACACCTGTAGAGTGGGAGATACAGCCAACTGACATGTTAGCATGCCAGCAAACTCTGGTTTTATGAGTTGGAGCAGGTCTCCAGCAGGCAGCTGACACACATGTACACACAGTGCATAACATTTAAATA
>WBNH01000737.1:216278-433469 GCA_013401255.1 Urocolius indicus
TAGCTGTTAAAGTCTGAGCGTGGCATATACAATGCCACTGTCACTTTCTGCGAAACAGGGAGATGCCACACACTGATGCTATTATTCAGTACAGCATGCCTGGGATTCTTAATTCTTACATTTTCCTTTCTATTAGAAAATGGTGAAGGGTGCATTTCTTTCTTATTAGCTGATTATTCAGTATTTGTGTCACAGTCTGTTTAGATGGAAATTGTTATTCAATTGAATGAGCAAAAATTGCCTTTTAGAATGATTCTTTTATTGGTTAAATAAAGCTACCCTAAATGTGCCAGCTGTATAAGAGGAATTATTTAAATATATTTTTAAATAAAGCTACCCTAAATGTGCCAGCTGTATAAGAGGAATTATTTAAATATATTTTTAAATAAAGCTACCCTAAATGTGCCAGCTGTATAAGAGGAATTATTTAAATATATTTTTCACTAAAAGCTGATTTGCTGAACAAAAGAGAATTTTTCTGCAGAGGGCTGGACTGATAGCTTCAGTTTAATGCATTCTCTGAGGCTTCAGAAAAGTCTCATTCACTTGTCCCTAGAAAACTTCAGCTGGAATAGAAGTAACTTTCCTGCTTCCTCAACTAGCTCTACATTTTTCAGTTACAACAAATTTATCATGAAAACAAATTACTTGACAAGCAGAGAGGAAGGGAATCGTTTCTCTACACCTGTAGAGTGGGAGATACAGCCAACTGACATGTTAGCATGCCAGCAAACTCTGGTTTTATGAGTTGGAGCAGGTCTCCAGCAGGCAGCTGACACACATGTACACACAGTGCATAACATTTAAATAATGAAAATATATTTGGGTTTAAATATAAATTAAGAAAAATCTAATTTCAGATTTTTTATTTTTCTAGGAGGAAAAGCTAGCAATAGAAAAAAAATCTAATAAATGAAATGTCTTCTTTGGTTCTTGTTTTAAACCACTGTCAAGAACCACTGTAGTAGTGAGCAGTGAATTCTATGGCATTTTTAACCTTTTGAAGGTGGTGGGAGCTCAGTGGAGCTCTCTCTGGAGGGCAGATTCCAGCAAGCATTGCAGTGCTGCTTACAAGATGCAATAATCATGTCTTACACTAGCAAAACACTGACAATTTGGCCTAGTCAGTCTGGACTACACTTGCTCTGAAATCTGCTCACTTGGCAATGTCTCTCAATTAACACCGTCAACAAAGTTAATCAACATCAGCCTTCTCTGTTTTCAAGACATTTCAGTTAAGTGCTATTCCTTATTTGTAGGTTACTCCCCACACCTTTTGTCAACTGAATTCTTCAGTCAGGTTTGAGTCAAAACACAGACTTTTTAGAACACAAAATTTAAGTTTATATAGCATATAACATTGCCAATGAGGAGTCTGCAAATACACCAGGCCAATGGCCCTGCATTTCAAGGCAGCACTACTGTTAACACAGCGAGCCTGCTTCACTCTGGCAGAAAACGTGATCCATTGTGCTTTGAAGCATTAGGACAAGAGTGAAAATGAAGCACACACTGCCATGTTTGCTGAAGAAAGCATTGAATGCTTTGGGGAACAGCTGTCTAAGAGCTGTGTTTAGATACATTAGTGCCATTCCCAGAGGTAGCACCGACCTCCCAAATGCTTTTGGGGGCTGTCGTCTCCTTCCTGCTTAAAGCCAGGACAGGGATCATCTTAATGCAAAGCCAGATTGAAATGCAGCTATCTGGCTCAGAAGAAGGCAAGAATGAGCTTATAATTTTATTTTTTCCCCACTCAGAACTGCTTATAACCTGACATGTATTGATCTTGCCATTTAACAGTGTCTTTTTATCCATTCAAAGAACTGTTTTGGCTGCCAGAGCTTCTCAGTGTACATTTTTTCCTTCCAGCTTTACACTTCAGCACTTTTCTCACCAAATGGACCTGGCAGCATCTCCTTTGATGTCTGGCACATTAGCGTTGTGCTCATCAAGCAGAGGCTAATGCTCTGGCCACCTCTCAGCAGACAGAAAATTACACATACATCCCTCGAGCTGATGGCTTTCATGGATAGCAATTATGCACAGGGTTCCTCTTGGGACAACACATCTCCAAGCTCCAGGTAGCCAAATGGGAGCTTCTTGACTGTACACTTAGAAGATTGCTGTCTCAGAGTTGCACTTCATGCACAAAGTGTCCAGAGAGATGACCCTGCTGAAATGCTTGGCTCACAGGAGGGGTCCCATGCACTCACTGCAAATTTCAGCATTCCTGTAGCCAACAGAGGTCAGTGCAAACTAAATAAACGTCTGTCCCTGGCTTTGCCTTCCTGACTTGGTCACTGCCCTCTAGAGAAATCACAAAAACTGGGACAAGGGCAAATGTCCACTGCTCCTTGCCTCCTTTCCTCTGATGGATATTTTGTCCAGATGCAGTGCGAAGGATTTCTCCCTGAAATCAGCTTTGTCTTAATGCTCTAAACCAATTCAGACTTCTGAGCAGAGCTATGATCCAACTGGTAGCTCTGTGCACTCCAAACTTCTTTCTCCCTGAAGCTCTTTTTTCTTTCCTATCATCCTTCATTGCCACAGGGGAAAGAAAAGGAGCTGCCGAGCACCTATACACATACCTGCTGTCTGTATTGCACTCTTCATTTCAGACACATGAAGATATCCAGAATGATTTCTGTCTTCCTTGATGAAGATATCCTAGAAAGACAGTGTAGAGGCAGATTTCAAGCCCATATTGGCATCTCCCAAATTTACCACTACAGCTAATTATGTAAGGTACTTTCCCTCCTTAATAAGTAGGCTGAAAGAAAGATGAGTTGGGGTGACTGTGACAAGGAATACTCATTTCCAGAAGGCTCAGACAATATGTTACTGTTTAAGTTACATATACAACCTACGAAACTCACAATTTTGGGTGGGTGGAAACCTTTTTGCTCACTCTGCTTGGTTTATGTGTGCAGGCAATACTCACATCTCCATTAACGAAAAGACATTGTCTATAAGACATGAAATAAGCCAGGAGTCCCTGAGTCCCAGAATGATGTGGATTCATCTTTCACCATCTTAACTCACCATTGAAAGCCTACAAGCCCCACTTAAGGTGCTGTCAGTGGGAAGTGCACCCTTGCTACATGGGGAACTGGACTAGGTGGCCTCAAACCATCTCAAGAAGGATAAAATTAAGTGGGAGTTCATCCAACTCAGGAAAATCTTCCCAATCGGCACTAAGTCTGAAGGAGAAGGACCTGATACAGAGAAGCTGCCATGCATGCCCCAGCTCTGAATTTAGGTGTGACCCTAAATACCAAGCTACTGTCCTCACTGCTACCAAATCTAATGCTTATCCTGGAGCAGAAACCTTTCTCCCAGATAAACCTTCATTGGATCCTACACATTTCCACTACAAACTGCAGCAATGAGGAAGTGACATTTTTCACATGACTGTTCAAGAACTCATTTAAAAAGCTTAGGGAGCTGCTTTAAAAAAAAATCCAGTGGTGGCACATAGAAATTTCCAACAAATTCTGAGCCTAATTGGCCTTTCTGCTTTTTCTCATTTTTTTTCCCTCAGTATTCCCCCACACTAGAAAAGCCTCAGCTGCTTGTTTGGGGCACTTTACATACACCATTGCTTCCTGAGCTCTCAGCCTTTGCATGAGAGGATGGAAACCTGACCCACTAAGCAAGCAACCTTTGCAACATTTTTCCCCCCAGTGCTTTGGTATCACAGAGCATCTGCGCTCTGCTTATGAGAAGTCCAAGAGTACAGTGATGGCAGAGAACAGAGAAAGCAGCTCCCATGTACCATGTACTTCATGATTTTCCGCCAGAGGGTCCCAAACTCCTGCATTGTGAGTTGTCCATTTGAGTTGAGCTGCGCCTTTAGTTAAGAATTGAACAGTTAATGAGAGCCAGCCTAGCTGTCTTCATTCCTGAGGATGCTGCTTTCACAGAAAGATAGACATAAGATGCAGTCTCTTCTGTCTGTCACTTCATCTTGAGAAAACCAAGAGCTTTTCTGCTCCCAATTATGCTTAAATTCACCCTCTCTGGGACATTGTACACCTGCTCTCAAACAACAGGAAGTTTCCATTTATATGGTGTCTTTAACCGCACAAGAACCTGTGGTAATTACTTCAGTTGACATTTAGCCACTGAGCACAGAGGACCTTGTGGGTAAATGTGACCCCACGCTCCAGGCCACGTGTGCACAGTGCCTTGCCTCTGTGTGAGGCAGCACTGTATCAGCTCTGGTTGGCTGGTTTCTCCAGAGGAAATGGCACTGAAGGAGTCAAGAGAGCAAGGAACCGACCCTGATGCCCGCTGTCAGAAAGCAGCAGCAGCTTTTGAGCAATGCAAATGTCACACATGAGAAAACCTTCCCCTACCATGAGCTGCAGGAACTCGGGGGCCTCAGCAGACATCCCCCAGGGATGCTCAAAGGACTACGGACCTGCTCCCCTCCATACAGCACCTAAAAGTCCTGGGCAGGCATATGGCATCTCATTTAATGCAGCTGAGATGGTGAAAACTCCCTGCAAGCAAAACTCATCATCAGTGAATTATAAGCAAAATGCCACTGCCGCGAAACCTGAGTGAAAAAAGCTGATCCTGCAGGCCAGGATAGGTCACACTGGACATGGGCTACATGCTACCCAGAGAATAAAAAATCCATCTTGAATTAAAGCAGAGCAGTGACTTTGTCAGTTCTTTGAACGTGCCCTGCATTCACAGAGCCCACTTAGCCCAGGAGGGGCTTTGGTAAGGGGGAAAAGTCTCTTTCACTGCCTAGATGCAGAAAGCTGCAAAGACAGAGGGACATTTGGTCATTTTTTATTCCCTGGCAGTTTGTAAAGGTCTGAAAATGTCTCAAAGTTATTTCAAGACACAGAAGAAAAGAGACAGTAAGCAAACAAGGGGAAGAAAACATACTGGGGAGGATTTATGTTTTCATCAAGGAGCCCTCTTGTTCTACAAGGACTAGCAATGTATTTCCAGTGTTGTCTTGTTAACCGTAAAAAGATTGTGTGATTCATCTAAATAGGGAAAATACAGTAGAAAGGATAAACGTCCTGCCAGACATGTGCCTGCAATTTGGTGGTGACACTGCTTCTCCCCCTGAGAGCAGCTCTTCATGCAGCGCTAGCAGCCTGGTCAAGTTGCTGCCATAGGCCAGCGTGGATGCAGCCATGAGGGAAGGGCTGACCTACACCTTACATCTGTGCTGCCTCCTCCCCTTGGGCTCTGCCTGGGACCTGCACCCGAGGTTGACTCTTAGCCAAGCTCTGGGCCATGAAGAGGGGAAAACGAGAGCAAAAAGTTTGCTAGTAGCAGCAGGTTGATCCTCACCTTTCAGTAGACACACCAAAGAGATGGTATGCATGGCAAAGTCCTGCATAGACTCTGGGACAGTTATTTATTGAGGATTGTGGCTAATATTTACTTGCAAGTTCTCACACTGGGATGCTCAGCTCAGACATAACTCAAAGCAAGGATGGGCAGAACCAGGGAAGTTTATTGCTTCTACTGAAAGGATACATCCATCAGAGCTAAAATGCCTCTGCATGAATCAAAGCTGAATCTTCCTCCCAGGCTGGTCATTTTGTCTGCAAGAATTGATAAAATAGAAGGAATTAGTGAGAGCAATGAGGGTGACAGAGGTATCAGGTCACCATTTGGATGGAAAAGGAACACCACTCTGAAGACTCACATAGCTAAAAAGCCCTAGATCTGGTTCAGGTTCTCAAAGAGCAGAAAGGTCTACATGCCAGGCTGAAGGCTTTGAAGGGATATGATTTGTCTTAGACTACCTCTTCTGCTTCCTTCTCCAAGGACAGGTGCCCTTGTTTAGGCTCACAGGTGGCTACTCTGCAGTCTCTGCCCATCTACCTGTCCTGATGGAAACTCCTTGTTCTTGAACTAAGGATAAGGGAAATGGTAGTGACAAGAAAGTCTATTTATGCTGAATTAGTGAGTCTTAAGAGCACTTTGAGCCCTTGTACATGACTCAGTTGGCTCAAGTCCTCTGGCTGGGCTCCTGTCTCATGCTAAGGACAAGTTAGCAAGGCTGGGAAATGCTGAAAGCCAGCTGGAGACTTTGCAGAGGTGTGATGCAGGCCAGCAATGGACTGGGAAAAACTGGGTGACAGCGAGGAGAGTGGGAGGCACAACAGCCTGGGGCACTCACTGGTGCAGCCCAGACAGGGACTGAGCTCGTGCTGCAACTGATGGGGTACAGAGCAGGAAGGCGTGCATGTGGGAGCTGCAGAGATATCCAGAAGGACAGCATGAGGTAGGGTATGTCTGTGGAGCAGAGGCTATCCCTTGGCAGAAGTGGGAAGGGGAGAGGAGGGTGAAATTTGGCAGTCAGGCAGATGCACAGCTTTGCTGATGGCCATGCATTAAAGAATCTGTTAGCAGCTCATCTGGATTGTATTGCCTCCTTCACATGAATATTACTCTGATTTTCATAGAAAAAATGAAACCAAACTCATGTGCACGTAAAGGAACCCTGCTGGAGACACTTCTCATTCCTCAAGTTCCAACAGTGCAGTAAGCCACGCTGAGGACTTTTTGAGGACCATCAGGACACCACTAAATCCTTGGTCTAATTTGCACTAGACTAAGAATAGGGAAGCACCAAAGACATTAGCTGGGCTGTAAAAGCTTTACCTTGCAGGAGCACTTCGTTAAGGAGTTCTTGCAGCTGCGAGGCATCGATAGCTGAGCCCTAATGCAGGATAAAATGCAAAGGGAGGTCTGTGAGCATAAAGTTTTCTCCCGTGTCACTTTTGCCTGAAACTTCATGACTGATGCACTGTGGCAACCAAGAAGGACCTCTGCTTGTATCAGAGTAGCAACAGCATTCCCTTAGGACCATAACAAGGCCCTTCATGCTGCTGGACCATTCTTTGTCTTTCCCTACAAGAGTTTGCAGGGGAGTTACAGGCACTCCCACCACCATGAGTGTTTCCAGCAGCACTGGGAACACTTGCTGACCTCACTAGCCCCTAGCTGGAGTGTTGTGGAGTGGCAGGCACAGCAGGCAGCTGGATGAGTGGGCTGGGAGCACTGGCTCTGCTGCTGCCTTCCTTCTGAACTGCCTGCCCATCTGTGAACCTGATTGCCTCCCTCCTGGGACGCCCCCAGGGCATTCAGCGTGGCAGCCCATGTTCATTTTCACCTTCATGGATTGATATAACTATTAACTGCAAGAGGTCCATTGTGCAAAGACTTTTAGCAGTGATTTTTTTTTCTTTCCCTTGACTAAGTCGAGGAGTTCTTTATAACAGTTTATTAAACCATTAAAAGCATCTCCTGTGAACACACAGATTTTGGCTCTGAAAGAGCAGGAATCAATTACTCAAATACCGACTGATGTCTAGCTTCCAAATGCTGTGAAGGCAAATGGAAAATGATGCTGATGAGAGAGAGGGGGGAATACTCAAGGCTTTCTAATTGCTTACAGAAAATGAACGAATCCAAGCCAAAAAGAAAAAAAAATTGTACACGTGCAAGTACATTTCACCAGCACAACCACAAATCTTCACCTCTCTGCTGATATATGGGGCTAGCCAATCTACCTCAGCCGGATGTCCCATTTTTCTGGGGGTTTCTTGGCAGGCCAGTCAATACTGTTTTCAGGGTACTCACTTGAGGACAGAGCTACATTGCAAAAAAAAGATTTTTCTAAATAGATTTGTATTGACATTGTAGACCAGTTTTTATCTTTGCAAGTCCCCATGCCTGCTTTTGTCTTCATTTTTCAGCAAGATGCTTTAGATAGGATACCTGTTTAGCATATCTCAGGAAGACAGCCTTATAGGAGCTGTCCTGGTTCTCCCTTGGTACATCCTGGAACAAAGACAAAATACACACATAAAGAATTCGCTTACAAAATCATCTGGAGGCAGAACTCTGCAGATCCAAAGAGCACTTTAGAGAGGGCAGGGAATGTATAGTATAGGCTGCAGTTTTAATGCCCCAAAAGTGGACTAGGAGCACAGGACAGCTACCGTGGTGAGGGAAGAAGCATAGTTAGGATGCTGTTGCACAGTACAACCACGAAAGAGCAGCTCAGGGCCTAAGGAAAAAAACACAGAGGGTGACAAGACAGCAGGGTGGAGTTTAACAAGTCTATACATGAGTATAGAGATATAGAACTTGATCTTAATTGATGGCCTTTGGTTGAAACCACTGGCTTAGGGCACGTGAAGATGCATGTGAACCAAGAAAATAGAGCAGGAGTTGACTTATACTTTCTCTTGTACATTCCCAGCCCCAAGGGAGATTTGACTGTACCTGAGCAAATGCAATTTGATGGTTAAGTGATCTTTTTTCAACCCTCTGGTGAGGAGATCCACCAGGCACTAAGGGGAACTACCCTTAACATCATAAAGTTTTAAAAAAAATTATAATTGTAAGTCTCAATGCTTTCAGCTCTGTATGAGATGATTCACACCAGTGAAACCCAAATATCTGAACAGGAGCAGAAAGTGTGGGTACCATAATTCATCAAAGTCAAAACACTGGCTAATGACAACTGCCAAGTAAACTGACAGCTTGTCAGTGGAATGAGATAATAAGTCAATGTTTACACCAGCCACCTAATGGGGCTTAATTGTGGGCTGGAAAAATGAATCACAAGGGAAGGACTCTGTTTTCTGTTCTTCTGAAGCAGCTTTACACCTTTAGCTTCAAAGACTTGCACTGAGTTTGCACTTCTAAAAATATCAGCCTCTCAGCAGCCTGGTTTTGTAAGCAACCCATGAGATAGTAGTGTGGACTGGACCAGCTCTGGCAGGTTGTACAGTTCATAGCCAGGAAGCCAAGCAACAGATGTGGGCTGGGCTAGACTAGACTGGCCAAGAGGTGGGTCAAAATGGAGGTACAACCAGTTTGAAGTGTGATTTCCCTTACATCTGTGAAAACATCCTGATGAAAATCAGAAGAAGAAGAGGCTTTAGGCCTCACCTCAATAGACTCATGCTTTCTTGGGTTTTAGCACTTATGTGAAACCTTTCCCATGGGGAAGACATATATGACCCTCCTCTCAGGTGTGAGGTCTTTTAAAAAAGAGGTCATACTCAAGCTGTGATTTTTTTTTCTCGTCCAGGTTTCCTCCTCTCTTCTCCTTAGACACATTGCCCATTTAAAAGACTTCGGAAGAATTTAGTATCTTTGAAATGCTCTTCCCTCTGCTATATTTGGTTGGTTAAAGTTTTAAGGAGGCGAGGTGTAAAAGACAGACAGACAGGGTGATGGAGGACCTGTGCAAGGTTTCCTTCAATAAAGAGGCTCTGGAAGGGATATATGTGAAAGAGGAAGGACTTTGTTGTCACTCTTATCTCTCCAGCAAGGTACTCCAGGCTAGTCACCTGCTCACCCAGCAAAGTCACAGGGTGACAGCACTGAACTCTAGGGTGGGGACAGAGTGGTGACAGAAGAACAGAGTGGTGTCTGGTATGTAGGAAATTAAGGAGTCAATAGAGGTGGCTACTGAATTGTCAGCTCTCTGGGAACCATTCACCACCACCAACATCAACATCAGTTTTTACGGACTCTTACCATTGGCAGCACTGTGCTGGCTGAGGAGTCTGAGTTCCTAGAAAAGAGTTACGAAGAGTCAAACTGGGAGAGAACTGACCTTTTCAGAGCATTGATTTGCAGATGTGGCAGAAGACAGACACAGACAGTAGCACTGCCCAGTCCACAGTCCCACAAAATCCTTAGCACACGCACCACCCAGCCCGTCTCAGTTCAGCTGAGCCTGTTGCACCAGTCCTGTTGTCTCTATGTACAAGCAAATATGAGCAGGTCTGAGTCTCTGGCTGCTCTGTGACCACTGTCTTCCCTGAGCCAGTCCTTCTGACATCACGACCAGAGAGAGGGTAACTTGTCTTGCTGAGCATGCCAGGATTAACTTCACCACACAGAAGACCAGGCTCTTATGAGCCACATAAAATTTCACCTGCTTTCTTTTCGACTCATTTAATAGTCAGGAATAAAAATAACATCTGGGCCACTAGCAGGTACCATCTTTTAAATGTCTGTAGGCTGCCTGGACATGAGCCAAGGTCATCATTCCTTCTGAGACTCACTTAGTAGCAACATTCAATATCTGAGTTTTGATTTTAATAGAGAAATCGGGCAAGCCAGTTTTATGCAGGTTTTACAGCATCTGTGCCATTACATAGGTGAGTGCTGCAGAGACCCACAGGAGAGGGATCCCAACACTTGGCCCAGCTCAGGAAGGTCAGAGGCACTCCTGGAGAGTGCTGACTCCCAAGGCTGAGCCATCCTGTGCACAGCTCATCGTGCTGAAGGCAGTCCAGCCCAGAGCACAGGCTTCTCATGTTTGTTTTCCGTAACTAAGGACTTGCCTTAGTTAATTCTCTGTTATTTTTGCCAGAGGGTCAAAGCCTACAAAATAATCTTGTTATTAAGATAGAGGCCTATGAGGTAAAGAACTGCAATCATCTTTGCTATAAAGCTTATGAAGGTAAGCCAATGCCCATCTGATGCTTGAAGGTCATTTGGTACAGCTGAATGCTGTGGCTTGATCTTTACATATGGCACACACAGACATTTATGTGAAAATGTGGTAATAGCTGCTTTTACATGAACTAAGATTTTTTTTTTTCCCCAATAAACTTACCTTCAAGGTCTCTTTCATGCCCACAGGGAGCTCTATGAGCCTGTCTATGAGATGGCTGGGTGAAAAGATCAAGGCCTTTCACCCCTCTTTGCTTTTCTAGGTCCCACTCTAAATAGAATGGGACCTTATCTGTTAGGCATTTAGCCAGCATAACATAGGAAACTACATAACAGCTCTGAGAAAAACAAGGTCACAGTCCTCCTTTCAGTGAAGAGGTATTTCCTCAAAATTGGGAGATAAGGCTGGGGAGGGTGAGAGGGCAGTGATGCATATCTCAACAGTTATTGCTCACTTGTGTGGCTCTTCGAATACCTTGTTGGCTGCATATTGCACTCTTCTGCTGAGGCCACCCCTATGCATCTGACTATAGGTCCGATTTTCCTCAACATGTTGCTTAACACTCTTCTGTGTCTTCCAGTCATACTTCTAGAGTACGTTAAAAGCAAATTGCCACATTAGTTATCTTGACATTAAACTGTTAAATCCTGGCACACTATAAACTCTAGGGCCTATAAGGAGTACTTATCATCTTACTCATTGAAGTCTTGATTCTTCACAAAAATTCGTAAGAGAAATTCAAATTCTTGGTCCTCTGTTGTAGCAGGAATGACAGCATAGGTTCCTGGGCTCAAGATAAAGCAGCTGGTCACATCTCGAATCAGGGAAAAATCTTGTTTCAGAACCTGGATGCTCCCCTGAAACAAAAATATATCTGTGTGGTTATATGTCAGGAGCCAAAGTAAATCAGCAAGGGCACTCACAGCAGCCTTACATTCCCAAAGCTCTCTAAAGTTACACTGCATCTAACATGCCTTAAACACCCCAGTAGTATGGAAAGACCATCCAGGTGACAGGCTTTGTTCAAGGACACATCAAAAATGCACTAAAGGGGAAGGACTGAAAGAAACAGAAGGCAAAATGAATGTAGCTGTAATTGAAGAGAACTTCAATTAACATTAAGCAGACTGCAGCTCATGAAGGAATCAAGGATGAACACTCTTGCTATATCTTCTTTGAGGTCTGGTGTGACTCAGAGAGGTCAGAGAACTCACTAAGCATCTCACCCAAATGAGAGTGCTTCAAGAAGCACAGCCCAAATCTTCCAGCACGTGTCACAAGAAAACAGAATATTCTGATCTTTCTTCTGTTGTACCAGTATTCTTGCTGAGATGAAACAAATATAACGCAACAGCTATTACTATGATGACACATAAAGATAGCATAATAAAAAAAACCCTTACTAAACATATTCCCCAAAATACATCAGCATGTATAAATTCCATTTAGAATGGTTATATAGCGTGGCAGAGTTATTTATGAGCCATGCCTTTGGGAGAAAATAACATAAAACTGCTATTTTGAGAGGAAAAAAACAACAAAAAAAAGTGACTCCTGTTACAGGCAGCTGGGAGGCAGCCTGCCAAATACTATGGGTCAGATCTTGAGCAGATAAGAATGGGCAGTGCTGCAAAGAAATAAATGGTGTAATCCTCCTTTTACTTTTGGGTCTCATTCCATATTCCTTCTGGTAAAAAGCAGAGGCAGATTAATATCTCAATGGAGTCAGAACGGGTGTGAGATAGGAATCAGCCACTATACATTGCTCAGCTCTATCATGGAACATTAAACTTCCCTCACAGCCATGTATTAGCCTTCCACGTCTATATTTAATCAAAGGTTTCCTAGAGCTAGCAGATATGCCCGTTCTCGTTTGCATTCTTGCCTGTACTGCATTCCCCTCTCATTCTGGCAAGGCATAATACTCTTTGTACTTCACAGCAAGAATTTGATGCATCTCAAAAGGTACTGAACAATGAATGATGCTGCTAATGAGCAGCTGATGGTTCAGGGAAGAGAGTGAAGCCACGTGAATTGTATTAACTGGTGCCTCTTGCACAGAGAAAGCTTTTGTAAACTTTTATGCAGGGATGCCGCCTCTGATTGCCTCAAGCATGGAGGCTAGACACTAAGAAATAACCTGAGGGGCAGGGGGGTTGGTCCCTTCCAACCCTTAAAACTCTGTCATTCTGTAATAGGTTGTACATCTACCCTGGTTGTAGCTCCTCAACTTGGCTTTTTTGCTGCTACCAGGGCATGATGCTAGACAGTCTATGAGGAGCTAGCTGGTAGACCATCTCTCCATGTCAAAATACTTAATGTTTGTCCATAGGTGAGTAATTTATGTATAATCTGCCTTATCAATTTGTATCAACACCATTACATTACTAAAAGCTGTGGTGTGACATAGCAGCATGACTCATTGAGAAGGTGCTCATAGTAATCCTGGCACCTCTAATAATGGTCTGTTCTGGCCTTGCCCTTCAGCTACCATGTAGGAGGTCACTTAGCGTCAGAAGCCTAAACTGAGCCTGAGGTGAGCTGTGGGCCACAGTGGTCATGTTATCCAGACTTGACATACTCATCAAATTTCATCCATCCTTCAGAATGGATGGAATGAATACCAAGAGAGAGAAAAACTAAATCAACACACTTGAGCATCAACTATAAGGGAAGAAAGAATTGTTAAACATAAAGCAAGAATTGAACAAATCTGTGTCCTAGTCTACTTGATTAAACAACCTCTTTTCCAGGGACTCAAGATCTATGCCATCACTTCCCAGCAAGAGACATTTCTGTTAAAATGGGTAAATAATCGAGGTAGACATAGAATCATGACGGTTGGAAAAGACCTTTAAGATCACTGAGCCCATGTATCATGCAAGAGCGTGCAGGGATCTCCATGCCTGGTGACTGTTGGAGGACAGATGATGAGGATGCTGGAATGGAAGGAGCAAGTTCCCCATTCGCCACGCGCAGCAGCTCTTTCTGCGTGGCACAGTTGGCCCTATGGAATCCTGCGGGCCTGATATCTGCACCAGGCAGAGATTCTCTGCGTAGAGACAGAGAGTTCTGCTTGCTGGAGGGATGCTTTTTTATTGCATCTTTTATTTATCAGACTTTTTTTTATAAGAGACAAAGCCATGCTTTTCCTTTATGTGGAGCTGTTAGACTTATGGCATCAATTATTCAAAGTCTGAGACTTAGGACAAACCTCTTCAGTGATATGGAGGACTTGAAGTTAGGATCATAGCAATCCACTTCTTTTTTTCTTCAGGTTAAGAACAACCCTTCTCCCACTCAGCCAACAACAAAAACACTTTTGAAAAAGGCTATCATCCATCCACAATATCAATTTGGCTTTCATTAAGCCTGGTAACGCTCTGACAACAACTGCCCTTGAAACAGCAACTCCCTGGACAATCATCAAGAAAAAAAAAACACAGGGAAATTGTAGTGGAGGTCCCAGGTATCCAAGTGGGTTACCCCTGTACGTCTAAAGGAAAGCCTTCCACGTATTTTGCACATGGGTTCTGCCTGCCATTTCTGTGATAGAAAAGGAAGATGAGTAAGGCCCATTTTGGGGAACAAGGGGCCATTCACTTCCCTACTAGACCTGGAGTACTATGGATAGTGCTGTCTGTCATGTCTTGTGCAGGGCCTGCAAGCCATTTCACCAGTACTCCTGGAACAGATGAAATTACTCTGGCACCGTCTTGTAACCTGAGGTCTCCCTGAGTTTCACAGGGCTATTTTGGGATGCTACAGAACTGAAAGTTCATCCTTTCTTCTCGTAAGATGTGAAAAAAAGGAAACTAAGCCTGCCTAACTCTACCTTCCATGTGATGTTCTACAATAAAAGGCATCCAGAAATTCACTCCAGATACTGACTGCTCTCTTTTTACAGCCCAAAAGGCAATTCAGTCTTTCACTTCCATGTACAGGTGTAACAAGCCACACAGAAAACAACAGTGCCTGTGTGCTGTCTGATTGTGCTTACCATGGTGATCAAAAATCCAATCTTCAGGTTTTTTGCGTGTGGCGTATCCTCAGCATGTTTTTGCATGAGCGAGATGACTACATTATAGTTTTTGGAGTCAAAATCTGGCACTTTGAAAAAATACTGAAGGTTCCTTGAAACTGTGCCTGCTGAGAAAGTGTGAATAGATTAAAAGTAGCCACATAGATGTTCCAGTAGTAGCCTATCGTGTAAGATCTTTTGTTGTGGACCCAGAGGAACAGGTACTTACTGCTCCAAGATCTTTCCCATACAAAAAGAGCACTGTTGTCTCTATGTTACCAGTAGGAGTTGAAGCACCTGGAGTGAAACTAATTGTGCATTAATCACTCTAGAAATCTCTGGCAAAGTCACAAAAGTCATGCAGATTTCTCAACACATGTACGTCTGTTTCACCTACATGGCACACATTCCCTGAAACAGAAAAACAGTGATTCCTAACCAGCCTCCTGATCCATTCACTGAGCTGAAAGAGGCTGTGGCTTGGAGATCGCAAAAACATTGAAGAAAAAGGCGGGATGGAGCAATGCTATCCTCCCATCCCTTCCTGTTCATGTTTGGGATAGCCAAGACAGAGTATTGAGCACCAGAGAGAAAAGGCTGTTTCTTGGCCAAGGTTTTGGTTAAAAGGAAGCATTCCTGATAAGAAAGCAGTAAAATACCCAGACCAGGGGGAAAAGGGCTGAGATGGCAGCGTCTGCTGAAATCAGTCTAGATTTGAATCAATAACAGTGTTGAGTGGCCTTGAAAGCTGCAATTTAGCCCAATTGTACTTGGATGGGAACCTTGCCAAAGCTTTACTAGAGGGCTGGGGGAAAGCACACCTCCAAGAACCATGTCTCTGCACTCATTTCAGCCTCTCAGCTCCTGGCTCAGTCCCTGTGCCATGGCACAGGCATTGCTTTGTTAGCGCTCCTTGGGCATGGTGATCAAGCCTATGAGAAGGAAGCTGAAACCTGTAAGACAAAACCTGTTTGCTGCTAAATCAGGAATTAGTGTTGCAGAAAAAAAAAGCAGTTTCTTCACTGACCACATGCTACCATCTTAGTGATGCAGCTATCAAAAAAAAGATAAGACAAAAAAAGAAAAAAAAATACTAATAATAATCAATCAGAGCTCACAATGCCAGAAGAGTCCTTGCACAGACAGTAGAGCCAATGGTCTTTTCTGCTCAAAGGCATTTCTACTTTTGAAAATAGAGCTTTGTAGCACAACTCTTTCATTTCTTAGTCATTTCAATTCAGAGTATTTCTCACTCTGTAAAATCAACTACATATTCACCAGACCAGATTTTCTGATGAGGTCATCAGTCACACCTACTGCAATTGGCGGAAAGAAGATAAAAAACCAAAATTTGATTTAAAGAGTTCAGGGTTTCTAAATCTCAAATCTCTTGTTTTAGCTCAATTGACACTGCTGTTGCTTTGTTTCTGCCTCTTTAGCTGATAGGTGCTGCAATGGGAAAGGGCAAGCATTAACAACCCATGATCAATGTCTCAAAGTGAATGTTTCACTGTAAGCACCAGAGGAGAGGAAGAGAGGACTGGATGACAGCAGTGAGTATCCATTACCTGCAGAAAGGGCTGGACTCCACAGGTTGATGTGCCTGTCCACAGACCATGTTGTGCAGTGCTGATCTCCAAAGTCCAGAAACGTTGGGGTGATGTTACATATACACAACCAGGAAAACTGCTCCTGGAAGTTTTCATAAGACATCCTACAGAGGAGAAAAATCTCACCTTTCAGTTTGAGACACTGATCATGTTCACTCCTCCATGTTCTTAAAAGGGGATTACAAAGACCACTTGCAGGCTGTGACTGAGCTGGCTGATACCTTGCAGAAGAGGTCAACTCTCAATGCGTTTGAGCTGCCCTAGCAGCACCTAAAGCTTCAGAAAAATTACAGGGCATGTTCAGCAGTACCTAGGTGGAATCCTGCTATCTCCAGTACATCTCTAGCACTGCACTTTGTTTTGTCTTTCTGCTGTGTCCTGCCCCACACTCATGCTTTGCTCAAACCTGCAATGTCTATCTCAGACCAGACTGCATTCCCTTGCTTTCTCGAGAGTCTCATGGGAGAAGTGTACACTTTCTAAATAACAAAAGCTGTTCTAAAGCATGGCTCACACATGACTAAACTGGATCTGAGAGTAATCAGAGGCAGTGAAAAACCACAGACACCTGCAAAGCAGTCAAGTGCATAAGGTGTATGGCCTTCTCAGCCACCCCTCCCCTCTGAGCACCAGCCAGTCCAAGGTTCAAGCTAGGTGCTCTATGGGGAAAGGCAGTGTGACAAAATTACTAGGTCTCAAGGAGCTTGGTTTTTACTTCTCTTGCTTTTATTTTTTTCTTTTCCCCATCTTGTTACTTAATCCTGCCCAGTTTCATTTCTCCAGGTCTTGTTTCCTCTAAAACCACGGGGTTAGGGCAACCTGCAATTTGCTGTTTGCACACAGCTGACACAGGGTGCTTTGAGCCATCACTAAGAACAGAGGACTGCCTAAATGACTCTTTTTTTTTTCATAATGAACACAAATAGAAAATTGAGTAGACAGAAGGAGCAACAGGTAAATACCAGAATTCTCCATCATCCTTATTCCTGAGGAGTTCTTCTCTGTATTTAGGCTCAACATGGTCCCACTGGGGAGAGCTAGGGAGAGGAACAAATCAACAAGAAAATGTAAGACACAATTCTCTATCTCTCTGGTCAGACTGTTCCTCTAACCAGCCTGTCAAGTTAAGAGACAATGTGAGGGGTGAGCAAACTGCACATTGGGAACAGGGTTGTGCTTGATATCTTCATAGACAAGGCCAGCAAACAGAGCTCTGCATCTTTGCTGTCAAGCCTCAGTCACTCATCTCAGCACTGGAGAGGTTAGTGAGGTACCAAGGAGTAGCAGTCTGAAGTGCTGATACTACACTGACATGTCAAGGGCATATTAGCCTGTCAAATGTGCTGTTTCTAAGCAGCATATTTATAATTAAGTGATAATTGTACTTTCTACAGACTTCAAAATAAACAAACAGAGCATGAACCAATAATTTACTGATTTATGCAGCTTACCTATGATCATACTCTACTGACATTTCAATTACAGTTAGGATTACAGTTCACCCTTCCAAAATATGGGAGGATGCTGTATGAGTAGATAGCTTTGATCCCAGCATTAAACATGTCTGCAACACATCCAGACGCAGCAGGCTAGCCTGACTTTTTCTCAGCAGAGAAGTTGTGTTCCTAGCAACAGGGAGAGGTCGGATGCTATCAAATCACATTAGGGTGACACGTGACCATCTCTCCAGTCAGGGAAACACTGAGGCAATTCCATCCAGGAAACTAACATCTATTTATTTACAAAACACTGTTGCAGTCTTCCTCTCTATCATTCCTTTCCTCAGGAAGGAGAAGTTAGTGTACACACACAGCAGCAAAATGCTTCTTGCATCTCCTAAGCTGTGTGTGGGTCCAAAAGATCAGTTGGAGCCATCCAGTGACACTTTGCAATAACCAAGGACCCTTTTTGTCACTCTGTCACTGCATAAAAATACTGCCCTACTCTCATGGACTTTGCTAAACATCCTCTTCCCAGATTCAGACTCATGGGAGGGAAAGAAGGAGCAGGAAGGTGGACTACTGCAGGAGAATTCAATAGAAGCAGCCAGCCAGTGTCTAGGGGCATGGCCAGAGTTTACTTCAGGCAATATCTCTTTTATCTCTGTCTTTATATGGAACAACTCACTGGGAAAAATGTACACATAGACAAAAAAGGGTATGCAAGCTAGGCCTAGTGAGGAGCATATATAAAACCATTATGCATTGTTTTTCCCTGGATCAGCTTTTTGTGAGCAGTTATTGGCAAAGAGAAAAAAACCCACTTATAATCAATTTATTTAGAAATATCTGCTTCATTATAATAGGTACAAGGCAGAGGTCCTCTACAACAAGCCCATAAATGAGTGGTTCTCCTTATGAGATTAAAGCTTTGAGACCATACTCATCACTCCAAGGCCCCTTCCACTCCCCATGGCCCCATGGATTCCAGATTCTGATGATATGTTTCCAGCCATTCTTGTAGCGTAGCTGTAAAGAAGGAAGAAAACTAAACTCAGCTCCAGCTTTTCATAATCGTTATATTCAGTGAAGAGATAAGTAATAAAATAGCTCTTCTCCTATACCTCAGAGACCTGGTTTAACTTCTGATCTCATTTGATTGCAGCTAAAAATCAATGCCTTTTGCTATGTTGTCAAGGAATGTTGTATGTGAGAAATACACACCCATTTTGCCTTCCGGAGGACTGTGAATAGCTGACACAGAGGCAAGGAAGCAGCAGCATTCCTGCCACACTGCATGACTTCAACAGCCTTGGGAAATTCCAGTGTCTAATTCTGCACATCTGATGCTGTGAGTCAGCAAAGGCAGAAACTTTGAGAAACGAGGTCACCAGACTGCCTGGGGTGAATGTCGACAGCACAGAGAGATGATGATAAATGTAATCTGTGGCTCTGTGTCTCCAGTACTGTGGTTTCCAACAGCTGGAGTTTCTAGTGCTCTCCTCCTATTGTCACTGATTTAAACCAAAGTAACTCACTTTAGCCCATGAAGCTCAAATGGTGGAAGCTGAAAAAAGCAAACCATTTGTTTCTGGCTGCACACAGGCAGTATTGGAAGCAAATGCCATGGCAGTCTCTTCTCAGGAAAAGGCCCAGCTCTGGTCAGCTTCAAACCTATTCCCATAGGACACCCTCCCGGAGGCTTTGGCACTGACGTTAGGTGGGGCGAAGATTGTTCCTCCTCTGTGCACACATCATGAGCAGTGGGAACCTGAAATAGCTTGCTTCCTCTCCAACAGGATTCAGGATATTTCCACTCCTGTCTTGGGAAGAGTCAGTTGTGGCCTCCTCTGAAACCTGGCAATCCCTAGCCTTGCATTTTGGAGCCTCTTGGCTATGAGCAAGTGTTCCCCAAGAAGCAACCCACTGGCTATGACGATGACAGCAATCATGCCATGGCATTTGAATCTATGAACCTAAGTCAAGCTCTTAGAGAAAACTCTCGAAGAGAGGGGAAGAAGGGAGAAAATAGATGAGGGAAAACAACATCTCCTTTCCAAAGAGCTTTATATTCTGAGGTTAAAATGCGTGGTAGCTACCTTGCCTGATTGTTTGGTTTCCTTCTTGGCCTTGCTTTACTGTTAACTCTCCCTGTGTGCACTGCAGCTTACTGGGATAAGCCACGGCCTGACTTCTCATTTTAAAAAATTCTTCCTTTCTTTTGATCTGTGTGATAAATTGGTCCTGTTTTCAGATCAACATTATTAATATCTAACCAGAAGTTCTATGTAAGTAGAACAGCCTTAAAAGATGGAGAAATGCTAGTGTTGAACCAGCAAGTTATTTACTTTTCACACAGTGATTTTTGGCAGCTTATGATTGAATTGAACAAACACAGATTTGCATCATATGACAAATCCCACAATTTCAAGCAGTGCTTCTATTCCCAGTTGAAACAGAAAACTGAATTGTTTGAGAGTCAGCGTGGAACAAAAATCACCAGAAACGCTGTATTTGCAGTTGAAGTGTCCCAAAGCAAAAAATGAATTTAAACTGAATTTTTCAATTAGAAAAAGATGTGGGATTCAGATATCTTCCCACTTCCCATTGTGCCAGAACCCTTCTATCTCCTGGAATCTGAGCTATGTGCTTTCAACAATCCCTCTGAAGCATGAAGCTAACTAAAATTACTCTGAGTGGAACATCAGTGTGACTGCCCTGTAGTGGATCATCGATACAAGACCACTGGGCAGGAACAAGTCCTTGATCTTACCTTCACAGCTCCTGTGACAGTGTAGGCATGACCTTGTACAATTCCATTTCTCAGCTCCATGTTCCTCCTCATCTGCAAAAGGAAGAAAGCATAGCTTTTAGCTCTCTACCACACTGCAAAAGTATGTCCATTAGGTCTTGGAACTGCCTTTTGTCATGGCAGAAAAGAGACTTGATTTTGACTATAGCAATATCCATATACTCTGGCTCCTCACTGCAGACATATGAAAGCTAG
The DNA here is from genome assembly GCA_013401255.1 of Urocolius indicus. Lineage (NCBI taxonomy): Eukaryota > Metazoa > Chordata > Aves > Coliiformes > Coliidae > Urocolius > Urocolius indicus. The sequence goes on from WBNH01000737.1 coordinate 236,821, forward strand.
TAACTTTGATAAAACTGAGGTCATAGAATCATAGAATGGTAGGGGTTGGAAGGGACCTTTAGAGATCATCTAGTCCAACCCTCTGCAAAAGCAGGTCAATCTAGAAAAGGTCACATAGAAACACGTCCAGATGGGTCTTGAAGGCCTCCAAGGAAGGAGACTCTACCTCCTCCCTCGGCAGCCTGTGCCAGGGCTCCCTCACCTGAACAGTGAAATCATTTTTTCTTATATTTAAATGGAACTTTTTGTGTTCCAGCTTCATCCCATTACCCCATGTCCAGTTGTTAGCTACCATAGAAAAAAGGGATGCCCCAACCTCCTGACACCCACCATTTAGATGTTTGTAATTATTAATAAGATCCCCCCTCAGTATCCTCTTTTCTAGATTAAACAGCCCCAAGTCTTCACACATTTGCAGGTTCTTCAAGGGTCCAGAGCTGTTGTAACTGCAGAAAGAGCTGGACAGAGTCACTGGCAGAATTTCTCAGCCACCCACAGCCCAGCATCAGCTGCCTGAGCTGAGGAGGCTAGTCCTTGGCTTGTTTGCAACAGCTGAGTTTTGTGTCCCAATGAACCAGGCATTACAGGAGTAATATCACAGACTCTGCAGTCTCTCATGCTGTAAGGGAAGCCTTGGCAACCTTTTAGCAAGACACTTGCTGAGCATCACAAAGGCCTTTTGCAACTTGCCAGCATTAATATTGGTAGTCTGCAAATTACAATGTGATTATAGCATCCTCTCACAGAAGAGAGGTGCATTTCAGCCTTGCTAGAATCTATCATGAAGCCATGAGGCCAAAATTAACCCTGCTGCAAAGGCTATCACTCTATTGTAGTGGAATAAGCCAGGAAAGATGCCACAGACAGAACAATCTATCTGCATCTACCCAGAAGCCTTTACATTCCTTACTGCACAACCTTATCTACTTTCTGCTGCCAAGACCTCTTAAAGTTTACTATGGCACAGAGTGTTTATTAACTTCCTTTTTCACCTGAAAGAGCAACCTTTATGCAAACACTGTAACCCAAGAGAGGCATGCTACCAGCCTTGTGACTCACCTGGCCTGAGGTGCTACACCCCATCAGACACCGAGATTTGTCAGCTGCTTTCAGGATCTCCTCCAGATCAGGAGGGGGTCTCTTCAATGAAAACTGCATTTGGACTCCACCTGTGAAGTCTACTAAAGCATCAGAAAGGTAGCCTCCATGCAAGTTCTGGTAGGAGCCTAGCAACCTGGTTGAGGGGGAAAAAAGAAAAGTTCATTAGTCCTTATGCTGTATTTTAGTAAGCAATGTATGGCAATGGCTTCCAAAAGGGACACACGCATCGAGGCAGCAAGCATGGGGGAAGCCTGGGGTGTGTAGGCATTGGGCCAAGTAGTGAAAGGAAAGGTGACTGAAATATGTGGCCTCTGGAACAAATATGGCAAAGAGGGATTTTTTCTTGTGCATTCATCCAGATCTGAGGCAGCTGTCTACAGCCATTTACAGACACTGGAAAATAATAAGGTGCCTCTCATGCTAACACAGACATTTTCAGGAGATGAGCTGCATCACATCTTGAAGTATCTAGTTTCTTTCTTCTGAACAGGAAAGGAGATAAAGGTGACCAGTTCAAATGGATGTTTCAGATCAAATGGAGCCAAACTGCTAGTCTCTATATTGTATTTTGCCACCAGCCTTCACAAAAACGGCCAGTAATTCTTTCGTTAAACGAGAAACAGGAAGGAGAGAGGTGAAAATATTTGTCCATGCTCTCAAGTCAAGTCAGAAGCAGGCTTTCAGCACTGTTCCAAATTCATTCTGTCAGGGTACAATAATAGGCTAATAATTTAATATTGCCAACATAGTCCTTGTTGTTTTTATCGTGTGCTTTTTATTGAGACAGCAAATAAGCTGGAACATGCCGTACTTAAAGCAGGTAGACCATGCTGTTAAACCCCACCATATAGAGTGTATTTAATGAATGTAATCAAATGAAGTCTGCAGCTAATTGTATTTTGAAGGGTTGTCCTTGTCCTACACTGATGAAAAGAATTTGTCATGGGCACTGGGGAAAAACTTCTCAAATCGGAATCTCATAAACAGCATCGCTTGCAACTTTAATTTAATAGAGGTTTGGTTTGCTATGTAATTAAAATCTTATACAGCAAATTGATACTGAATCCTTAGTCAACTTTTCTGAGATATCTCAGGGCAAAATGCATCCTATTCCTGAGTCGCTCAGATGCTGCCTTAACATTTGTTTATTCTTGACCAAATCTGCCAAAATAATTAGCTCTCTTCTTCAGCTCTTCTATACTGCGCTGTGAATGTTAACAACAGCTTGATGAAGGGCATGTGTATCAAGTTCCAGCTCTTCATGTTATCCCTAACACAGGAATTTCTCTTTAACCTATTTAACAATGGGCAGCGTTACAGATTATAAGAGATCACACTGATGCCTTCACTCCTCAAAGAATATTTTATAATTCTTATATCTTTATTAATCATTATTAACCCTGCAGCACCCTGCAGACCGCAGCCAAGAGTCAGAGCTCTTTATGTGAAGTGAGATCTGACTAGAGACTCAAGGAGTGTACATATTATGTCTGGACATGTTCTTCAGCCATGCTTCCTTCTCATTGTCTGCTCGTAACAGCTACATGACCTCCCATGGGTGACTGTAAACAGAGATAATCCCTGCTTACAGTCTGCAGTTTTAAACAGGAAAATACAAAAAGTTAAACAGAGGTAAAGAAGTTTGCTCAAAGTAAGGAGGAGACACCTTTTGTGTCACCAGCTCTTGCCTTGTCCACTTTATTTCTCAGGTTTTAACATCTCAGAGTTGGACTGGGTACAATTAAGTCTTCATCCTGAAACTGGTATTACTAGGCTATGTTGGCCCTGTGTTTGCAGGCAGTCACAGTTCCTTACACAAGTATAGCACAAGGTGTGCAGCTGTAACACTGAACTCCTTCCTGTGGACTTTGCATCCATAGAAAGCGTTCAGCACTGGGCAGAAGAACAGACCAGGTATATTTACTTGGCATAGGCTTTTTCCAGCAAGGATGGCCAGAATTCATTTGATGTTCGAGGGTGTACAGACAGGTATCTTCCATTTAGGAACGGCAGCCGGTCATCTATCACTACATCCACCCAGTCTCCATACTGCCAGAACTGGAAACAAATAAAAAAATAAAAATGAAAAAGATGTGACAGCAAAGAATGAGCCTCTTTAAAGAGCTAATATTCATGTCAAGCAACAGCCTCCTGAAATAGCACAGGAATTAATCTCAAGCATGGGTATGTGCAAGTTTTCTCCTGAGCTGCTTAAGGCTAATGGTCCACATTGTTAAACAAGCTACCAGGTGGCTGCATTTCCCAGTGGCAGGGCCAGTCATTTGGGAATAAAAATAGTCCTGCAATCAGTGGGAGGAAAGATTACATGAGGGAAATGCACTAATATTCTTGGGTGACAGCAAGGTGATAAAGAACAATCACGCAGATGGTTCAGTGAGCCTCACCTCTCAGCTGCACTTGGATTTTACCCTGCAGCACAGCTCTCGGCCAGAGAACCTCTGCCAAGATCCAATCTCTAGATTTTCTTGCCTCTGTTTTTCAATTAAGACTCCAATGTGCTGCCACGGACAGGGACAGTGTAGTGACTAAAGACTATTTTGAGGTGTTATCCATCTCCTTGATAGATGAGGAGGATGCAGGTGGTCTCTCTAGCATGTGGACAGAGCAGGTGTTTCTCCAGCTGATCTAGCTGATGAAGTCTTTCAAGGGAGAAGACAGGGAGAGAGATGTGTGGGGATGAAGTAAAGGAGCCATTTCCAGAGTCATTAGCAGATTAATGTAGCTTAGCATGATTCACAATCATAAGAGGCCAAGCTCTTATTTGCAGTAATGCTAAGGACTCCAGTGGAAGTATGCCAGCAATAGATTAAGTCTAGAATGATTTTATTTCAACAGCTTTGATCAATGAAAAGCCCTAAAATGAGTTGTTCTGTTAGAAAGGCACGAGACCAGATCTGACCAGCAGCAAAGCAGCTTACACTTTTCAAAGCCGAAAGCAGGTTTGATTCTACTTAGGTTTTGCCTCACCCCAGCCTATCGCTTCCTACATTAGTGGCAACAGGAGGTGGCAGGGTTGGAATCTTCATACTTGAGCTCCAGGAGTGGTTTGAGGGTTCTGCATGATTTTAGCAGGATGGGGTTTGAGGAAAAGCCTGCCATTGGCTGTCCTCTGCCCAAAAGAGAGACAGGCAAAAGAACAGTCCAGAAGAAGTTGTCCTTTCGTTCACCTAATGTGCTGTTCTGTCACCAGCCAGCACCTGGCAGCAGTTGTGTATGAAGGAAAGCTGCGGTATCCAGACACACCTCCCCACAGTGCTGCATGTGCAAACACAAGTAAACAAGAACATCAATACGGAACTGTCTGTGGAGATTAATGCAGTCCAAACTCACTGAGTGCTATCTGTCCAAAACCAAGTTTCTTGTCCATTTCTGGTGAGGAGCTCAAGTTTAGAGGCCTTCTGGATGCAACATTATATTTTTTCTTCAGATGGATAAAGAGAGTTGCTTGTCCTGACTGTTGCAGTCTTTCAGATCATGATCTAATCTGAGTTCGCAAGGACAGGAAAAGCCACAATGGGAATGAGAAACTTCATGGAAAGTCCTAGGATGCTCTGGGAGTGCAAGAGTGATACAGGAGAAGCCATTTGTCCTCACAGAGGGCCAACACCCTCACTTCTTGGATTGAAAGTCTGGCTTCATGAAAGTTCTGAGTGCATACACTCAGGATTCAAAGCACTGCAGCTGGGAATGTGACAGTAAATGAAACAAAGAAACCCTAGTTAGGCAGGCTGGAAAGAGGAAAGTTCATCAATTCCACATTTGTGGTGAGTCTTTTTAAATCAGAACTTTGTTTTCCTGGGACTAGAAGATAAGAAATGGATAGGTGCAAGATGACAACAACATGCCACTGGTCAGAGGGGGAATACAGTGTGTTTATTGTGCCTTCTGTTTTTTCTCCCTTTACAGAGAAATTTAGTTCTGGAATTGAGCAAGGTGAAAATCCCACGCTTTTCAGTCACTCTCTTTTGCATGGTGTTACAACACACCTTTTGGATGTGTCCTGAAACAGGTCTTAACCACTTGTAGGCTTTAAAGATTTAATCTGTTTCTTCCTGAGCAGGGACATTAATGTTCAGGGCAGATTTACCTTGTTTTGAGTTGATGCACTGTGCCATAATCTCTTGTAGTATCTACAGAATATTTCTGGGTTTTTCCCAAACTGAGCTGCTGCTGCTTGCTGTCACAATGCATGGCACACCCAGCCTCACAGCCATCAGTTTCTGTGTCACAGAAAGTGATTCCTATACAAACATGGGAGTAAATTCCCAATGAAATAACTTCACTCTAATTGTTCCCTACATAAAGAAGTCTCTCAGCTACAGCTGACGATACATTTAACATGCTTAACTCATGCAGCCAAACAGTTGATGACTGCTCCAGGAAAACTGGAGCTGTCCTTTTTATTCCTGAGAGGTAACATGCTCCAGATCCAAAGAGGTGGGAAAAAAAAGAAGTTATAAGCTAAAATTTTTATATTAGCACATGATATGCCGTATTTGTGGTTCTTCACTGAACTGAGGACTAGTGGCTTAGCCTGTGGATGGCAGTAAAATATCTTTGATGGAATAATTGCAAAACATTGCCAAGAAGCATTTCCATTCACAGTCACTTTCTCTGGGGTTTATTACTCGAGGAAAGCCAGAAACAGTTGCATTGATTTGCAGATGAGATGACAGGGAAAACATTTTCAAATACTGTAAGGTATTTATCCTGCCTAAGATTTAAGGATTGCTCCTAACTAATCTTTTCAAAGCTCTCATGAAAGACGGTCTAGCTCATATCCTTTCAATGTGTTTCAAGGCGACTGGTGTCCCTTCAGCCAATTTATCTCATACAGTGCACCTCTGCATGTTGGAAATGGGCCAAGACAGAAACATCTGGTATTCTGAGGAGCAAAGGAATAGAAGAAAATTTAGACTTCCAACAGATAGTCCTCCTGGTGCTGCTCCAAGGAGTCAAAGCAGTCTCACTGCCAGAGCTCTTTGCTTGGTTCTGAACTACGGATAACCAAACAAAATTGTGAAAAAAAGGAGGATGATAGATGGCTAAGTATATATTGATTCTCTCTTTGCCTAGTTTAGCTTCTGGAGCTTAACAGTACTGTAAGTGCTTTTAATCCTACAAGATACTTGGTTGACTTAGATATAGGCAAGCAGATACAGGCAAGTTACTGCCTCAGTCAGGCTCCCAGGAGACTCAGAGAATTTCAAGAGTTGGTGGAAAGTGAGATTTACTAAAAAGCCTTGCTCCTCTCTCTGAAACAAATCTCAAACTATCAAAAGCCCATTTTTTTCTGATCTCTCTCAAGGGATTTGTAATTTCAAGCCATTTCCATGAGCTAAAAGGGCAAGGTGAAATATGTGGGCAAAGAGAAAATGAGTGCAAATAAATAAAGAACACAGGTGTGCTGACAGCCTTAAACTGTCCAAGTCAAAGCAGACACCAGAATGATGTCTAAAACATATATGCATATAAATCTATCTAAACAGATGGTATCTGTACTTCTAAGAGTCTTAACCTTCAGAAAAGGGGTTCAAATTCCCTGAAGTGCAATTGCACCAGCTGGAGAACAAGGGACCATTAGAAAAATTACATTTTTTTCTGAAAAATTCTGAACTAGGAGTCAGAACCAAAGCATTCAAAGAAGTCAGGATCTAGAACCACAGTTTGGACTCCTATATATAATACAACCAAATATATAATACAATCCCAAACAGTACCAACAGGGCAGAGACTACATACCCGGAAATGAAAAATCCCAGCATAATTGTCCTGGAAGCCTTGGTCCTTTGGTAAAACATTTTGCAAAAACTGCTTCTGCATTGTCAGGGAGCCTAGGGCAGCCAGCATCCAGCAGTCACCTCAAGGGAGGGAAGAATCCAGTGCATTCAGTCAGTTATTCACCATTGTGGACCATAGCTTACTCTTTAGGTGAGTGGACTTCCACATCTTAGAAATCTAAAAACCAGTTTGTTAAAAGAAACTGATGTTGTTCTATCTCACTTTTCTCCCCCAAAACACTGAACCTATACCTGGTATTTACCAGCAATATCCTTTGGGAACCCTGGTGTTACCCAGCCATCCTTCTCTATTTTCATGTTCCTCCTATCTTTTGTGGTCATATTGAGACTTGCAGTCTAGAGCACTGTTCAGGAAATCTTCAAACTTCTCAGTGGGGTGAGAAATGGGAAGACATTTCTTTCTGTACAGCCGTAGAGTTGCTCCCAGAGATAAACACAGTTATGGGCCAAGAGAAAAAGATGGAACCAATACAGGGTGCAGACATGTCTGGGTAAATATCAGAGAAGATGGAGAGAAATATCCACAGCAAAAAAACCACTGAGAGTCAGGTGAAAATAAGACATTCAAATTAAATGAAATTCAGTTCTGTAGATGCTGCAGCTGTGCTTGTGTACCCCAGAACTGTGTTTGGCCCTTATACTTGAAGCATCTGCCTGATCTTAGCTGGACTTCCCTTTCTATTCTTGTACATAGACAGCAGGTAGTATATCTAAGTTACAATGTTTAGAGCTGCTGCATTTGGGAATTTTGTGAAATATCTGCAGTAAATTTTGTGTGGGCCTGTGTGAGTCTGGATTGACCTGCACCGATTCTTTACTTCAGCTCCCATGATCTATGTCTTCCCACGGAGCACTCAGAACATAGCAAAGCAGTAATAGATTATTACTGCTTTGTGCCAATCTTTTCCAAAACAGGCATATGACCTTACCTATTTCTCCTTGCATGATATCAAATCTGCTAACCCCATCCACGATCAAATGAGGATTTATCTGAAGTTCCTGAAGGGAAGAAAATGCAGAGAGGGGTGTGAGTACCTGGCCTTTGCCAGCAGTGTGTGCCAGCCCCTTGAAGACCCTTGATTGCCTACCTTTCCCGCAGATGAAAATTACTGCTCTTGAGCTCTGATGTTTTGTTGTCTGCCACCAAGGAAACCAAAAGAGATACTCTATATCTCTTCTTCAGTTTGCTTAGCTGTTCCTAGGCATGCAATACTCAGTGTTGGGTCCGGGAATATTTTACTCTCAAAGCTTTTTGTGTTTCCATGCAGGACTAATACAGATCAGCCTGGGCTGCTTTTCATCACTCTGGTGAGGAAGCTATAGAAAGAGGGCTTAATCTCTGGCTGCAGAGTCCCATGGAACTGTCTGACTTAATTTCAATTTTGTGAGATTTTTCCTTGTATTCCTTGGGAATCTTGCTTGAGCAGTGAAGGGGGAAACACTTCAGAGCTTGGCTTTGCACATAGAAATGTGAACGCTTCTCCCACCTTCGTCTGCTATTGGTCTGGGATATCTGAGTGCACAGGTAGAAATGGCCTGAGCATCCCCTGTGAGTACATCTTGGCACATCCCACCTGAGTAAGGCTCTATTTTGAAAGAGCAATCAGCCCTAAAAAGGAAGGTCACTGTGTACTTAAGAAAATGAAGAGATAAAAGGAAGAAAAAACCCACATCTGAGTAACAAAAATAATGCAGCAGCTCTTACTTAAGTAGGCCCTGGCATTTCTTCTCCCCAATTGATTTGACATGCTGCACAAAAACGAGACCAGTGCACAACGTGACTCGTGACTCGCACGGTTGCATGAGCTCAGCATTAGCAAACACTGTCAGTTTTCTGAAATGGCTTCACGGTGATCAAACTCTTCTAAGAAGTTTTCCTGTCAGAAGAAGATGCAATGCAATATCGCTGCTCCAGGCTGGCAGGCAGAACAGGGTCCCACAGCACTGCTGACACTGGAGGGAAGCAGTCTGGGCAGCCATCGTCCTTGACAGGTGCTTTCACTTGGCCATCTACACCTATTCAAGGACTTTGGGGATTTGCAACAAGGGATTTACCCACAGCATGAGAGCAAGCCTAAGAAGTGATGGTCACCAGCAGCAGTGGCTGGTCATCGTACAGGGAAGAAGGAGCACTCACCTCTTCTCCCTTCCCTCTACATCTGTCTCATCTTTACCTTCTCCCTGCTTCTTTTCTCTGACAGCAGTTTGTCTCCCCTACCCAGGTGAATTCAAAACCACATGCAAGCAGGATAAAGTAACTTGCACAACAAAGTTCTGAACTTGGCCTGTGCCTTTGTGTGTTTTTGACTTGCCAATAGTCATCCCAGAAAACCAACAGCATAAATGAATGGGTATTTTTGTTCTCACATATTTTCTGAGGCTGTTGAAGTCTTAGTCACCCCAGGCAGGGTGGCTGGGCTCTGATGGATGTGCTACAGTATATAGCTGCCACGGGGGCAACCACCTTACAGAAACACAAGTCTGAAAATAATGGGAAGGCAGCTGCATCTGTTATGGAATTCCTGAGGAAAGGGCTGATGCTGTGCTCTGTGCTGGGATGATAATGTTCTGAAGCACACTGCGGATCCTGCTAGCCTGTTACAGAGGCCGGACAAAACGTCAGCCTATTACATGCCTCAGCAGATATCCTATTGCCCACCAAGGTGTTTGACTCCCGGGTAAGCAATCGGGGACAAATTGAGTCATTAAGCATGTCCCTTGGTGAGAGAAGCCAGTATTTTTGTCTAAAACAAGAAAAGACATGATCTGAGTTCAGCCTTAGCCAACATGCCATATCTGTGCAAACAAATAATTTTGTGGCTATTGGAGAAAACAAAAGCTGAAGTCAAACACCCTTACTATAATCCCTACCCACAATACACTCAGCTCTGCTTCCAGTGGGGTATACTCCCCAGCGAAATACGGGGCAATATGACTGGAAAACACATGACTAGCCGTGGAAAAGGGGCTGAACAGCATCTGTCCTTCTTCAGAAACTACACAGCAAATGTAAGGTGAATTCTCACTGAGCTAATATCAGCGTTGCTGGCTGAAACAGCACTGCAGTCAGAGATGGAGGGAAGGGGGGGCAGATTTTAATGAGAGGTTTGTACTTTTGGGTTCAGCCAACTCTCTGCAGGCTTAAGAAAATGAGGCAGCATGGGCATGCTTCAAAAGGATGCACTACACAGAGCACAGGTGCTTTGCAGAGCATTGGGTGTGAACCAAGGGAGGGCAGGGGACAAGAAGAAGTCAATGCAAAGGTAGGAGAATGCAGTGGCAGGGAATTGCAAGACCACATACCTAGAAGAGCTCTGGAAGAGTGCAACCTTTGAAGTCAGTGGCAGAATGGCTGTTCCCTTGAAGGATGCTGTGTGGAGCCTGAATTAAGTGTGAAAGCTCTCAGAAAGAGCTTAGAGAGGACATAATTTTGATGAATGCAATACTTTGGAAAGCTGGGCCTTTTCAACCAGAAGGAAAGGGAGAAAACGAAATTTCCAATTAGCTCCTCTTCCTTCAAAGGCGAGAATACAACAGTCCCAAACCACCAGATACAATTGTCTGTTCTTGCAAAACTCAGCCAAGTACAGTTACCGCTACACAAAACATGCAAGGCTCACTGTATTTGCTAGTGCTCAAGTTGCATGAAAAATAGAGAATCATAGAATGGTAGGGGTTGGAAGGGACCTTTAGAGATCATCTAGTCCAACCCCTTTGCAGAAGCAAGTCAACCCAGATCAGGTCACATAGGAACACATCCGGGCAGGTCTTGAAGATCTCCAAGGAAGGAGACTCGACAACCCCTCTGGGCAGCCTGTTCCTCTGCTCCATCAAAACCACAGATTTAACTCTAAGTCTGTCCGGAAGCAGTGCCTTGTTTCACTGAGAAATTATGATGAGGCTTTGTGGCATTTTCCCTGAGACTTTTCAGTTTTAGCTGGAGGGAGAAAGAAGAGGGAGCTCAAGGAGGCACGTGGTCTTTTCTCAGAGTATCTACAAGCCCAGCAGTGAAGGCAACCATATGGGCTGCAAGTCAAGTGCTCTGCCTGAACTCATCCCCCCAGGACAAAGCGATCATCACTCGCTTTCCCTGGCCCAGTGAAGACTTCATTATGTATTCAGAATAAAAGAGAGGTTCAGGTTCAAACTAGTTCATCCTCTAGATAAGTACCACAGAAGTGCTATTTATCCAAAGGGCAAGATGGAGAATTAATTTGAGAGGTGGAAGGACAGCACCCTGTACATGCATTTGTATCTAAATTTCTTTTAACTGCTTGAAATTTTTAAGGAAGAACAAGTTCCCAGAAGAATCTGGAGGTGAGTAGTGTAGATGTAGGGCAAATGTGGACATATGTAAATGACACATTGAGGCACTTTTTGTGGAAAATTGGAAACCTGAGGTGGGATTTCATTGGCAGAGTAAGCCGGTCTGATGACAAGATGCTGCTCAGTATGATGGTTTGGCTATGGCCACTTTCTCACAGATTTCCCCACTACTCCAGCATGATCTCCAGTGCAGGCACAAGGCCACTGAAGGTTAAGTGATGGGAAATCTCTTTACTGAGCAGCTTCCTCTTTGGTTCACCTTAACCCTACCATAAAATCCTAGCCTGCTTCTGTTCCTGCCACAGCATCACAACTTTCCCCTCTGGCTGCACTTTGTTGCTTTACCCTGATGCAGCTCCTCCTTCCTGACACATCCTGCTGTCTTGAGCTACTTTGTTCCCTGGTCAACACACACCAGTTACAAAAAAATAAAAAGGTTGCTACTGGTTGAAAGGCAAACTCTGTTCTTAGCTGGATAAATATTAATACAGCACTGCCCCTGTGCCTGTAACAGCACTGCTCTGGATTAAGAAGGAAACACGGTATTACAGCTCCCTGGACCGAGGGCACTGCCTAGCAGTGTGCTCAGGGGTCAGGCACACCACTGTTAGATATGCCCTAAGCACAGGAAACCTCCACAGAGTAGCTAACACAGAAAGAAGCCAGCTGGAGTAACAAGGAAGGGCAGAACTAAGGTTAAACTCCTCTGGGTCTCACCGAAGGTCTGTCTCTTGCCTGTCCTCTCTGACAGGTTGGAGGGGGAGAGGGTAACCAAGCAAGCCGAAAATAATGCTCCTCCTGCGTACATCACATCATCTATCGCTTGAGGACTGGAGGCTCTATGTACAGTTTTGTGTTTATTAGACCTTGAGGGAACTGGAAATCTGTTTCCTTGACTCTTCTCAATTTCTTTTTAAAAAAACAAAACCCCTCATATTCTGCTTTTCTTTGACAGTCTCCAAGATGGGGAAAAAACAGGATAATCTCAAAGGGTTTGATTGCACCATCAGAACTCGATTCCCTGCTTTATAGCAGAACAGCTCAATTCTTAATTGCCTGTTTTCAATGCAAATACCTCAGTTTAAAAAAATCCTGCTCTGTCCCAGCTCTGTCACAATGGAGGAATGAGGTCCTCAGATTCAGGTGGAGGGCTCACAAATACGAGAGCAAAGTCCTGTTAGAGGATGGACTGGTGCCCAACAACCAGCAGAAACAGAAACCAGCTCAGATTTTACTTGTAACTCATGTCTTTGTGTGCCTCAGCTCTTAGAAAAACCCAATGACACTTGCAAACAAAGGACACAAATATAAAGGAGGTAAACAAGGGAGTTAGCCCTGTTTACCCCAAGCCTTTGAGAAGTCCTTAGAGGTCTTGAAACCTCCACTTTGATCACACAGCAGGAGCTGAAGTTTTCAAAGCTTCACGGTGTTACAAACTATCCTCCCACAGTCACCCCAGACTTATAATCCAGCCAGCTGACTTCCCAGCCTGAGAAACAGGGAAGCAGCTGAGTCAGTCACTCATCATAGCAGTGCTGTTTTCCCCTCCACCTGGAATGCATGAATTCCCCCCCCCACCAACAACCAGCCCAGCCCAAATGCAGCAGAATGTAGAGATTCTATGCAAATAAAGCCTCCTCATCTAAAGCCTGTGCAGAAAGACAACATGTGATAAATGGTGATGTACTGCACTTTTCTTGGCCCAGAGATATGAGCTCTGAAGTCGAGGTCAGATGCAATCAGTTGAGTAGGCAAGGGCTGAGACAATGGCAGCCTGGAAATGCTGCTACCATTCAATTACACTGATTGCACGCACACACTCAAAAATAGTGTGAATTGATTTTACTTTTCATCAAGGAGAAACATTGAACAAGATCCAAGGGACTTGTGGCTCCTTGGAAATACTGAAGCTGTGAACTCTGCCATGAACAGTTGGCAGATGGCTTCAGCTTGTGCCACAGTGACAGACCTGCAGGAAGCAGAGAACAGCACTATCTCTCATCACCATATATTTCCTATAAAATGCCTTATTAATGCAGCTCATGTGGCAATCCACATTTTTTTTCCCCTTTTTCTTCATTCTTCCCCAGTGCTATTACAGCTAAACTTTCAAGTTAACTTCAAACTGTTGTCCAATTCCTTGCCTAAATAAAATCTGGGTTTTTTCTCCTCTCCAGCTACAAACAGGTCAGGGCTGATGCTGGAGGAACTCCAGCTCAGTTTATCTGCCCAGAAAGACCCTAACTTTAAAATCACGAATGTTTTTTAAAGAGTCCATTTGGATTTAGTCAATTTCTGGGTTAAAAATTCCTTATTGCTGATTTTAATTCCTGGGAACTTCTCAGAATCAAAATGCCAATAGTGAAATAACCAACAAAAGTAGTACTGAATCACGATAGGTACTTCATCACTGATAGAAGACTACATTTACCTTGGGAAGGGACAGAAGAAGAGAAGGGAAAAATGCAATAAGCCCTTCTGTAAAATTACTGAATCAAAGGATGAATCACTTTTCCCAGCAAACAAGCATTAACTCAGAGTGTATCATTTTTACCAACACTCTTTGGACGCTAAGTGCAGTAGCACCTTTCCCCGAGTCTCTGCTAAGGGAGCAAGGTATATCTCTAGCTATAGTTAACACTATGGCAGCCTTTTTCTGTGGCTTCTCTCCAAGGAATTTTTTTAGACTCCCCATTTTCCCTTCCTCTGACACATAAAGCAAATACCCAAGGGGTCCATGCTCCGATGCTAAGAACAGACTGTGATGACGTAGAGGAAACCCATGTTGGATATTTCAGACAATCCTCTCACCATGCACCCTCCTGCAAGTCACATACGAGGCACTCAGGAATTTCTCTTGTGCATATCCTCAAAACTTTATTGGCCACCTTGCCAGCTTTTCCCTCTCTTCTGGTTGCCCCACACATATATGACAGTCTATGTTAAATAAGGGATGGCTCCTCCATGAGGTCACGCCAGCTCTTTCTCAGCAATCCCTCATCCCGTAAGGGAGTTACATGGGCCCCAAAAGACAAAAGGTGAGCAGTGCAGGAGCCTGTGACCTTGAAGACCCTTAAGAAAAATCTTCAGCAACTTCACTCTGCTCATTTTAGCCTTTTTTTAAAGCACAAGCAAAGGTCACAGACTACCCTTAACATTTATAATGGGCAACACATAGAGCACAATGGTTGACTGTCACTGGTGCGGTGCCAAGACTCTGCTGCATACGTGGTAATCTCACTCCTCTTACACAGACCATGTATGAAAATATAACCACTATTGGCAAAAGTGAAGTTTCTTTTAGTATTTGTATAGTATTATGCATTACAATCAGAACTGAGTGAAATCTTTAACCTGACAACAGTAAATAATTTCTTGACTTCCTCTCTTCCACTCAATTGCTTGTGTGAAGGAAAAGCACCAAATGATTTTAAAAGCTGTTATGAACATTTTTAAAGGAGCATCTCTGGTTTTTAAATGTGACATAACTTTTCAAGGAGAATTTCCCTTTGACCGACCTTTACAAAAACTCAGTTACAGAAAATCTAAAACAGAACTTCTCTTCCATTTCTAAAAACCGTGGGGGAACTAAAAGACCGGTTAATTGCAGAGCTCCTACTTTATGTGGTACCTCCAGCTCCACCTCTGGTAATGCTTGAAGTACCACATACAATGACTCTGTTACAAATTGCACCTATTTCAATTACATAGACTGGAGATGAAAGCACAACCTAGAGCAATCCCATCTGATGGTAAACTGCAACTACTACAGAGTTAGGAAAAGTGGCCTTTCAAATGTTGTCTTCGTGCTCATGATCCACCTCCTGCTTCAGAGACTCCCATATTAAATCAGCTCACTTCACAAATCAAAATAAGTCATTTCTGACTGTCACCACTCACTACTGATGTCTGAAAATCAAGCTGCTTTCTCTCTACTTTATACATTACCTCTGGATATGAAGACTCCAAACTCTGAATGTAATTGGCAATTCTCTTGACAATGTACAAGGTAAAATAGAAGCAGCATGTTGCTCAACTGCTCAGTTGGATCTGGAACAATGACAGCGGTTCTAATTGCTATCTACCATTTAAATAACCACATACTGTATGACTCTGAAGATGGAGGTTAAGGGATTAATAGGATCAAGATGCCATTTTTGTCACACGTACATTTTCCAGTTTTCTTTTAATGTCTGGGGGAGCTAGAGGTAGAACCACATACATAGGTTAAATTAGTCATGCTATCAGCAGGATACAACTATACTCTCTCTCTGGGAGATGTATGCAGGTAGGAAACAGTCTCCCTTTGGCAAAATATAGGTGGTTTTTTTTTTTTTTAATGAGTAGTTTAGATTGCTTAAACATCTGGGATCATATATCCTTACAGTTACAAATGCAATGACCTAAGAACAAGGAGTTGCTGGACATGTCTGAATGGGTGAAAAGTATCCACTTAAACAACTTGAAGTTTGAGACCCACTGACTCCTAACAGTACAGCCTCCCTCTTCTTCCCTAGGGGCCATCTCCCAGAGGCAACTGGATACAACACTGGCTTTTCAGTACACAGAAAGTGCAAATACAAAATCAGTGCTTTATTTCCTTCCTGCTATTTAGCAACTTCTTCTACCCCTGCTTCATTCCTCCAAGAGATGGAGCCTGTGCTTTGATGTCACTCTGATGACATTTGAGAACTTCTGGTTGGGCTCCTCAGGCCCCTGATGCCCTTGCCCTTCATCTTGAAACTTGTATCTAGCAGGACAAAGTCTGACTAGTTGGAAAAGAGCTACAGATAGAAATTTTGGTCAAAGAAACAAAAACTAAATTCAGGCTTCTTCACCACTAACATCCTAGATTTCTGTTCCAGATGATCCAGTTGAGTGGGCAGTCTCCACTGCTGTCCTTTGAGCATGTCATAGAAGAGCAGATGGTGATGCTGTCTTAATCTCTACAATACAAGGAAAAGTTTCTCATGAACCCCAGGCCATGAACATACAGTTTAATTTTTCAGAGGAGAGCTCTGGCACAGCCAAAGACTTTTCATCCTTCTCGAAAAAACTCTGGAAAAATGTTGAAAGTGATTGCTTTCAGTCAATTTGTTTGCGTGATGCTCAAAACTGTGTAGCTATTGCTGAAAAAAAATCTTCAAAAGGAAAGGTTTTCAAAACCAGTCCCACAAAAACTTTAATTCATCAGCTTAATCTTCACAGTAAAATGGAAGAGGATTCTCTGACATCTGCCTCACCTGACAAACCTCAAGCACTAACAGCAGTGGGTTCTGCTTTTGATAAGGTACATCAGTCCTTTTGCAAGTGAAAAACATCTCTCAGGATATTCAAGTAGGATAGATGTTCATCCCATACCGTGGTGCCTCAAAATTAGTGGTATTTGGGCTCCTAAGTCAGCTGGTTCATGTTTGAAAACCCTATGTTTCAATTTTGCTCCCAAACGGCAAAACCATCAGGATGGTTAGTACTTATCAGAACTGTATCATAACATTTTATTTCAGTTTATTCATCTTTAAAATGCCCCTGAGTCCTTTTTAACAGCCATCTTTATCTTTTGTGAGTTTAATGCTTAGTTATCATAGCTCTGTCTTTTTCAGTCTGGAAATGGTGACAGCTAACTCCTCTCCTTTGCATTTTTCTCCTATTATAACCCCTATTTCAACAGAGATTATCCCTACCTGCTACAAACCTGGAAGAAAAGTGCTGGTGTAAAAAACACAGCACTAGCTGCATTCTCACTGGATGCAGATTAGGAGAAAGGCTGCTTGAGGAGAAGCCCAGATGTTCAGCAGCAGAAGCTGCTTCTGCAGAGGACAATGACCTTTTTGCAGCAGCTCCACAGAGGACACCCAGTCATCTGCACCCAGCACCTCCACACTTACTGAGCCGTGTGATAAAGCATCAACACAGATTGGAATTGCCTATATATCTGCACATACAATTTCTCTGATACTTTCAGGCTCTGCTGCAGCAGGGGGTAGTGAGAAGTTCAAGCCTCAGGCCCCATTCTTACCACTGCAACACTGAGGCCAAGGCCCTGTTGGTGTCCAGGCTGTAGCTTCTGCTCCATCTGATACTTAACCACATCACATTCTTCTTACACCAGGGCTGGGGTTTCCCACCTTTCCATTCAGGCATCCACTCGCAGCAGCTATGCAGGCTCCCTGGGACAGCCTGCTTTCCTTCACTGAGCCATGGCTTACAATGTCCATGCTGGCAGTAGCCTCTGCTGCTGCTGCCCCGCCAAGCCCACCATGCTGCCAGGCTCCAGCATGCTCTCATTGCCCTGCTTGCATCTGAAAACCAAATAAATCTTTTCCAGTAGTCTTGTGCTGTCTATACAGTCTCACAGTTACTGTCTACATCCAGGGAAGCTGCCTGCAGGGAGATGAACTGGATTGCTCCAGCCCAGGGAAGCCAAAGGCCCAAAACATGAGAAGTGCACTCAGCAAAACCTAGCAAAAGGGCAGCACGTGGCAAATCCAGCAGCTGTACCAGCAGCAAATGGTAAACAGCTCTATACAGTGCAGTCTGACCATCTAAAGAGTCCCTAAGGCAGGTCCTAGGATAAGAGAGCTGGGTATGTGATTACACTTCCTAATTTAAACATCCATATGCCAGATAATGACAAATGCCTATTAAACTGCAACTGGGAATCAGTAGACAAACATACTTACCTCATGACTTGTCCAACTTACTTTAAAATACATATTGCTGTCAGTAGCTTGGATTAAAAAAAATCAGAGATCTTAAATAGAACCCGACAGCTTTTCTGGTTTGCACAAAGTCCTCTTAAAGCAGATAGAAGTTTGAACATTAGTTTTAAACAGGTTCACAAGTACAAAAATGTACCCAATGAAACCAGCAATGCTACAGAGGTTATCTTCCCTCCATACAGCACACAGACAGGATTCCTCGTTGCACCATCATATGCCCTTTTTAGTCTGCCTCCATGATTAGCACAGAACTCCTTTTCCAGGTGAAGGCTTTTAGCCCCAGGCCATCAGTGCTCCCATTTAGCAGCAGAGCTACAAGACACCCCTACTGGTATAACTCACAATTGGCCTCTTCCATTTTATTTGCTGCAGCTGATCCCCTGGGAGCAGGTCAAGACCGATGGAGCTGATGTCAGCAGGGAAGGTGCCATCCTCATAAAGCAGTCCTTGCCTCAGACACAAGGCTCGCAGGTGGTCAAAGTCCTGGTTATTAAATTTCTTCACATTCTGGAGGTTTCCTGTTGCCCCTGTGTTTTGAGAGTCCTGCTCCAGCTTCAGAGGAGAGCTGTAGGCAAACATTGGTCCCCTTTCCTGTGAAGAAGAGAGATGAACCACTGTTAGTTTCCTGACCCAAAGTGGTGCCTTCGAAGTGTGTGGAAAAGCAAACACCACCTAGGCCCCTCAAGAGGATTGTAGAGCAGCAGCTTGCAAAGCTGGGGGCAGTCACAGTGACAAAATCCTTATTAGCTGGAAATGCCTGGGGAGAGAGTAGTCATCAAATCCCAACTGGTTTATCTTAGACTAGTGCTGTCACTGCTACAATTTCAATTTTGAGTCTTCCCTGAGGACAGAGAGCAAAGCTATTAGTGAGCCACTGTGTTAGCACTGAGGTGCATCTGCAACGTAAGTAAGCATAGGAGATGGAGCAGGAGCTGCAGACAAGGCAAGGAGTGGGGTCGTGTGAGCAGAGAGGCTGCTCAGAGGTAGACAGGACTCCTCTGGCCAGGGATTATGCCTGTACTCACAGCATTTTTCAAGTTCCTTATTTAATTTCTACAAGTGAGCCCTTAGCAGTCACTCCTTGTGAGACCAAAAGCAGGCAGAGATTTGCCTATCCTTGGGATCTGCCCCAAAGACTCCAGGCAGATTAGGGGAGTGGCTTCCTAACAGATTACACAGAGGCTCCACCAGACTTTCTAAAGCCTCAGGGCTGAGATGGGACCAATCCATGACATCTAGACATGGATCCCACTTGCACTAGTTCATCACATGAATGTGCATGAATGTCTGAGGTCTTGGAACTCAGTAGCTCATTTGGAGGCCAATATTTAAACGGATATGAATTGTATATTTATATTTAAACTGAGCAGTTTAAATATGGCATCTGTAGCTATTCCAGCCTGGAGCACATTTGAACCTCTCTTTGTTAATGTATCTAAAGGAAAGGGGCAATTCATTTAGTAGCAGTAAACATTTCACACATAGTGACACCTTAGAATGGACAGACCTGCTAATATATCACCTAGGATGCAGGAGAGAAAATCTCCTGCTGTGGACTCTCTCCCTTTTATGGTCATGACAAAGCAAGACTCTTGCCATCAGAGATCTACTTTTGTTCTGAAGGAAGGCAGTGCATTGTCCATGTTGATGTTGGACTGTGGAGTAGGAAGGCTCTTGGGACATGAGTGGGAGAAAGGCATGGGAAGGTGGAAAACTTGCATGTTTGGATGGGCAGTGGCACCACAGCTTTAAAAGAGCAATTTGTTTTGTCTGACCAGAGTGGGGACTTGGAAGTTCACTCCCCAGACCCATGTAAATGTAAACAGAGATGCACATGTGTACACCATCTCATACATATCTTCTTTCAGCTAAAAACTCCACTGTGGATTTCAGAGTTCAGAGAAGTAGCAGGAAGGTTGTGCAATCTGCCTTGCCTCCTGCTTCCTCCAGCAGTTTTTGTCATACAAAAATACGTGTTGCTGAATCACAATATAACTTGAAGTCCATGCAAGTTTTCATCCTTCATTCTCACTCGCCCTCACAGAAACAAATTTTTCACTGAACTGAACTGCAATTCCTCTTTTGTTCTTTTCCTTATGAGAAGGGAAGCCCCTGGTGAAGCCCTGCATTATCAGATTTCAAAGGCAAATGTGAGCACCTTCTCTGGCTTGTATGAGAGATGTCACTGCACTTGATTTAGTGATTCCTGCCTTTAGCTCCTGGCTTCCACTTAAGATGCACTTTCTCATAAAATTAGCCTTGGAAAATTCACCAAGAGCCCTTGGCAAGCCACTCCTACAGTTAATTAACTTTGCTGTGCTAATTTCTAGCCTACAGTCACTTAGTTTCACTCTCAAGCCATTGGACGTCACAGTGCTTTTGAAAACATTTTAAAATGTTTATTTTTAATTGTTGAAAGGGCTTTTTTATTTTTCCTACCAAACAAACTTATCTATAGATCTGGTACATTCCTGGTACAGTAGAAAGAGAGCAGATAGCTTCAACAAGAGCAAAGCCTCCAATTTTTATTGTGAATCACTCACACAGACTAGTCACACTGAAGGTGTGAAATAGCTTCCTCTGGCCCCACATGCACACTTTTTACTTGGTGTCATCCCTTTCTAGGTACTTCAAGTCACTTGGCTTTCCAGCCTTGTAACATCAGCCTAGAAAAATAAGGAGCATTGCATCTCATTGTTTTAATTAAAAGCCCCACGAAAAGATCAGATGGAATTCAGAAATCATCCTCAGCCAATAAGAAGAGAGAAAATTCCCCTTGGGCTTGCATTTTTTAATACAATGGAAATAAATCTCATGTAATGTACCATAACATGACAAGGGAATGGTTTCTTCTTAACAAATACTCATTTGAAACTGTGCCCGGGCCCCATGCATGCTAAGATCTAGTTCTTGCAACAGTGTTCCAGCAAAAATGATTACTAATTCCAAAACTCAAATTAAAACTAACAGAGCTTGAAGGCTGGGTCTGACACGCATTCCCTCTCTTCTGACAGAGAACAAGAGCTTTCAGCACGTGTGTGTGTGTGTGTGTATGTGTATTTAATTACGTTGTTTAACATATCCGGAATAAATTAGCAACCAGACTGAAGAAAATAATACACTTAACTACTTTTCACTTGCAGGACTAAACTCACCAGCATTGTGTCTAGAAGCACAGACACACAAGTACTTGAGGTCTGTACTGGGCCATGGCAGTGCTGGCATGCCAGCATGCTCTGCCAGACCCCTCCTTCAGAGCAGCATCCTGAGCCCTGGCTTGCAGGTTGGCTCTCATGGATGCACCAACAACAGCAAAGATCATAACATCTTTTTAAACAGTGTATTGCATGCCTTGTTTTGTCTTACAGTTACTGACCTTTGAGGAAAGACTTTAAAGCAAAAGAGTTAGAATCCAATGGGTCTCAGAGGCATTGCCCAAGGACTGCTCTCTGTTGCTGTCTGCTACCTGACATGGGGAGAGGATTTCAGTCATAAAAGCTGGTTCAGACATACTGTGAAACACTGGAGAGCAACAAGAGACCTACGCTCAACTAAGGAAGCAAATTATTATTCTACAGGAGTTAAATATACATTTACTTAGTCCTGGGGACATGGAGAGAAGAATCACGCCCAAATTTGCATTTACTACTCTTTTTTTGTTCCCTCTTCCTCCTCAGTAGACAAAGAACTTTCATTTTGCTGCCTGTCTCAGAGGAAGAGTCAAATGACAAAGGATGAGGGAGGCAAGGGGAACAGTGGAAAAACTAAAGAGAGAAGGAGTAAAAGAGACCAGGTGTGACAGTTGGAAAGGATGGGAAGGAAAGGAAAATGCCTGAGGATATCAGAGCAAAAAAGTTGGTGACCCCATCAGAAATAAACCCTGAGAATCCAAAGCACTCACTACATTCTGCATTAAACAGCTTAAAAGCCAGCAACAAAGGGTGTGTCTTGTCTCCCTCTGGCATTCATTCACTAAAGATGTCAAGCAACTATTATAATCAGGTAACTCAATGGTGGCAAATGCTACTGACAGCTAATTACACTTTGCATAAAGATTTATGTCAGAGTACAGACATCATTTTCTTCAATGGCTTTTTCACTGAGTAGAAAGTGGAAATAGGCAATTAGAAACATGTGTCTGCTTCATAGCTGAACTATCCACCTTCTCCTCTCCACCAATTTTCTCAAAACATTTCCATTACACATTGTCTCAGCTGGGTTTCTGTACTTTAGGAAGAGTGGCTGAATTTTTTCAAACACTACAAAGAATACCAGAAAAGCCAAAAAGCCAGCAGCCCTTCTTCCTCTGTTTCCTTTCACACACTCCCAACTATCAACGTACATTTCATCTCACCCATAATATTCAATATATGCTACAGTAATGCAAATGCTCTTTCTCTCTAAGATACTATCATCTGTGTATGTGGAGCTCTGTAAAAACTTCAGGGAGTCGGTTCTGGAATTGTCTTATAAAGGAGGAAAAGTATGAGTTTATTAGCTCTCCTTGCATTCACATGAAAAACAAATGAGATGATGCTGCTGCTCAGCAGCTCGCCTCCAGTGACAGCAAACTGATGGGGTGGAGGAGGGACCTGAACTTGGGCATTCCAAACCCTAGATAGACAACAGCTCCTGGTACATACAGTGTGTAAAAGCCTTGACTACTTCAGAAAATAAAAACTAGAAGCCAGGCACTTTGGCAAACCTCCAGGAGACTTTTTTTCCCAGTAGCATCTTGCATGACCTTCTACTCCAAACAGTCTGTGAAGTACTCCCTTCTGGCTATTTATTAAGGCAATTTTCTCCTTGCTTTGCATATATAGCATAAGACAGTTCCAGATACCTTTTTTTTCTACCTCATTTAACAGCAGCATACAGTAACTATAGAGTCCTCCTCATCTTAAGATCTCTACTCCCACTTGATCCAATTATTTCTGACAACTTGCTGTTTTACTATGAAGCTCTTTCTAGGATGGCAAACTCATCCTTTCTTTCCCTCCAGGTAACATTATGGACAAGGACTCTAATTTATTCCGTCTCTCCAAGACACACCTCTCCCAATGTGTCAGTGGTGCTTTTCCAGCACTAATATCTGTATTTCACCTGCTCAATTTTGCACTAAATAAAACAGCAAAGCGATGTTTTACCTGCAATGCCTCCAGTGTAACTCTCCAGCCAACACCAACAGAGTGACAGACAAACTGGCGCTATCCCTGATCACATTTATAGAGCAGCTTTCACCACGCCTTATGTAAACGTAACCCAGTTGAAGTCAAGTTCAAGGCCAAAAGCAAGCGTTCTGACTCAGGTATCACAGTTTCGTAATGACACCATACCGTTGGGAGAGATATATACATACATATATACACATATACTTCCATTAGCTCTTCACAATGAATTGTCTCTTGATCTGTGTTAGTTGATAAGTTTCCTGTGGATAACTGTGGCTTCAGTCACAGTTATTCTTAAAAGAAAACGGGATTTGTTTGCACTACCCACGCTTTCACATTATCTGTTTTCATTCTCACACCACCAGGAAATGCAGCAACTATCCTGGATCCAGGCACAGCCTGGCAAGACTCAGCACGAGACATGTTATCAGAGCTGTGTGTCATTCTTTATGCAGCAGTAAAAGCAGTTGATAATTTTAGGCCAATGCCTGTTAGCATTTACACTGGGCTCTTACTTCAGTTCCAAATCAGTTCACTCACATAGTTAATTTTCTCCAGGACTGCCTAAGGAAATAATAATTATCCACATACTTGGAAGACCTAGAGGACTACAGGCTTGTGGGTGAGTGGCTGGAAAGCTGTCTGGTGGAAAAGGATCTTGGAGTGTTAGTCAATATCTGGATGAACATGAGCCAGCAATGTGCCCAAGTGGCCAAGAAGGCCAATGCCATCCTGGCTTGTATTAGCACATAATGTGGCCAGCAGGACTAGGAAAGTGATTATGTTCCTGTGCCTGCTGCTGGTGAGGCCACACCTCGAATATTGTGTTGATTTTTGTGCCCCTCACTAAAACACACACTCTGGTTTTCCTGATCTTCAATCTAGACTTCCACTGCTGCAATTTGAAGCCATTTCCTCTTGTCCTGTCACTCCTTACTTGGGAGAAGAGACTGATCTCCACCTTGCTACAGCCTCCTTTCAAGTAGTTGTAGGGAATGATAAGGTCTCTCCTCAGGCTCCTCTTCTCCAGGCTGAACAACCCCAGCTCCCTCAGCTGCTCCTCATAAGACTTGTTCTCTAGACTCTTCATTGCTTCAGTGAACTTCACATTGTACATTGGATACACTCCAGTGTCTTTCTGGATATTAGGAAAAACTTCTTCCTTGAGAGGGTTGTTAGACACTGGCACAGGCTGCCCGGAAGGTGGTGGAGTCACCATCCCTGGAGATATTTTAAAAGACATGTAGATGAGTTGCTGAGAGACATGGCTTAGTGGTGGGCCTGACAGTGATAAGTTAGAGGTTGGACTTGATGATCTTAAAGTTCTTTTCCAATCAAAATGGTTCTATGATTCTATGACCAGCCTCTGTTATCCTAAAGCCCAAAGCCAAAGAAGTGAAGTTTATCTAGCAAAAACATGGGAAGAAGGAGGTTATTTCATTTTTGAGAGGCTAAACTGATATAGCCAAAAGAGGCCCAAAATTCAAAGGAATGAGTGCAGCATATTCTCAGGAACAAGTTATCAGGCAGCAATCCCAAGTGTATTTCTATAGTCAGTAAACATGGTTTTGAAGAAGAAGGTCTTGGCATCCTGGTGGACAGCTAGCTGAACAAGAGACAACAATGTTCCCTTGTAATAAGGCAAAGCCACATCATCCTGGACTGCATGAGCTACAACACAGCCAATGGCTCAAGGCAGGGGATTCTTCCTCTTTGCACAGCACTCTCTGCAGCACTATGTCCAGTTTTGGGTAAAAGGGTCACTAAAAGTGTGAAACAAGTCCAGTAGAAAACCACTAGGATGGTCAGGGGGTTGCAGTATGTGGAGTGAGTGAAGAGGCTGAGAGAGCTTATCTGTTCAACCGGGAGAAAGAGACCTAATTGGAGTCTCTCACTATCCAAAAGGCAGTTACAGAGAAAGTGGAGCCAGACTCTTCTTGAAGGTGCACAGCAGACAGGCAGAGGCAATAGGCACAGGCAGCAGCAAGGAAAATTACACATGATTGGAGAGGAAAAAAATTCTTCAGTCAAGGAACAGATGTCCTGAGAGACTGGAGCATCTCCACTCTTGGAGACATTAAGCTGGATGAGGCCATAAGCAACATCATCTAACTTGAAAGTCAACCTGGCTTTGAGCTGGAATGGTACTCAATGATCTCTTGAGGTCCCTTCTCAGAGAACTTTCTATGCTTCCCTGTTTCTGGAGCTGCATCTCATGCAGCAGCTCATGCAGCAGCATCCAGCCTGGCTTCAGGCTGGCTGAGCTGCATGGAAGTGGGACAGAGCAGTGGCTGCACAGAAGTCCACAGCAGTTGCAAGGGTCACCTGAAGACCTGCATGGTTAGTGCACTTTATTAAGCACTGTGCTAAGGTCCCACTGCCGTCAGTACCTGCGCTAGCAAGTGGAAAACCAACTCAAGTTGTGGCTGCATGTACCCATAAGGTTAGGTTCTTAGCCTGATAAATTGCTCTCTCTTTTTCAAGCTACCACAGCTTATTCATTGAAAAAAAAAAAAAAAATTACTCTGTGGTGACCATTCATCAAGTTTAAATTGGTGATTAATAGAAAAACTTAACAATGCGTAGTTCTTTCCTGACCCGAAGAGAGTCACCTGGGCTCAGAAATTTCTTCAGAACAAGACTTTCTAGTGTGACTGCACCATTTTTGAGGTGGAATGCCTGCAGCTCTCATAGCAGCTGGTCCCTAGGAGCTGAGGAGATGAGAAAGTAAAAGTGCTCATGAAAAAGACAGTTTGCTTCTTCATCAATGTTTAGTTTAGTTCTGTGGGTCTAAAAGCTGTGTACTGCATTTTGCCTACTGACATTTCGGGGCTTTCATTTCCTCATGAGATCTCAACATTTAGCAAACTGTAAAAGGAAATGCATCTGTGCAAATTAGAGCAAAACCTGACCCAGAGATCAAAATACGTGCAGTTTTCCTTTAAGAGACATCTTCCACAACAGCTACATAAATAAAAGCTGATTGCACCAGAAGCAGGGAGCAAAGATTTCCTTCTTTGCAGGAAAGGAGCTCTGGGGTGATAAATGCCAGCACTGCTAGCTCATCTGACAGCACGCATGCTGTTAATCGCCTCCTCTCTGGGGAAACGGCAGGTATATTCCCCTCCAGGTACGGTGATTCATTGTCTGGAACTGATATCTCTGCTTAAATGGTGGATTAACATGATTTAAGAAATATTCATGGCAAAGTTGATTAGAAAGCACCATCACCAACCTGGCAGGAGATTTCAGTTATTGCAGCATGACACCATTTTGAGACTGTCAGCTTTTCTGCAGAAGGCTGTATTGATGTGTCCATTTTCACAGTGGCTCCAGAGAAGGAAACCCAGAAGTCTGAGGGATTTATGCACAGTAATGAGCCTTTGGATTATTTGCTCTCCTAAGTGGAATCCTATAGGGTTAAAAAAAAAAATAAAGAGGTATTTAAGAGAAAAGCAGAGTGCTGTGCACTGGGAGAGCAGGAGTGGTTCCTGCTAGTGGCACCCTGGGAGATTGTGGCAAGTGCAACATTGCCCTGACTTGAGGTTTGCTTTTGTAGAGCAGGGACATTAATCCACCTCAGGGTAGCTGTGCAGTTTAATCCACTCATGAGTAAAGATGCTGAGAGATCACTGGAAACTCAAAACTGCTTCTATGCTGTCACTTACCACCTCAGGGCTGTTAAAAGCACAAATAAAGGAGGGCCCCTACACTTAGGATCAATAACTGCCATGCATTCATTCCTCTGGTCCAGTGGGCATTGGGATCAAAGGGCAGATACCAAGAAGCCCTGCTGAACCCCTATGTACTGTGAACAAGGTTTGTGAGGTCTCAGCAGGCACCACGGAATTTCAGTTATTTGGGCATTTAACAAACCTTTATTCCTTTCTGCCCTGGAATAAAAATATATCTAAAAAAAAAGCACAAATGGGGGCTTCTTTTAAAAGAGATTTTAAATGAAATACATTTATCTTGTCCCCTATTTGGGCAGCTTTCCTGAGAGCAGCCTGCTGTTCTGCATAGCCAGCAGCCTCTCTGAAGCAGCAAGTTTTATGTCATCTTTTTGGGGAGCGGGGAGGGGAAGAAAGAGAACAGCATAATTTTGCCCAAGTACTGGTGGAAGCTTCGGCATTAAGAAAGGCAACTCTCCTCACTCCACCCACAGAGCTTATGTGCTGAAGTATTAAAATTGCTATCTTTTGCAACATTTCAGACATATGTCTTCATTTCTTTCTTCCACTGCTTTTACCCCTGTGAAGATCTCACACTTTTTTAGCAGAAATACTCATAATTTACACCATGGTAAATAAAAGAAACAGGTTGAGATTTTTTTTCAGGGTAGTGAACACCACTATGTTTTGCGTAAAGGAGGAATCTTCCTTCAATCACCTTTGCATTTGCTGCAGTGATTTGGCCTCCCACTGCTTTTGCATTACAGGACTAATGGAAGAACACTATCAATCCCTCTCATTTCCTCATTCATAATGTTGTATATAGGTCAAGTGTTACCATTTGTTAGCTTCTCTTAGATGAGACGCAGGGAGACTATGAATAACATTATTCATCAGACAATCTCCTTTGCTCTGTGTTTATGCACTCATATTTCTGGCAGGATCTGCCCTCCTAAAAGTACAAACTTTTATGAGTGTATAAACTACCAGGCAAATAGCAAAGTCCTACTTTAACATCTGTTTTTACCCAGACCTCACCCACGAGCTGCCCCTCAGTGCAGATTTGCCATGAGCTGCAGCACTTTGCCATATTCACATATGAATCATTTTGTTCATAAATGAAGTACAACTGCTGCTGGAGTGAAATGTGACAGCTGCTTAACAGTTCATAATGAATACACACAGCTAGATCCTACTGCCATATGAGGGAGGGGGGATATGATGTGAAAAATATATCTCTCTGGAGACCTATTTTCAGAAGAAATACTCACCAACTTCAGACTACAGGGAGAATTCTTCAAGAATAAAAATAAAAGAAGAAAAAAAAAAACAGGCAGTCTGCTACTGACACCCATATTAGTAATAGAATTTCCCAGTGGAATGTTTTTCCTTCAGAAAAATGCCAATCTGTCAAACATGAAAGTCACCAGCAATGAATTTTCACCATGAGAAAGACACAATACATTCCAATAATGCCACTAGGGTCCATTTTGATTTTGGAGTAGTCTCCTATTTTTGCTTATGAAAGCCCCATCACTTCAGGATCCCCTCTGTATTAACCAAAAGGTTTAACACTGCAATGTAAAAAAGATTCCAAGTGTTAGTGCAGTAGCTTACTACATTCAATCTGACATTAGTTTTCAGAAAGTGGCTTCCCAGGTGTCCTTGTTTCAGCTGGGATAGAGTTCATTTTCTTCCTAGTAGCTGATACAGTGCTCTGTTTTGGCTTTAGTGAGAATAACGTTGACAACACACTGATGGTTTGGTTGTTGCTGAGTGGCATTTATCCTAAGTCAAGAACTTTTCAGTTTCCCAGACTCAGACAGTGAGAAGGTGCACAAGAAGCTGTGAGGGAATGTGGCCAGGAGAGCCGACTCAACTAGTCAAAGGGCAGTTCCATACCATAGAACCTCATGCCCAGTATAGAAACTGAGAGGGGTCGGCCAGGAGGCTGGTAGGGGACTGGCTGGGCATTAGTCAGCAGGTGGTGAGCAATGGCATTGTGCATTACTTATCTGTCTTGGGGTTTGTTTCGCTTTCTTTGAGAGAGGGAACTCTTTCTTTTCGTTTCTGTTATTATTATTGTTATGTTTTCTTTTATTTAATTATTCAATTGTTCTCATCTCAACCCATGAGTTTTGCACTGCATAGGGAGGAATGAGAGAGCAGGTCTATGATGCTTAGTTGTCAGTGGGGCTTAAACCCCAACATAAGGAAATTTTGGACTTTGTTTTTCATTTGGATTATGAACAGAATATGAAAGCACTTTGAATGTACTCAAGAGCTGTAGAACTGAAAGCCCAGTTTGGGCCCACACCAGGTAGCACTGAAACTGTCTATGAGAATGAGACCATCCCATCATTATGAGTAACACTGAAGCATTTTTTAAACAGAGCTGTCACGGCATTTCTGTGTCCAGCCCTTGTTAAAGCCCACAGGCATGAGATAATGTTTTTTTGGTTTTGTTTTGGGTTCATTGATAACAGATTGTAACAGTCTCACGTTTGTTTGTTTCTCAGAAACATTCTTGCTATCCTCTAATGAATCATTGGCCTGCAGATCATTCACAGAGTGTTTACTAGAAATACTTGCAGTTCACAGTTCCCACACCTAAAGTTTTTCTGACTGGTGGCATATATTGCACAGCACAGCTTCTTCTTCCTTGACATCTTGTCAGTTGTAAGGTGCCAACAAGGATGTGCTGCCAGTACTCCAGGCAGATAAGCAACTTGCTCTCCACCTTTCCTCCTTGCTCCCACAAAACATCCAACACCTAGACAAAGCAAAGGCTGCAATTTGAGAAAAGCTAGATAGCTGCTGTTCTTCATGCATGCAATCAAAGGGTTACTATCCAAATCAAGGCAGGGAGAGAAGAGGGATCTGAAGCTAATTATGGCAAATCTTAGTGGTGTCATAGTAGAATTAGACCATGAGCTTTCTGGAGGTCACAGACATAACGTCCTAGCCTTGTCCTGCACTTCTGGAGCTTCTTTACCACAGAGGAAGTGCTTTGTATGCTGACGATGTTGGTGATTGTTCAAATATATTGGTTCTGTGAAAAAAAAATCATAAGAAAGGAGAAAGTGATTTAATTTCTCATATTAGCACTCTCATCAGCAAACACCTGGAAGTTTAAAAGATAGGGCTCCACAGAAATATATTTTTGACATTAAAAAAAAAAAGCCAGCAAGCAGATGTTTTTGATAACTCTGCCTTCATCACCTCTTCATCTGGCAGAAGTGATCTGATCCGAATACACATACCTCCAAGGCATATAGTGGTAAAAAAATATGACTCTCTCAAAAGATGATGGAGAGTATGCCAAGAGATAGAGACTTGCTTGTAATATCTGACCATTTTGTATCAGTTACCAGGTTAGGTAAGACAGGCACAGGTCTTTCTACCTCCAGGACAGGGCAACAACCAGTTCTCCTTGCAAGCCCCATGGATCATGGGCACAAAGCTCCCAGGATCATGTTGTGTTTCTCTGGAATACACAAGGTGCCTAAAACAGGTGTCTGTAGCATTGGGATAAATTCTAAATGTACCTCACTGCAACCAGGACTTACCATCCTTGACCACAGACATTCCACAGTTCCTGTCACAAATGCCAGGCCCAAACTCATTCCCATGACACAGCATCTCTGCTTGGTAGAATATGAACAGCAACACAAGGTGGAGTGGGGTTCTTGTTATTCAGCTGCTGCTAGAGCTTTCTGTGAAAAAAAAAAAAAAAAAAAAAAAAATCCATGCTCTGTACCCCCTCTCTCTAGAGACCCATTTAGTCTCTCCCTAAGAATGATATTGGTCAGGAGTTGTCTCACAGCTTTTGTAACAGCACTAGCACTTGCCAGCATCACAGGGCTAGGCAGTTAAAAATTGCCTTTAAAACATTACCAGCCTGAGCAGAGTCATGTTTTCTCATCCTGATGACTCTAATCTTGCTCATCTGACTGACAACAAGTGAAAAACAAAACACTACCCGTAAGAAGGCAGTTCAGCTTATTTATAAAATCACAGAATCATTACAGTTGGCTAACACTGCCAGGCCCATCACTACATTAAACTATGTCCTTCAGCACTTCATCTATGTGTCTTTTAAATACCTCTAGGGACAGTGATCCCACCATCTCCATGGGCAGCCCATTCCAATGCTTAATAATCCTCTTGGTGAAAAAAAATTCTTCCTAGTCTCCAGTCTAAACCTCCCCAGTGCAATTTAAGTCCATCTCCTATCATTCATTACTTGGGAGAAGAGATTGACTCCCACCTCACTACAACCCCCTTTCAGGTAGTTGTAGAGAGCAATTACATCTCTCAGCCTCCTCTTCTCCAGACTAAACATCCTCAGCTCCCTCAGCCCCTCCTCATAAGACTTGTTCTCCAGACTTTTCATCAGCTTTATTGCTTGTGTCTGGACACTCTCCAGCACCTCAACATCATCCCTGTAGTGAGGGGCCCAACACTGAATACAATATTCAAGGTACAGCCTCACCAGCACCAAGTACAGGAGGACAATCACTTCCCTGGTCCTGCTGGCACACTGTTCCTGACACAAGCCAGGTTGCCATTGGCCTTCTTGGCCACCTGGGCACAGTGCTGGCTCAGATTCAGTCGGCTGTCAGTTAACACCCCCAGGTCCTTTTCTGCCAGGTAGCTTTTCAGACACTCTGCCCCAAGCCTGTAGCGTTGCATGGGGCTGTTGTGGCCCAAGTGCAGGACCCAACACTTGGCCTTGTTGAACCTCATGCTATTGGCCTTACTAAGGGTGTGTTCAATCCCCTCATCCAGATCATTGTCAAAGATGTTAAACTGAATAGGCCTCAGCACTGAGCCCTGAGGAACACCACCGGTGACTCGCTGCCAACTGGATTTAACTCCATTCACCACAACTCTCTGGGCCCAGCCATCTAGACAGTTTTCCAATCATTGCAGAGCAGGTCCATCCAAGCTGTGGGCAGACAGTTTCTCCAGAAGAATAAATTCTTGAGACTATACCTGTGCACCGCTTTTCAGCAATGTTGCTTCATCTCAAACCAAAGGAGAATATGAAATCTTATGTGAAAGGCATGAGGAAAAGCTTCAGATAGAACCAGCCTTCTCCAGGAATCAAGAGTTTTGCTGCTGAGAGCTGCAGTTGAGGGAAGAGGAAAGAAGCAACAAGCAGACTTTGCATAGATACAGTTTAAGGACTTACCTGGATGAACTCATAATAGCAGTACAGACCTGGAAGGGAAGAGTGTTTGTTCTTTTGTAGTACGGTTCTGGTGGGTGCTCTAGTGCCTAGGACACATGAACGACTCAAGTCCGTCCAAGCTGAAGGAGAAAAAAAGACCGTGTGGTGAAGGTCTAGAGAGTGAGTAAAGAATTTAAGGCACAGAATCCAGTGGTATCCTCTCTAGAGCAGGCATCCTGAGCAGCACAGCATCAGGACTCAGCCTGGACTCAGACATACAAATGACAAAAAGTCTGAGATGGACAGACCTGTCCTCCCTAAATTCTGCTTTCTAAGAATTGCCAGCTGTGACCTAGATGAACAAATATGTCAGCATATGCCACTGCAGCACCCTTGAAAAGAAAGAGTTTATGTGTTTTCTCTCATTTTCTAGCTTGTTGTCACATGCCTGTGATGTGTCAGGCACGCTAGCTAACATGCTGTTTCCCATGCTGGCCCTTGACTGTAACCTCTTTCCCCACACTGTGCTGGCAGCAGGCTCCCATTACGTGCATGAGCAGCTCCAGCTCTCAGCTCTTTTGTCAGGATGACAGTCTCTTCTCACAGCTGCACAACACACTTTGATAAGGCAGGTCTGCTCTCCTGGCTCTGCTCTATCAGTATACAGAACAATGAGGATTGGTACTATAGCTGAGGTGTTAATTAAATACCTTAAATAGATAGATAAGGTATTTAGCTAAGGCTCAGTGAAAGTAGGGAGACCAAGATACCAGCACAAAGAGCAGCATTTGTTCCCTAGGGAATATTTCCGACACTTTCTATTGACATTTCAACTAATGTTCTTCCCTGATTATCTATATTCTACAATGTATTAAGGAAGCACATCACAGATTGATTTTAACTTTTCCAGCCAAACTACCTTCTATGTTTAAATACCTCCCTCTTCTTGGGGGAGGAGGAAGTGGAGGACTAAACCCAGGAAAACTTCTGTGGTCAAGCACAGGAGTCTATGGGTAACATTCACAAACCGTAACAGAAACAGGGTCAAAATACAGAAAAAGAATACAAGCAGAAGGGCAAAGCCTCAGATATTTTATAGAGGATCACTTCTGTGAAAATTATTACATCCAGTAGAAAAGTGTAAAACACAAGGCAATGCCCGAAAGAAAAGAGGGATGTAGTAAGAATGGACAAGGCCCGGGGTGGGATGGACTTGGACATGGTTATTCCCCATAGAAGTGAGCAAAATCAGTATGATAGCATGCTGAGAAGCTTCTAGGAGAGTCTGAAAATAGTCTGGAAAACAACATGATAGTGACTCAGTTCCTGGTGCATTTTTTGTTTCAACTTTTTCTGGAACAGAACATGTACATTTTAAATTTGGTGAGCATAGTAGAAAGCTCCCCGACCAAATCACTAATCTCACTATACTAGAAGGGTTTAAGATGGAGTAAGAGCTGGATTAGAAGCTGCCACATTTTCCCCCAGCCCATCTGATGAAATAAGCCTCGTCCTTCTCCCAGTCATCTCATTTTCTTCAGCTACTCCGATGCTGCTGAGGCACACAGATGCAGAAAGGGAGCAAGTATGGAGCAGAGCTCAGTGAAGCAGCTCTCTTGACTCACTAATAGAAAAGAAAAGGCATCCTAACATCTCCCAAGAACAAATCAGGGACCTTGACTCTGTCACAGCAAACCATCAAAAGTTTGTTCTCCAGAGTAAGAAGATGTTTTGAACTTAAAAACAATCAATACTGGAACCTCTTTCTACTGTCATATTGTGTTCACTATTGTGGGATAAGACTATGAGGCAATATAAAATCAAGCCCCTCGTTTACCGCACCCAAGATAAAACTCTGTATGAGCATGTGTGTGATGTGCTGAAATGAAGACTAAGCTATTTCTCTCCCGCAGTCTGAATTTCGATTACTGTGCTTGTTGCAGTGTACTGAGACCAGGCCTCAGTAGCCATTAGCTGGAGAATCAAACTATAATGTGTTTGACCCAATATATGTCCTAGTGAGTGACAGAGAATGGTATTGAGGAGGAAATACTGCGGGCTGTGATGGATCGGATTCCTAGAACAAAGAATTACTTTCCTTTTCTCTACTCCCTTTATATCCTCCTGCCAAAGCACTGAGAACGGTCCTATTAACTGTAGGCTACAGAGAGCATTGTAGCACTTTGCAAAGAAGTCACAAAGACAGGTTTCATATCAAATAACTGGACTGAGAGAGAGAGAGAGAAGAGGACATTGCATTGCTGGGAGATAATACTGAAATTAATATAGCATGGCTGCCCCATTCTGCAGCTTCTTTGGGGCCCACAGGCTGCTATTTATTATGTGTGTACAGTGCTTCATACAATAAGACTTTGATCCCTGACTGGAGCTTCTAGGAACTATATAATCCAAATAGTAATAAAAACAATTATTCCCTGTTGGAACAATGAATGATTAAAACCATTTCATTGTGTTCTATCAATTGGGTATATTAAAAACACAGGGAAAATTCAGAACAGCTAATCTTTAATTGTTTATTTTTATTAACCAAACTGGCTTAATACATCTCTGGGCATTTTGTTAATGAGCACAGTTACATGCTGTGGCAAAGCCAAGTGATTATCATAAAAACAATGTTTTGTGAAGATTTCTATACCTTTGTTTCACTTGAAGTGTTACCAAGTCTGCAACACAGGCCACAGAGGTACAGTGTGGATGTATAATCACTTTTTAAAGTCTTTCTTCTTTGATGTAGGCACCCTTTGCCCTTTTTGCAACTATCAATCACCAGTGGCAGTTTAGAGGCAGATTAGACTCTTTTCTCTCATTCAACACCAGGCAATAACAACTGTCACTACCCACAGTGGACCACACTCAAGTCTGTGGCTGGGACTGCCAGGGCTATGCCCTGCCATTTGTCTTGTTTGCACCATGAGGAGTTTGAGCTGTGTGCTTTATACCCCTTTGTGTTTGTCAGAACTCCAGAGAGAAAATTTTATCAGTGAAACATTCACACAGAGGCAATCTAAAGCAAAATCAGCAAGCATTTAGTTGTAAAATGAATTCTCATTTATCATTCAAGAATCCATCTCAGAAACATACCTAAAATTCTTGTTTCTCTAACCACAGATTGACTTGAAGCCTGGATTTCTGCATAAAACCATGCACGACTGCCTGCTGGCTTCAGGGTCTCACCCCAGTGCCACTGACTTTAACAGTTGGTTAACTTCAGTGTACCTTCAATGTACACTTCAGTGTACCTTGGAGCACAGCTTTTGGGACAAGGCAGCAGCACCCTAGCACTGCCCGGGGTCAATGGCCACATCATGAACAAGCCATGGACACTGATGGTTCATTCCTGCTGTTAAATACAACAGAAGACGTCGATGGCCTGTGTCTGACCCTAAGGCCAAGTGGCATGTGCCCATACCACAAACTTACTTTCTCCTCAAAGGAGAGGAGTCTGATCCAGGCTGGCAGAGGATTAGTCATCTGGTAAATAATTGTGCTTCTTTGCTATCCAGCAAAAACAACCTTTCTGAGTTAGCTTCAGACCTGAAGAGAAGGTTCAGACCTGAATGTTTCCCTGTTTCCTTTTATCTGCATTATACCGATAAGTCTGACACAAGTCGCAACATCTCCTTACCAGCCTGACCTTGCTCTTCATTTTCACCATTCTTCGCCATCACTTCCTTAATGCCTGGCCTCACATCTTGATCTGCCCAAAGCCACTTGCTAAAGTGTGTGTCAAAAGTACTTGAAAGGTAAATATTTGCGAAGGTTGACTGACTCTACCTGCTGACTATTACCCGGGGTTGCATTCCTAATGGATACTGACTCAAGTGTCACCAATGCACAGGAAAGTTGTCTTGCTGTCATCATCTGCAGCAGGGATTAGAGACTGTACTGTGGTGCCCAAAGAAGAATTATAGCTAATGCAACACCCAGAAAGCCTCATAAGGACCAAAACAAACACCAGGCTTCAGCCCGAATTCAGATTTGGCTCAGATGTGGATTTGTTTACTCTTGACTGAGTAAACCACTTACAAATCCTTCCATTAAGCCCTGTGGCCTAGAGAGCTGGGCAGGGCCACAGAGTGTTCTGCTGCAAAGTCACACCAGGTTTAAACTCCACCCTTGCACATAATCGGGCATCTCCCATGGATTTCTCTATCTCTTCCTGCAGTGACCAAGAGGATGTATTGCCAGTATAGTGGCAGTCTGAGAGTGCCTTTCATAATGGCAACAGCAGGGTAGTTCAGCAAGGCTGTGGACATGCCCGTTTGAAAGACAGGTTAATGGGTTGGCATTCAGGTAAAGTGGTTTATAATCCCTCTCTTGTTTTTCTGAGGAATTATCTTTCCTCTTTTTCAGAGGCTTTGGGTTTTTTCCAGGTCCCTGATACTTTCGTGTTACTTTTCCACAAATTTGCTTCTAAATAATATTGCTGGCAAGAATATTTTCACATATAGTATTCTGAGCAAACCTTTCAATCATAGAAAATATACACAGAAAATAGACTGAGAGCTGTGAGTACTAAGTCACTGAAAATAGACCAGGTTTCTGTCATTTGGGTGACAACACACAGAATTTCCATATCAACAGATTAGTGCAGTGTCCAGACTGTAGCTAAGGAGATGCAAAAGCTTTACTAGGAATAGTCCTCATTAGAGAAAGCATTCACACCAAAACAAATCATCCCTTTCCACCTGTTTGTTTTTTTTTTTTTCCCTCTGCTAAAAGTGAAGAAACAATATGTGACAGATACTGACAACTTTGCTTAGAGTGCTTCAGCAAGATACTCAGATATGGCAAGGCAATGCACAGACCAAAAAGCTATCCCTGTTGAAAGAAGCTGGAGGAAAGTCCACTGCTATAATTTATCAATAAGCAGCCCACAGCTGTTTCTTCCTACTTCTGGATCATATTCTCAAGGCACAGATCACCTACTATGGATTTTAATGACATTATTTTTAGTAGTACAAAACATGTAAAGGTCACATTCATTTTAGACAGAAAACAGAAACACATGAAGTACCTTAATGCATTCAGACCAGCTAATCAACACATCAGCGTAGCCAGGATTTTGAATCTCAACTACCTCACTTTGAGCTGCTCACAAACTGAAAAATTCATAAATCAGAAATGACTAATGGCTGTATTCAGCAAATAATTTCAGACAGCAAATGCACTTGAGAAGCCCTCAATCTGTCCAGAGGAAGATCAGAAATGATAAGAAGAGGTGACTTCAGCTATCTTTCTCCAGGAAATGGTTTTCCCATAGGAAACCCCAATTGTTTGTCTCCCAAGACACTAGCCCTGAGGAACTGGGCAAGGCTGGGTCCAACTCAGGCCAGCTCTTGGAAGTAATAGCAGTCATCTTACAGAAAAAAAGTTTGCAGAAGCTATCGTATTTATTTAAATTTTAAAAATCTCTTCTCCATCTCTATGTTGGCTCAAACCATCAAGAAAAGAAACATCTGCTCCTGCAGTGGCTGGCTGATCTCTCTGCTGAACTGCATGTGTGGCAATAGCAAAGTATTGTCAGGTTTTAAAATTAAATTTGCTGTGAGATTGAAATCGGGCAGATCTGCAGCAGTTGCTGTAATGCCATACATGCCAAATTAACAGCCAGCCATCAGGCAGTCCCAGCAGAGGTACTGCTAAGTGACTCCAAACCCTCAGGCTCCTTCCCTGGCTGCGGAAGAGTTCCCATTTGGTTGTCCGCTCTGATTCCTACACCAGACCAGGATGGGCACTGGATTCGGGGCAGTAGCCATCCCATAGTACCAAAGCTCAGAGGCATTTCGTGTTTGGGATGACAGCACAGCTCTGATGGACACCGGCCACACGTTGAGTAACACCACTTTAAATGCTCTAGCTCGTCTTCCCGCTTCCCCAGGAGGCCTGTGGGCAGCTGAGAGAGGAGCTACAGCTCTCAGCTCACTCTCCTTCTCTTTGTGTCCAAGGCAAGGTGCTGGTGGAGGTGGCTACCAAACATGAGAAGGGGTCAGGGTTGCTCAGCACTGGTATGGGCCCATTCCATCACCAGCCCTGCTGCAGGGCTCATCCCAGCCCCAAGAAAAACATGCTTAAAAAGGGCAAAACACATGGACAAAAAAAGGTGAGAGAAATATCCCTACAGAAAATGGTCAGAGAAGGAGAAGGGAAGAAAGTGCTGCAGGTGCTGGGATAAAGATGGCCCTTTCCTTCCTTGGCTCCTCTACTACCCAAATCACTTAACAGGGAGAAAGTCTTTTATCAGCAAAAATCCAAATCTCACCAGCCTTTCCCTTGGCTCTCCAGAAGGGATTGCTTGGGAGGAAGGGAGGCCAGGGCACCCCTGCCATGGGCCAACTCAACACCTGAGAATTCTCCTCCTGACTTACCCCTGCACCCAAGGAAGGATTCTCGACAGCACCTGCAAACTGCCACACATCGTATCCCTTTCTAGTGACAGTAAGCAGCTTTTTGTTTAGCCACTCATGTCCACCTCATGTGTGAGCAACCATACATGAACTAGAGCACTGGTGACTGCACACATATGAATCCTACACATGCACAGAGCAACTATGTCTGTCTATGCCACTCCCAGGAAACTTACCTCTTTGCATCAGGGAAATCGCATGAGCAAGAACACGAAAGAGCCCAAATGGGTGAACACACAAGCACAACGGCAGAGCCACCCATGCTAGATCTGAACACTTCATTTCATGGTGAAGCACATGCCAGATCCACTCACTTTTTCCTTCTAATTAAAATGAAAAGAGGCTGCCACTCACAGACGGCAATTCAGCCCCAGCCAGCCATGTAGTTCGATGCTGGCTATAGACTTTACTGTCAGATACTCTCTAATCAGATGAGCTGTTTTGCAGGCTTTTTTTTGTTTTTGTTTTTCATTCTCCTTTTGTTGTTGGCTTATTCAGGGCTTCACTGCACTGGCAGAGTTCTGCCCAGCTCCTGGACAAATCACTCACACTACAGTCAGTGCATGCCACAGTGAGAGGGTTTTCACTGGAGTTCAATGTAATTGCTAGCATTTATCACTTTAATAGCCTAATGAAGGTGAGATGTAATTAGAAAGGGTGTCAACTGGAATATGGAGTTTGTTTTACAATTATCTATACAGCGGGTAACCAGTGGCACAGAACAGTGCCTTTTAAAAAGCTGGTAATATGTGGCATAAATGTTCATCACTGGGTGACTTAAAGTGACCCAAAGTCATGTTCTGTAATTGCTGCCTTTCTTCCTAAGCGCTTGAAAGCAAACACAGAAAGATTGAGCCCCGCCTAAGGCAGCTTTTCCAACCAACAAAGATGGTTTATATCCACACACTGAGCCCATATAACTGTCACCTCAACATCATTCCCACTCGCAGAGTGATCAGCAGTGATTTTGCTTGAGTGATTTTTGTCTGTGTAAGCAAACTCAAATGAATGCAACAATAAGAACTCCCAGAAGAGCCATTGCAAAAAAAAAGTCTCCAGAAGCACACATCTCTCATCACACACACACACCACAGAAAAAAAAAAAGTCACATTAAAAGCACATCAAGAAGTTGCATTTCTATCTGTTTTACTCAAAATAAGTGTTCAGACTCAAGGTAAAGTGAGTTTTATGCAGTTGGCAGGATGGCTGACCCTTATTTAAAGCAGAATGTCTAAAGGCACGAATAAACGCTTCTCCTGGATAATGATCTCCTGCTGCTAAATAAATACCAGGGTTTGTTGCTTGATGGATATTGTGCAGTAAAGTAATGATAGCTGATGGTGCTGTTAGCAGATAGCTTAATGCTGAGTGGGAGACAGGAGATTCAGACAGTCAGAAGCCTCCTGAGCACAACCACCACAGTACAAAGTATGATGTTCCTTAAAGAGCTAATCTTGTTTCTGAATAACAGAGTGCAGTTTTAATTTGTATAATCTCTCGAGAGCTGGTCAGATTACTAGAAGGGCAATTACTTCAGAGGAACAAGCTCTTCTACAGAATGGAAGCATGGACTTTGTTACCTGGCTAATATCGTGAGTGTACACTAGTCCTGGTAGCTTTCTCCAGATGTTATAGCTGTAAGATTAATAATGTGTTGCACTGGCATCCTTCTGACATTATCTAAAATGGATTTTAATTTAGTGCAGAAGACTTACAGGAGGTAATGTTGAAAATTTTAGCTCAAAATGTCAGAAACTCTGAAGATGGCCTGCAGCTGTAACAGCTTCACCCAG
This sequence comes from Urocolius indicus, assembly GCA_013401255.1. Taxonomy (NCBI): domain Eukaryota; kingdom Metazoa; phylum Chordata; class Aves; order Coliiformes; family Coliidae; genus Urocolius; species Urocolius indicus. The sequence goes on from WBNH01000737.1 coordinate 277,032, forward strand.
CCCTGCTATAAGATGAAAGCAGAAGATCTTGTGCTTGCCTATGAGATGCTTTCATTCAGCTCATCGGGACAGGGTTCCCCCAGGTCTTACAAACCACCTATAGCTGACTCTGCATAGAGTCTCCTCATGGCAGATGCAGCAGTAGGTTAAATGAGAGTATATTTCTAGGACACCCAGAGATGACACCAGAAGTGTTGCTAACTACTTACCAGATGACGCTTCTGTCACCGATCCCCCTTTTAATGTTTTCACCCGACAATAGGAAGAACTCAGGCCTTCCAGAAGCATCATCCTAATAGCTATGAACTGAATGCCTTTCTCCATTATGTAGTACTTTTGAAGAGTGTGGTCACACTGTCAACTAAGCACCAGTCTGCCTCCTGATGCACACTCCCAGCCTGGTCTTCATTTTGTAGCCTAAATGACATGCCTATCACTTCCAGATGGAACTTATTTTCATGGTCACATACAAATTCAGTTTATGAAGCTAATAAAAATTCAATTTGACACTTGATTCCAGCTTCCCTGTACTTTGTGTAGCTGTCTGATGCTACACCAAGAGGACATGAAAAATGACCATTTCAGAGGGGCATCATTTTGCACTCACCTTGCAGGGTTTTAGATGCCTTATCAAAGAAGAGGTAGCAGCTCAGGTACTCTCTTTCTTTTGGTCAATTCAACACAGTTCTTTGATATCCTCAAAAGAAAGTCAGTAGACAATTAGACTTGGGGATCATGTATTTATTTTCTATGTGGACAATGCATACCTGAGAGTCAGCATTGGTTGCCCCAACAGGTAGGAGCTTGCAGAAGAGAGAGCCTGCTACAATGTGAGAGCTGTTTGATGACAGTGATGGCTTAGAGAAAGTGATGCTGCTAATTGCAGCAATTAAACAGTAATGATATAATTAATGCAAAAATTATGCGTGGCTCAAATCCAAGCTATTGGAGTGCAAGAGGTATTCATCACTTCTAGATAAAATTCATTCCTGTTGAGATGATATCAAATCTGCTTTTATGACTTGATCACAGATAATGGTTAGGGGGAATTTGGTGACAGACCATGTTCAGCAGCAGAAGTAGCTGATGAGAATAGCAATGAAGCACAAAGGGATTTTAAATTTGGTTGGACAAAGTAAGCACTGAAGGTAAGGAGAATTCTTGCTATAGAAAGACCTTTCAGATCCATGCCCCAGAGCAACAGCAGATATTATGTCCCACATAACCATATGCAAAGATTGGCTTGTCAGTATACTCAAATGGACATTTGGCACATCCCCTTCCAAATGCATGGTGAGAAAGAAGACCAGAAAAGTCAACTGGTTAATTTTACTTTTTACAATGCAACCTTTAGTGAAGAGCAGGTTTAAAGATGGGCATTAACTGCATAACCCCCATCCTGCATTTCAAGTCCAGTATATTCACAAATCCCTAATTTGAGAAATGAAGGACATTAATTGAAAGTTATGAAATTTGAAGACATTTGTATAATATTGCTTAAACTTCAGAAATTAGATCTTCCTAAATAGCTGGTAAAAAAGGGTGAAAGTTAAAAGTAGTCTGTTGTGTTTGCCCCACGCCTGCCACAGCTCTTAGCTCATTCTACAGTTTGGCTTTTAAATTTTGAAAATCAACCTTGTCATATTTCAAGGTATCTCCCATGAGGGCTGTTAGGAGGACAGGTTAAAAATATGGCTGAGATAGCCTCATAAATTGTAAACAAAAGATCTTTTTTCTTGCGATGTTCAAAGCCAGTTGCAGCAGACCATGAACACAGTCACATCAGTCAGATGGCTGTGCCCAGTAGCTCTTTCTCACATATAGACCAAAAGACTATTGCTGTGATCGACACTTGATTGTGCAGCAATAGCAGGATGGTGATATGCTTAGAGCTGTTTGATTGTGCTACAGTTTGAGAGCATTGTAGGCTTGTTGGTCCTACAGAAATGCTTTAGATTTGCAAAGCTGGACTGAAAAACGTGTCCAGCCCCAAATCTTTCCCACAAATCCACTTTGAAATATTACTATGTTAAGGGATATTTTACTAGAATATATTGTTTATTGTTACATATTGGGTGCCTTAATGTAGCAATAAATAAAACCAAACTGTTTGCTGTGTATTAACGTGCATTTTACTGACTGGTCCTCCTATGGACACAGAGGTCTCAAGGAAAAGGGAAGGACTCTAAGTAATCTCTGGGCTGAAAATATTCAGTGCATATTTAAAAGCAGTCTTGTTGCTAGTACAGAGTTTTGTTGCATGTATTTTGCATCATGGCCCACATGCAATTACTTTTAACTGATCCCTCTGTGCTGAACTCAGAATTCCTTCTCTGGTTTCTTACCAAGTCACTAGGGAGTTTTGAGAGTCAAAATTAGCATATGGTGTCATGGTTTAACCTCAGCCGGCAATTAAGCACCATGCAGCTCCTCGCTCACTCCTCACACCCCACCTCCCATAGGATGGGGAGGAAAAGCAGAAAACAAAACTTGCAGATGAGATAAGACAGTGTAATAACTAAAATAAAATAACAATTCTAAGAATAAAACATTATAATGATGGTAATGAAAAGAAATATAACAAAAAGAGAGTGAGAAATCAAACCAAAGAAGAAAAAACACCTGCTGATCAATGTTTGAGCAGTGATCAGTCCCTCCTTTGACAGCCCCTCCAGTTTGTGTACTGGGCATAATGTCCTAAGGTATGGAATAGCTCTTTGGCTAGTTGGGGTCAGCTGTCCCACCTCTGTCCCCTCCCAGCTTCTTGAGTCCCCCTAGACTACTCACTGGCAGGGCGGTGTGTGCAGCAGAAAAGGCCTTAATGCTGTCAAGCACTGTTTGGAGAGAATAAAAAACCACCATGCTATGAACATTCTTTCAGTGTAAACTAAAACCATAGCTCTGTATCAGCTACTAGGAATAAAATTAACTCTATCCCGTCCAAAACCAAGACATACGGCGTAAAGCTTTGTCCTCTCTTAGATTAAAACATTTTGGTTTGTTTGTCCCTAGCTAAACACAGAAAGCCCCGAGGTCCAGTAAAGTGGATCAAGTATTTGTGTTCATGCGAGCATACAGTATATTGGCCATTTGGCTTTATGAACATACCTTGTTTGGTGTCTAAGGAGGAGTAATGGCTTTCCATTTAGACTGCGGAGTCTACTGCTTAATAATAAATACACTCCTGACAACATTAAATGATAGCCTGCTTCTAATAAACCCCATGCTGATCTGTGTGTTGGTTAGAGTGCGTAATTCATCTTCCCAGGCTGTTAAAACTTTAGCTGGGATTATAGAGACAACATGAATCAGACACGATCAGTCTGTCCCCTGCTGGTTTGCTCATTTTCTCCCCATAACAAAATATTGGCTAGTTTTCTCTTTGCCTTGCAGATCTTGTTATTAGCTGATTTCATTATTAATCACTCCTAAGGTCTGGTAGGCCTTTCAAGGCACATACAGAAGGGATCCACAAGGTCTATAGCAAAAGACCATTATACTTTCATGTCCACACTTCTCTCGGGCAACTTGGTGTCAACTTGCAATTCTTTTGTGTTACTGAGTAAAGAGCTTGCAGCCACACTCTGACTCCACATGAACGAACTGAGTGCTCCAATTTTTCCCTTGATTTACTACCAGAAAGAAAGAAAGATAGGAAAAAAGAGAGAGGGAAATAAAAAGAATCACATCATCCTCAAATCTAATTATGGCCTCAATGGCTCCTGAGGATTTGGCTTTATGAAGTAGCTCATGAAGCCTTCCTTGTCATCATTCCCACTAGTACCATTTGGTCTCACACACTGCTAAGGGCTTGTTTGAGTCATTTTAAATTAGCTGATAATATGCTGAAAAGTAGGCTGCAAGATGCACCAGACATCCAAGTGTCCTAGAAAGCACAGCCTCCAAGGAACAACTTGCAATTGCCTGAACAGTCTTGTCTTCTCGCTCCATCAGGGTCTCACCAAAGGCAAATGGGCTCCCACTGGCTCCAGGTGAAGTTGACATCAGTCTCTTGAGGAGTAGGCATGTCATACTGAGAAGGTACAGCACACTCAGGGCATGCACAGCTCACCACCTGTGATCGCTGCCTCCACAAAGCCATCATTGCAAGCCTGAGGAAGATAAGGCTTCCCAGGCCTCAGCACACCTAGACACACAGGACACATGGCTTAGAAAGCAGAGTTTTTAACTCCTCATCACCTCATATTAAAACAGTCCATGAGTGATCTTTTAAATCAGATACCACATAGTCCCTTCACACCCATCCACAGCTGCTACTATAACTTGCCGCAAAAAGTTGAATTAAGGTTATGTTGTTTTTCTTCTCCCAGTCCAGTTACTTCTGGATGCTTGAGCTTTCAGGCACCTTTTGACAACTACCATTAATTATTGTGGTACATGAATATGGGACATCTCATTTCCACAGCTGCATACAAGCAAACCAATGGAAGATTTGCCTTTCGCCACCACAAGCAACAAGCTCAGCTGCGAGTGCCACCCCGTCCCCTGCAGAATGATCAGTGCTTGCTCCAAGACTTTTCATCCAGGATCTTTTTCCCTGTTGTCTCAGGAACAGCTGGAGTTGGCATCTATTGCTAGGAGTCCACCTGCTCCTGTTCAGAGATAAATTCTCAGTGTTCATGATCCAACTTGACACTCCTGCCAAAGGGAAATGGTAATGCAGGACCCACAAAACACACCTTGTCTTGGCACAGTTGGAACTGTGCTAAAGGAAGAGAGGGGAATGATTCCAGATAGGAGTTGCGCTGCAGATACACCTATATCTCCAGTACCAAAGTAGTGTTCCAAGCCCTCATACCTCTTAGATATTTTTTAAATTAGACATTAGCATACATCAAGAAAGCCTATTCCAAAAGACCAAGAGAGATAGGGAGGAGTGAGGGAAAGAAGGTGGTTTTGTGGTGGGTTCATTTTTTTTTAATTTCCTCACTTCCCTTTAAAGCATACTCTCTGCTTTGCTGTTTTCTGTAGTTTGACTGCCAGAGTACCTAAACAAACTGGAATGAGCTGAGGACCAGACTGGAATGACAGAATCGGCCAGAGAATAGGGAAGAAAGATACAAGGCACTGACTCTATCCAGAGAGAAAAGCAAGTTGTGTGTATGGTTCTCCAGAGCCACCACTTTTTAACTAGCAGCCCAGGTAGAACCTCACAGACCAGCCTGCTGCCTCCTGGAGGTAGCAAGAGCAACCTGGCATCTTATTTACAAGGCAAGTCCCTCAAAGCCAATAGAGCTGCCTCCGTTGCCCCAGTAATATGCACTGGGTTACACTAGCAGGCCTCACAAATCTCCGTACTATGATGGGGAAATATGATACAGCTGTCCTCAATTAGAGTAGATAGGTTTATCTCATTTCAGAGCTAACTCACGGATGGGTAGAGATCAGATAAGCGGTAAGAAATGTCTTTTACTGTATAACTTGTTATTCATGGTAGGGCAAAAACAGCTTCAAAGGTGATCCCGTGCACTTCGAGGGATGTCTTCTTATACCTAGCATAGTTTATACAAACCAAATTGGTTTTGCTTCAAATATCTCTCTACGGAAGAAAATCAATTTCAAGATGCAGTGGCTGTGATCTTTCAAGCTAAGGATCCATTGCAAACATACTAAGTGTTTGACAATGCAAAGCCACAGAAACAGGACAAGTAATGCACATTATCAACGTATGTGCCGTGTCCGAATCAAGGTTTCATTTCCAAGGCACTGAATAATCCATTGCCACCCTAACAACAGTTTCACTAACAGAAGCGAAAATATGTTGTGACCAGATAAACAAATTTCTTTTAACCCCTACAGCATTCTAGGGCAGCCATTTAAGGCCACTGGATCAGTTACCAATCAAAATAAAAACCCTTTAAAAATGTGAAGTGCTGACCTGAGATCCACCCAGGCTCTCTGCACCCTTGGGAGCAGACATTTTCACAGTCATTTTCATGCCCTTGTTTACTGCCCAGTCTCACCTGACCTGCAGCAGCAGCAACAGCCTCACACCTCCACAAGTTATTGTGCACCTTGTGTCCCCACACACCTTGTCCTCCATCAGATCTTATGTCAGTCAGACTACCTGCCAATGCCTCTCACCACTGCCAAACGTCTAGGAAAACTCCCTTTCATCTTAGCTTATGCACAACCCTACCCAGATCAACTCCCCAAGGAATAGTAAGTGAAAGCAGCCTCAGGATGAGGATTAGGAGCACTTTCCCAATGCTGCATGCTCTTTTGCTTCTCATGATACAATCATTGCTGTGTGTGTTCTCATTGTCAGTGGTCCTGAGCAGCTCAAGTCCAGTAAAACTTGTAATAGCTACCTTAATTGTCTTGGTTTAGCCCAAGATAGTCAGAGCTAATGTTAGTAATACCCTTGGATCAGCCTGTGACTGCATGCAGACTTTGGGTCTGACTCTGTGTTTACAGAAAACAATCAACTCTGCTGGAGAAAATAGGCTGTATGACCATGGGGGTGATCCAGGAATTGTCAGCAGGATCAGAATTCATGAAAACTGCTCAAAGTGCTTCTAACACCAATTCTTCTAAAAATATTTCAAATGTGAGAGCAGCATTACATTACCAGGACACTGACCTCCATCAATTGCTCAGGCAATTTCTCCAAAGCTGGGAGAAGGAGGCATGGCATTGTATGTTTGCTGCCATGACACACAGACATGTGGATCAGTATATACCTCTGTGGTCAAAGTTAGTTGAGACCATGTAGTGCATGTTTAATACCCACTACAAGCACAGCTGTTCTGAGGGACCATGGGAGCACTGTAGACTCACATACTCTTTTCAGTAAGAAAATCAAGCACTGGGGGACCTTTGCTCTGGTGCTGTGCTACAAACCTAACCCCATGGTGTAGCTCTAAGTCACCAGGGCTGAGTTCACTTGGACAAACCACAGCCACTCCATCCCATAGCCAAGTGGTCATGCTGCCAGTTTGCGGAGGGTCCTGCCACAGCATTAAGGTACCTCATTAAGGTGAGTGTCCTGACAAAGTACATTTGTGACCAGATGAGCAAATTTCTTTTAACTCCTATAGCTTTCTGTGGCAGTCATCTCAAGCCACTGCATCAGTTATCAGGCAAAACAAAAACCCCTCAAAGTGCAGGGTGCTGACGTCTGCATCTCTGTTTACATAAAGTACTCCCTGCTGCAGCAGAGACAGCTGCTTCAGGGAAAGCAACCCTCTCCTTCACACACGGTAAAACCAATAAATTTTAAAACTAGGAAGACTTGTATCAACTTGACTTTTAGAAGGGAGTTTGCTGCTTCTAACTTCTCTCACTTTGAGTGGTGAGAACAGGCTAGCCAAGACACTTCTGCCTGCAGTCAGCTCAAGGTAAGAAAGCTCGGATTGCAGAGACTGCAGGAAAAAAGTATACTTACAATCAGAACATTTGTTCATATTTAAGCTCTCCTTTTTCCACCTTTTCTTAAAAATAACACTTACCACATTTCTAGTGACTTGCAGACTTCAAAATCTTTCTGCCTGGAAATCATCCTGATTTTGCAATGTCTTTGCATGTATTAGGCTACATACAAGCTTTCAATGTTCCCTTTCTTTTTTTTGCTCCTTGGTTAATTGGTTGATTGGTTTTCCAACTGAATTTAACCCCATACAGTAGCAATGTCTTGTCTGGACATTTCTTTCACAGAAGTCACAGGAAAATGAGACACATCACTCATTGTGATGGACAGTTGACAGATAATTTCTAGATGAGTGCTTATGAAAAACCCAACCTTGAAACTCAGTCATATTTTCTTTTGCACACACAATCAGCCTGGATTTCCTTAGTGCCCAAGTAATACCAGAGAAAATGAAACAGACCCCTACATCACAAAAGCAGTATTCTTACCTCCAAATTTATATATTGCTTTTTTTGTCCACTCTAAGCTAAAATGCAGCTCAACTCAAAACTTAATTAGACTCGGTTGGAGAGGTAGCAGCTTACAACAGATTTTTGTTCTTACAGGATTCTGAAGGCACTTCCAGTGAGTAACAGAACTGTGGACATATGGAAAATATCCATAAATCTGGAATAATTCCAGTGGATTCCCTTAGGTCTCAAGGTAACCTGGACACCAATACAGGCCTCCTTATACTCTTCAGCCATCTAAAACAGCCACATAGCATTGAAACTGAAGCTGGACTGATCATTCAAAATTAATTTAGCCACAACATTAATGAGCTGCAGTGTCTCCTGCTGCTTTTATGTAATCAGCCTGATTTTGCTTCCTTTACCACTTATACAAATAATTTTGTCCCACAGATTTTTACTAAAGCCTTTAAGATCTGAAGCTTGAGCAGCACAGATCCTATTGCACACTTGTGATCAGAGAATGCCAGTCCTGTGCTGCTGGTATTGCATAGAATAAAATTCAGTCTTCATTTAAAGTTTGGGAAATTGGTGCAGGGAAATGAAGTAAACTATGCCAAATTGCTCCTAGAAGCAGAAGAAGGGATTAGCATTCAGGGCTGGTGCTTGTTGTGAATCACAGTCTTCCAGCCTTCATCCACCAAAACCATTTTCCCGTTGCATCACTGGGTAATTGAAGATTGTTGAATTCCGTTTCCATCTCTTTACTACTAAATTGCTACATTGGCATGTTGCAAGCTGAGGTTCCAAGCATTGATGCTTTGTGTTGTTACAGTACTGTGCTGATGCAGAGAGGATTCCAGGAAAATACCTGAAAAATACGTTAAGCAGCACAGTAGTGACTGTAGACTTCCCCATTAAAACCAGATTTGTTCTCACTGGAACGCAGATCTCCTTTGGGAGGGAAGGGGAAGGCTAAGGTGCTTTTTTAAAATTTGTTTTGAGGTTTTTTTTTTTTGTGTAACCTTGTTTATCTCTTTAAAGTGCAATAGTAGTTCTAGCCCTGAGTTTCCTGCTCCGAATCTCATTTTCCCAAGGCACAGGAAGTGACTTATCTGGCTATCATAAAAGCTGTCAAAAAGTTCGACAGTCAGGATTAGAACCATATTTTCTATTTTATCTTCTGTTTGCTCAAGTCAGTGCAAAATGTTGCCAGAAAGCATTACTACCAAATGATATTAGGGCTTAAGAAGTATAGGCATTGGAGCCCATCTAGATACACCTATCAGTGTCACAGATATCTGTTCACAGCATGATAATAAATGTCTAGGCAAGAAACAATCACAAAGCAAAAACAATTCACCTCTTTCCAGTGTATTTTAATAAATTAAATAAACTTAAAGGTATGGCTCGGATTTCAGCTGCAATTAACCTTTCCCCTGAAACAATCCAAAAATCTCTTTGCAGGGATGCTGGGCAGCTAGGCCGATACCTTCAAGCTTCTAAAAAAAACGTTGCTGATCCATAGGGCTAATCTCATTTCTTGGACCATGAAATAAGCCATTAAGGGTTACAGGCGATGGATGTGTGAGACACAATCATCAGTTTGCTGCTGTTTCCCAGGTCTGTGATGTACTTGGTGGCTTTCAGGCCTGCAAGAGACTTACCAGAATGATTCAACTCTCTGGTAAGGGGGGGACCATGCCTGCTGTCACTTTCACCACTGCCCGCCTTCCACTGCCCCCAAACAAATTCACAGTGATCAACTTAGCACGTGTTTTGGAATAGGCGGTGTGTTGTACAGCCTTTGGGTTTCACAAAAGGCATAACTGCTGAAAAGCTGGTCAAACAACTTCTTCCTGGAATACATCCCTGCAAGTCCCCTGGGTCTGTTTGCTCATGAGGTAGCTGTTTCTGCTAAGACAATCATTACCTGTTTAGAGAGCTTTGGCTGTCAGCAGAATGGGTATTTTCAGCTTTGGTGTAAAATAACAGAACTAGCAAGATCTGAGATCCTGCTCTGAGCGTACTCACCTGGTGCTGGACTCCAAAATTGGTGCCAAGTTGTTTGTCTCTGAATTTTCAGAAACGAAGTGCCATCAGCTGGGCAGTCCCAGCTTGTAGTCGAAGTAGATGTGTAAGCGTGTTAAGCTTTAAGCCCTTGGGAGCTGCATTCCCATGTAAGCACTATACAGGGAATTACTACCACTTGCCTGTGTGAAAAGTAGGTGTTCTACTTCATGGTTCAATTAAAGAGAAGGAGCCCAAGGTCACTGCTATCCTTCCATATGAAATGTGTCCATTCAATTTTAAGTGTTCCTTTTTGTTTCCTGTGCCAAGTGGTGACATGGAAACAATGCCACCTCCCACCGTGAAATGACAGCTCACTCCAGCCCTTTCCTAACAGAAGCCCTTGAGGTTTGCACTAGGGGAGCCTGATGAGGTTAGTAATCACTGCAGCACACCAAAAGCACTTAAACCCTGTGACCTTTTGTAAATAAAGAGTTATAGTGGTTCTGCCTCTTAAGCCAGGGAGATTTACACATATGCCTTCCCCTCAGCACTGAGGGAGGAGAAACTGAGGCAGTAAAATCCCGACAGATGGCAACTTACTCAAGAAAGGATGCCGAGGGCACGTAAAGGGTCAAAACTTACAGTATTTTACCTACAGTTCGCACCACAGGAAACAAAGGATAGGTTTTTCATTAAACCCCAGCATTTTTATAAACATAAAGTAATTCTTTTTTCAAGTCTCATTGACAGTTCTGTAAAAGCTTCCTTTGAGAGTTGTTACTACACAAGAGCTGTATGCACAGCTCTTGGTGATTCATGCCTGTTATCTGCTGCTGCAGTGGGAGCTGCTCTGAAAGACAGGCTGGAAAGGTTTTCCAGTCTTCTATTTCTAAGACCCCTTTTGAGGCCTTATGTCCTATGCTCCTTCAGCAGTCACTTCACTCCCACATAGTGGTAGCACCTGACATGATCTCTGGCTAATGATTTATCTTCAAAAGCTGAAGAAATAATTCCTACCAAGTCTGCCTAGGCTAAATGACTTTGGAGAAGAGATACTTTGTGACCCAGAGTTTTCTGCTCAAGGGGGGCATAGGGGAAGCCCCAACCTTTTCTTCAGTACTTCACATCTTGGTCTACCAGATACCTGGTAAGCAAACCCAGGTAATATCCCTTTTCTTTTCCCAGCATGGCCTCTAACTTTCAATTATCTCCTACATTCCTTCAGTAGCAGCATTTCATGGGAGTACCTTCTTTTGTAGTTGTGAAATTGGGACACAAACACGACACTGTTACCTTCAATTACCAAAAATATTACTTTTATGTAAGAAAAGTGAAAATTTTGCTTATTCCAGAGACACACGCAGTGAGATTATTGGGGAATTTTCAATGACCAAGGCTCACTCATGGCCTTCAGAGAGGAGAAAGAGTTATATAGCCTTTCCTCCCAGCTTCAGAGCAGTATATCCTTTAATCTCACACACTTAATCCTCTGTTTGCACGGGCTTTGGAGATTCAACACCCGCTATGTGCAGACAGCACAGAGCAGGATTCCTCTGTTACTCGCTGGTTTGATCCTGGCTACAGCCACAAATGACTGCCCTGTCTCTGTATACACAACATCTACGTGGATCAGATACAAATTCAAGCGTGCAACACAGCTCCACCCCTGCAGTCTGCAGAAGGCAAACTCATCCAACAGCAATGAAAAGTGCAAAGATAATTCAGTGTTTTCCACTTGAACCCAGGCAATGTTTCTTAGCATCTCTTGGCACATTCCTTCCTGCGTACCTGCTTCACCCCCAAAAACTATTGAGATGCTCCTTTTGCTGAGTCCAAGTCTTCTTTTGGTTTCCAAAGCTCTTCTACCTGTGTTTCCAGAGAAATGAATCAATACTGTGCACAGTGAACGTCTGTGGGGCCCATCGCAGGAGGCCCGGTATCCTTCTAAAATGTTTCCAGTTTGGGTTGGGTTTTTGCCATCTCTTCTCTTTGAACGCATGACTGTCAACAGACTGACACCAGCTGCACATTTTGCAGACAACCCCTTGTTCAGCCTGGAGCACCATGTCCCTATTTGTATTTGAATGATCCCTCTCCTGCCCCACAGTACACAAGGACCCCCAACGGTTTTGCAGTCGAGCTCCATCTAGTGCATCTTGGCTCTACGTAGCAGCGTCTCGGTGCTCATCCCCACTTGGTTAAGTCCTCCAGCAGGTCAGGACATCACCATGTCCCAGCGCTGACTCATGGCTGTGCTCTCACAAGGGTTGATGACAAGCTCTTTGGTACTCTCGTTCGTGTCTCCAATTGTCTCAGTGTCCAAACAGAAGCGTGAAGCTATGTGTTCAATGTGTGATCCAACTTTGCCCCATCGCTGAGGAGAAACGCACATGAAAGAAGAAATAGGTGTGAACAAGATTCCTCCTCATTATTCTTTTACTGTACTTTTCCAAGAGGACAGTTATCACTAAGCCTTTGGGGCCTGATGCTGGGAAGTACAGGGTCCCCAAACCAACTCACACCAAGTAGAGTCCATTCTGAGTGTTTCTCCCATTCTCTCATTTAAGCTCAGTCTCTGCCTGGCTTCAGGAAGATAATATATTACTAACAGCTTTTTCCCCAGGTCACTGGTTCAAATGCCAGCTCAATGATTAACTGCAGAGAAATGTTAGCATCTGCTTTCTGACTGGCAGCCCATGTGAACTAAATTGCCAGTTTGGGTTTGACTTCTGCAGATAAGTATCCAGATCACCGCCCGCACTAATAGACATCCTTATCAACACAGTCATTTAAGAGGCAAAGGGCTGAACAGGCCAGAGTCTGTACTCCCAGAGAGACTGTCCTTCCAGATGAAGTCAGAGCACACAGGCAATTTGATGTGCAGTAATACTACATGGAAAGAAAAGGAACTTGAAAGCAAACGGGATCAATGAAATCGCTCACCTGCTTGTTGTCGCTGTCTTTGCAAGGTGACAGCAGCACCTGGGAACCGGGGAAGAGGGTGTACACTGACAAGCACAGCTGCTGTTGGCGGACCTGGTGGTTGTATGTGTATGTCCATTCCTGCAAAAGTGAAGAAAAAGAAAGGAGGTGAGAGATCAGAGTTAATTCTCAGTATTCTTCTACCTGGTAAACAAATTGACATTGATCCTGACCCTTCTGAAGCCAAACAAAAACCTCATTGACTTCAGGACGCACCAGGACAGGTGACTAGGATGTCTGAAGCCTTCCCAAAACTGCAGCTGTCATTGGAGGACTGCATGTTCCAAAGAAAACTTCTACAAAAGCTGCTGGAAGAAAATGGTTCACGAGGCAAAGGATTTCATAGCAAGACCTGTGCTGTGGTTGGAGATCAGGGAGATGGAAACATGGCAAAAAACCAGACAGAAATACTACACACGATGTGCAATCCTCTTTTTACGAGGAAGAGCAACAAAAAGGCTTTGCAGCTGGCAGCAGTAGAGGAGGCGATATAGAACAAATGTTCGAAACTCCTGGGATACTGTTCCCAAAAATCACAAAAATCAGGGGTTATCAAAGGAGTAGGACCAAACTCCAAACGTCTGCTGTACTGGTTTGTTATGACCACTGCTATTCCTGCTCCCTCATCTGTCTTGAAGCTGTCTTGTTGTCATGCTGCTTTTCAGGTTCACCTGCTCTTTATTAGCTCCTCAACCCCAAAATCTTTGGGGGAGCAGAGACTCTTTGTTTTAGATGTTTTTCTTGGGAGAAGAAGTAGCTGATAGTGTCACCAGGATTTCAAAATGTGCTAGACAAAGCATCAGGCACAGATCTACTGCTTAGCCCAGATGTATTCCACAGAAATTGCTCCAACGTTTATCCCAGCTGAAGGTTTTCTATCATTTACCTGTGCTCCTGTTGCCCAAGAACACCTCCTGTGAGGCTAAGACACTTCAGCAGGGATGTTTCCCTGCCGTCTGTGTGTGTACACAAGCAGACAAGAACTGCTTTGGCTGCAAACCATGCTTTTACACTACTCCAGAGCAACTTGTGGGACTTTTTTTTTTTCCTTAAAATGAGAGTTGGAAGGGGTTTGAGGATTCCTAGCCAGAGTGAAAAGCAGGATCAACTGCCTCTGTGTAAATGGCTCTGAGAGAGCAGTGAGGCGAACAGCAGTGGGAGCAAATGGAAATCAGGTTTGCTGAGTCATGGGAGGGCAGGCGAGCAGAACTGAAGGACAGGCAGCAGGCTGGCTTCACTAGCAGAGGGCAATAACCATGCTGGAGAGGGCAAGACCAAGGTGCAAGAGGGTTTCCACAATAGGTTCCAAGAGACAAGGAAAATACTTTGACAGGGTACAGGCTATGAGAACTGGGGAAGCTGCTGTAAAAGAAAAGGTGCAGAGAGAAAACAAAACAGTTGTGTGTTCCGAGAGGAGTGAAGTGAGCAGGGGTGTAGGCAATGAAGGGGAAGACAGTTTTCAAACATATGACAGCTAGTCTGGGCCTGGAAAAATGAAGGATAAAAGGTGCTCCTGGGAGACTGCAACCTTTTCTAAGTGCTGGAGGGGGAAGTGAAGAATGGCTGCCCTGATCTCAGAGCTGGGACGCCTGTAGCTCCCCCTGACTTTGAATAGAGGAGGCTTTGGGATGCATTAGCATGAGTTATTAGAGCAGTGAAACACTTCCACTCCTTTGGTATTTGTCACTGTCAGCAGCTCTAACTCCCTTCCTCAACTTCAAAACAGACAGCTACAGGCATTTAATTCTTGGGAATATAAATCGCACTTCATTCAGGTTTTTAGCCACCTGGAAGGGAAAACATGCTTTTGCAGAGCAGACTCAGATCCACGAGGACTTTACGCTGTGATCTTCACACCCCAAGCTTCCTAGCTCGCTAGTCCCCACCTCCTAATGGAAAACAAACTTGGCTTTCTAAACAGCCTCCTGTTTAGGAGGCTTCTCAGAAAGACCCAACCAGGATTTTGGCACATAACAAGTATTCATTTTCAAAGCTATAGCTTGTACCCAAAGGGCCTTCCGGCAACTGCTTTGTCAGATGCAGCAGTTTATCTGATCCTACAGTGAACACGTTCTAGACATCCCAACCATGCACGTTGTCAGCTGCTGTGTAAACCACCAGCCTGGCAAATCAGGTGCCAAATTAGCCCTGCATCTGTGAAGAACCAAGCCCTATAGGGCAAGCTCCAACACCTGCTCTGTGATGCTTCAAGCCACTCTGAAAACACGATTTACACTTTTTATCCAATTGTTCATTATTTTAACTGAAGACAGGGCTGGAGCTGCACCCATGAGGCTCCTCAGCAGCAGCAACTTAACCCTGTGACTGCTCTGTATGTTGAATCTCCCAACTAAGTCAGGCCATGGGACTTTTGGTTTTTTTTTTTTTTCCTTTTTTAACTTTGACATCTTAACCTCCTTGCTTCACTGAGAATACCTTATGGAGGTCTGCTCCTCCCAGAAGTTCTCCATGCCTTTTTTTTCCAGGCCAGGCTCTGCTCAAGCCTTCCCAATATTCACATCCTCTCAAGGCAGGACCATCCTTTCATTCAGCAAAGTGCCGTGGGATAGAGAGGCAGTAGCACCCATCTCTCCTAAGCCGTTGTTCATCCTAAGACATGAGGCCTTCAGAGCTACACAAGTGTCAGTCTGACAGCTGACACTGGATCGTCCCCTCTTGCCCCTAGGCTGTCCTGATACTGTTTTATCTATACTGACAGACTTTCACACGTCTCTTCTATTTTGGTAGAATGGCTTTTTACAGAAGTCAGTCCTGTTGAAAATGGTTTATCCAGTTCTATTCATGTCTTGTCTCTTTTCAGCCAGAGATGAAAGCCAGACAACATGATGCAGAACATTAAGAAATCTGGGGGGAGTAGTCATTTGAAGACCACAAAAAACTATCAAAAGACAGGAAAATGGCCATGCAAATTTTTATCTTACCCCATTTCTTTCCTTATTTGTATCAGCTGGGAAGAAAATTCCTGCTTTTTTCACATAAGAAACTACTTTTTCTAAACCCTGGCATGCTGAGCACTCCCATGTCCAGCACAGCAGTAACAATAGCAAAGCTACACACTCCAGAGCTTGTGGTGGACATGGCAGCCCTGGGTATTCTTAAGAAGAGAGAAAGGCCTTCAAAGAGCTAACATGGCTTCAGGGCTGCAAACTGGCCTGGAGGGATGCCAACAAGATATAGAGCTGACCCCAGCACCAAGGGAAAACAGACATATGATGTGAAACTGAGATCAAGATTTCCTGACTTCTCAAAGGCAAAGATGAAGTGGTGGTGGAGTAAAGAGGAAGAGGTTGATCTGGGAGAGCAGAGCCAACAGCTCCACATCACAACCAGCAATCCTCTTCCTCCAAGGCCTTGGATAACACTAACCCCCACCTGAGGCTTGCAACTATTTTTCAAGGCTTTAGAATCATTTGAGCAGGCACCTGTCACTGTTATTTAGCATCACTGTGAATTGAGGAAATTATTTTAAAATGTGAACTTTGACTTGGCATAGCTTGGCTGGCCAGAGAAAAGAGTCCCTCGGCCTAGCAAAGAGCAGCCCCATGGCAGCCCAGCATTACATGACAGACTAGTTCATGCTCTGCTGCTGAGCACGAGGTCAGCTGTACCCTAAAGCTGGGGCAGCAGCAATAGAAAAATGCTTCTGAAGAAGCCAGGAACAACTTCAGCCCTCAATTATCCTGCTTTTTTGGTTTTTTTTTAAATCACAGTGAAGGATTTCCCAAGGCATGCAACTGCATGGGCCATCTAAGATTAACAGTGCTCTGTCATCAGAAAGCCCTGGGAGGCAACTAGCACTTAAACACATCTCAGGAGAGAGGAAGCAAAGTACAAAAGGTGCCCAACAGCAGCTGGGGTGCAGAAGTGAGACTGCTGCCCAGGCAGCCCCTTTGTTCTGCCAGCTAAGCCTGGCTCATGCAGCTCCAGAATGCCTACAGCTGGGGCAGGATGTGCCCGTGGAGGAGGAGAACAAAGGCTTTCAAGAGCAGGAAGGTCAGAAGAGATTTTTTGTGGTTGAGATGTCTCACGAGGGAAATTGTCAGGTTAGTCTGGAGAGATGCTAAACGTTCTGCAAAGAAACTGCCGATCTAGTCAGCATACAGATGTCCTTGATCCAACAGGGGTAAGCTGCAATGCCACATCAGGCAGACTATCACATTGCATTTCTTCCACAATGACAGTCAAGGACATGACACTCAAATTCAAGGGCAGCAAATCAGCTCCAAGGCCCAGCTATTTTGAGGTGCAGGCAAGATATTTTGGGGTGCAGACCAGGGAAAGGGATGCTGCAATCTTCCCACTGTTTCTTCACTTGTCTAGGAGAGAACTAACTTCACGCTCGTCTTATGGTTACTGCTTCTGTGTGTGTGAGTATCCAGGCTGAAGCATCTTTTGCTTTTTTACCTGAAATAGAGCAGGTTTCGAGGAACTGCTAATGATTAATGGTTTATTAAATAAATCCTGGAGTTAGATGTCTATTCCAAAGATGTATGTACTAATAGCAACTGACACTTAGTTTGAAAAGAAAACCAATCACTCACATCTTCATCAGAGAGACCAGGGAAAAAATATGATCAACTACTTTCCCTCAGGTACATTTCTCCTGTGAAAAACTAAATAAATCAGTTAATGTAGTAAATGAGACACAAGAAGGCATAGAGTACTAAGGCTCCAGTGGGCAAGTGTGCAGGCAGAGCGGCCCGAGTCCTGGGGATGGGCAGCACTGCATAAAGGTCTCTGCCAGCCACTATTTCAGAGCATTCCTCTGAGAGCCATTCCCAGAGTCAGAGCCTTCCCTGGCTGCCACCAGACCTTCTGGAGAGGGAAGAGTCAAGTGGACTCCACAGATGAGAAGACAGAGCTCTCCTACAAAAGATGAGGGGTCTTGTGTCTCAGTGCCCCTCTTAGCAATTCAGAACTAACACCAGACACCACCAGTGGGGGTTTGTGAGTCTGCTAGAGGTATAAATCTGATTTCTCTGCAGTCGGTACTCTTCTCGATCTACCCAAACTATGGATGTGGCCAGAGGGCTCGCAATATCCTTCCCTTGCACTACAGATGGAAAAAAAAACTAAAATAAAGAGCAATTAATTGCCATCTGACAACTCCCATTCGTCTCCTCAAACCACAGTCATATGTGACAGCTCAGATCTTCTCACACTTGGTCCCAGGACTTCATGCATGTAATATTGGTAAAGGGCTCGGGGCACCTAGTAGGAGGCAACTACAACAAAGCAATAAAGCAACCAAATTAATGCCACTAACACTGATAATAAAGAATCTGCATGGCCAGAATATTTTTACAGTACTTAATGAATGCGAGGAAAGTACAGCTTTGATTTAGCAAAGCCTATTTGTCAAATAATGAAGCTCAGGGTAAACAAGATGTGACTTCAGTATGTCAAAAGTGAAGATTATTCTTCTATGCTGGTACAACAAAGATAAAACCAAGCAGCATTCAGGACTGCTGAATAAACCTATCCTACACAGCCTGCTGATTATAACCCCCATGTCATCCACAAGTTCAGGTGGTCTTGTAGCAATGGTGTAATTGAAATATAAGTTTCTATTCACAATGAAAATTTAAATATCCTGCTTTCATCTGAAATACTCTCCATGGGTGCAAGTAACAGAGAACTATCCTAGAAAGACAAAGGTGAAAGGAAAAGGTTTTCCTCTGTTCTTGCCTGTGGATTGAGTGTAGCTACTCAGCAATCTGTTTGGAGTGTATTTAGCTGTTCCCTGCAGAGTTAGTCCTGGATGTGCACAAGAAATGGAGTTGTCATCCAGTGGGAAGTGTTGACCTATTGCAAACTGCAGACTGAGAATGGGAAGATGAAGATTTTGTGACATGAAAAATTCCAAAATTTTACTCCACAGAAATGTCAAAACAAAATTTGTTTGATGGGAATAAAACAGTTCAACTTGTTGGCATGACATTTCTCATTTTAAAATATCACATTACAGTGATATTTCAGAAAGATTAATGCAATTTCCTTTTGAAATGCTAGCTTGCAGGAGCATTTTCCATTCTGATTTTCCCAGATTTTAATCTAATTCACTGAAATTTGCAATAGCCACTAAAGCATTTTTGTCCCTGCAGCAGAGCTGACCCAGAGCTGACATGATGAACTGTAACTATGTGGTTCTTGTGGTTATGTTCACTATATTTTCTGAACTGACTAAAATTCAAGTAGTCATTGTTGATTTTACCAGACTGTGAAGCACATAATATTTTCCTGACTAAGAGCAGGCACAAAGCTGCACGTGGAAGAGACACACACAATGATGTGCTTCATTTGCACATACAAACAAGAGACATTCTCAGCAGCATCTGCAGGCTGGGTCTTTTATATGTATTGTTACCTGCTTTGCATGTGTAACCATGAGGGTTAAGAATGTACAGTCAAGTGGAAGCAAACACAGCACACCATTGCCTATTAAATTATTTGATGGCACCCTGAAGAAGCGATTGTTGTCTTCCTTGTTTTATAGACAAGAAGTGAGAGATATTCCTGACGTGCCCAAAAATCACAAAGGGAGTGTGAAGCAATGGCAGGTTTTGAAGCTGTGTCTTCAGGGTCTTGCTCCAGTGACTCCACTGCAAGGCACGTGTCTGCTCTTGGCTCTAACCTTTTATAGAACATGCTTTTGAGAACACTGATTTATATGGCCTTTTCTCAACTCAGTGAGACTGAAAAAACGAGATCATCTTCATTAAATTCTCACTAGTTTAATGGGCAATCTAATATTGAGAGAATGCAGACTAAGAAGTTATAAATACCATTGCAGTTCAGTGCATTTTGAAAGAAATAAGGTTGAAAAATGAGAGGAAATTATAGTTCTGTCTTTCTCTGATCTCTGGAGACGAATGACATGTGTCTTTCCTGAGTGGCAGTAACTGCTTAGTGCAGGATAGCACAGACATAAGCAGCCCAACCTGCTGCCTAGGGCCCCCACCATAGTAAGGAGGACTTACCAGGGCTTAGCTACATGCTTCCCTAGTAAAGAGGCTGGCAGAACAGAGCTTTAGCAAATTTAGGAAATCCCCTTGAAGCTGCCCCAGAGTCTTCTCTCCAGTTGGCATGATGGGGATATGCAGCACATCTTACCTGTGCCGTTGCTGCTACACCTTTGCTGCTGATACAAGGATTTAAGCTCAGGATGGGGAATTCTTGGTCTTCAGACTTGTGCGACTCCAGGCAGCTCTGCCTTTGCCTGATCATCCCAGTCTGATAGAGCGATTCCTCAGGAATTCTGTAGGAACAGCATGAAAACAACATCCCCACTTCTCCAGCCAGACAGAATGCTCAAAGGGAGGCTCAGTTTGGTAAGGAGCACGCTATCGCACCCTTTCACCTTCATAAAATGAGAGTGGCAAGATACATGACAGTATTGAACCACTGAGCACAGCATACAGACAAGGATACTGCAGAAGCAGCACTCAGAGAGGGATGCGTGGCCTTTATAAGAGGAAAAAACAAGTAATACTGCACAAGACAGTGGAGCAATGAATAGACTGTGAGGAGGTTGAAGGTCAGCCTTCAGTTTACAGGAGTGGGGAACTTTATAGCAAACCACCACAGAGCCTTGGCATTCACTGTGAATGCTGCTGTGCAGTGCCACACATGGCAAAAAGAGCAGCAACAAAACAGCTAAAAATCATTTTCACGTGGTGATTCTGTACTTAAGTCATTGCACTAGTAGGTCCTTAGGGGGGAACTCCAAAACTTTTTCTCCCTTTCTGAGGATGGCTCCTGACAGTGACTGGTGGATGGATGGATGCAATGGTTTCTGGAGTAATTTTAGTGATTACAAGGGATCTGTGCAAAAGCAACAGTGGAAGTGCATATTAAGCACAGCATTAGGCTAGGAGAAAGGGAGAGACACCTGAATACAGGTCATAAACTCCTAAAGTTGATGGTTTCATAACAGAGAAGCCCTGAATATAACAAAACTGATGAAAGGACTTGAAATTAGGTGCTTGTTTTGCAAGTCAGTTATTAAGTATTGAAACAACCCATCAGAGTCTAGGGTGGGTTTTCCATCTCGGGATCCTTTTGTAAGCAAAACTCTCTATTTCCCTGTAGCACCACAGCACAGGCAGCAGGCTCCCTGCAGAAGCCACACGAGCTAAGAGAAACAACCAGTGCTTTGCTCCTTATCATCCCTGTAGCAAAGAGACCTGGAGTCTATAAGACTACTTAGAGAAAGCAAGATCACAAGTGAACCATGTCACACTTTGAGCAAGCTGTGTTTAAATCCAGCATAAAATTCACTGTGCCATTCTGTGAAGCCCAAGGGAAGGGATGCCTGTATCTCTGCAGGTACAGAGGAAAGCCCCCAGGGGCAGGAGGGATGGAGCATCGCACTGGCTTGATACAGTCAGGTTGAGATCCCTACCGAAGTTCAGGATAAACGTTTTCCAGGTACCACTTGAAGCTGTGGCATTTCAACCTCTTCCGCAGTTCCACTCTGCTTTGGACACTGTAAGAAGAAAATATTACAGAGATATAACAGAAATCATGAAGGTGAGACTCAACACAACAAAAAGGCAGGTTGGGAGAAAACCAGCAGATATGCAGAGACAGCAAACACAAGACCATCAGCAGCTCTACTCTCTGCTCTCTCCTGCATGAGCTTGGGTGGTCATTTTGGTATCTGTGTCTTCAGAGGTCTCACTTGGTGAAAGGCAGTGTTAACATATTGCCATTTTTACAAGAAGTCTGGTGCTTGGTGGATGAAAAGTTCATGGAAAACTACAGTACTTTAAAAACGATTAGTAAAAAAAATGTGCTATCTACTGTACACAATCATTATTAATTTAATGTATTAATGTACTAGGAAACTAATATACACTGCTATAAGCTACTCTTAGTTTACAGGACTACAGAAGGCCTTTTTCTTTTAAGAAATTAAAAAGAGCACCTAAACATGCCTTTAATTAAGCAGAAGTTAAACGTGGTGAAATACAATTTTCTTGCATGAACTAGGACAAAATTTCTGCTGAGGGATCATTCTGTATAGAGACATTTTTCCAAACTCCAGCTTGTGCCTCCTCTACCCGTGGAGCTGTTCTGAGCTGGTGTTTACAGAGCAGCAGAAAGCCTTCAGTGCTCCTTCACATCGGCCCTCTTCTGACACACTCATATATTTAGCAGGACAGAGCTGTTACTTCATTCAGTGCAGATGGATAGGAAAAGCGTTTGAATTCAGGGGAAATAGGTTAGTCACCAGGACTTTAATTTCTTTATCTTGGAGAATGAAGAGTAGCCACAAGAGATTTGGGTTTGGATTTGGAACTCACTGTGGCCAAAAGGAAACTTCCTAAGGAAAGGAAGAGCATATGAAAATGAGGGATTAAAACAAACACTCGCAGCCCTGACAAGGAGGTGTTTCTGACTGTTCACAGAATGAATGGCAAATTGCCATCACACAAAGCACTTGCTCCTTTCCAGCTAAACCTTAGCAGGCCCAAATTTTGATGATTTTCCTGCCTCTCAGCTGCCAGCAAGATCTCTAGTCCTTCCCCACCAAACTCCACTCTGAGATCAGCAGTACTTGTACATAATGCCAAGGACAAGGCATAGACGGAGGGGAGACCTCCCCCCACCTCGATTTGGTTCACTCACTGGGATAAACTAGCACAGCATATAAACTACCTGTTTATATGTTCCATTGCTGCGCTCATAGCATCTGCCTGCCATTAGCGTTTAATTGAGCGTTACTACAGAAACAACGCGGGCGGGTTTCCGCAGCAGGGCAACATCCCCACCAACACCCATGGCAGCAGGCAGGGCACGGGCAGAGCACAGGCCACAGAGAAAGACACTTACTTGCCTAAAGGCCTCCCTTGGGCTGCGGGACGAGCCGCGTAGTAGTACCGTTTGAATTCGTCCATCCACACCTCCGCGGTGCGCTTGGTGTTTCTGGAGGGGGCAACAAGAGACAAGTGGAACGAAGGAAGCCTCTGAGGTGACATTTTCTAAAATGCACCAACTGATCCATCCTGCTCTCCTCCCAGCCTCAACGTCTGGCTTCACCCAAACCACCTTTGAGCCCACCCTCCCCTCACTGCTACAGAAAGTACTCCTCCTCCACATTATTCCAGGGACCAAACACAACAGGCCAAAGCTTTGGTAAGGAATTCACTGCTTCAAACTCAGATGGGTGCTCTGCATCCTGTACTGGACTCAGAACTGACACTTCTCTTAAGCATCATCTCCCAGGCAGGAATGCCTGGGGTTTTATTTAGTGTCTGGGATGAAGCTCTAAAAGCCAAAGTAAATATTTCCTTTGCATCATATGGACTCTTCTGCCTTGCATTCCTGGATTTCACTGAGGGAAATATCGGCATCCAAAATTCAAGAGAAACCACCTTGGCCACAGTGCTGCAGCATTCTGCATCAGCCAGATGTCTGCAGAAGGTTTATGAACCTCAAGAAGTCTTCTGATGACTTCAGATGGCTCTAACTCTCCTTGCAAATGGTTGTGTTGCCCCATGTCTATCTGCCCGTGTCTGATCAGGTCAGTGGAGTCCTCCAAATTAGCCCAGTGTCTCCAAGCTATTGCTGTCATTCCACTGGGCTGTGGGTGCCACAGGGCAAGCCAGAACAGGAGATAGTCTGCATGTGAACCCAGCACAACATTGGAGCCTGAGCTGTCTCTCACACTGAAGAGGAAACTATGTGGAAAAAAAATATTGATATCTGACAGAAAAGTGGAGCTATTTTTTGCTAACACCTCTGTTTAAACAGAGGTGCCACATAGCAGCAGGTTGCCAGAGCTGCTTCTCCTCTCAGCCTCTATACTACAACAGTAAGTTTAAGGCTGATAGATCCCATAAGGTTAAACAAATCTCAGCTTCTAATGTCTACAGGTACGATTCTCCAGACCACTTTTCAGTCCCTTGCTGGTTCATGGTGCTTCTTCCTCTCTCTCTCTCTAAGGCCAATGCAATAATGTAAGCGTTCTTGCTCAAGAGGTGTCAAAGTCACAGTGTCTACATTTGTATCTAACCTTCCCCAAAGTTCAAGGTGTTTTGGTCTTGCCTTCCTGATCTCATTTGGGTTTATAAGAAACATAGGGACAAAAGCTGAGGTTCACATCCAGGCATCAATTCAGACCTGTCAAAAGTCCCATTGCCTGTGCCTGGGGTGCAGCCATAGGAGCTGTACCCACTCAAGCTCCCCTTGCTCCTCCTGCAGGTTATGCAAGCCAGACACTGCCTTTTCACTGGGGTTTGCAGCAACTCTGAGAGTGGAGATTTTGCCACACTACAGCCTCTTCTATAGGAGTCTTTGTTGACTACTAAAAGCAAAAGCCCTCCTTGTGATTCTCAAACTTGTACCTTCCTCTTTAATGGCAGCAATGCCTTGTGCCGCTCACTGCCATCTTTTTGAAGCAAGGTGGCAAGGGCCCCTCCCTGCTCCACACACTGCCTGGCTACAAATCAGAGATTTGAGAGGTGTAACTAACTGAGAGGTGTAATTTGCACTCCCTCAGTTTGTCCACTCATGCAAAGCATAGGGAAGCTGCTGAGAGCTCAGCTGAGTGGTAATCCGTGCTGCAGTCAGCTGGGTCTCCACAAATACTGCAACCTTTTTGTAACATTGGGAAAGCCACACTAAAAGGAATGCCTGGTGCGTAAACAAACACAAATAGAATGTAGCTGAGAAACAATCCTGCATTAAGTCTAAGTGCCCCCAGTGTTTTTCTCTGTCATTTACTTTATGGGCAATCTTCAGCCTCATACTCTAAAAGAGGAGGAAATCTTTCCTGGCCTCACTAGCTGCTCCCATCACCTTTCCTGTGCTGATTCCCACTTCTGGGTGATCTCCCTTCCTTGACTGCTGTTTCAGGATCTTGGCCCGTTTCAGTCCCCGATTCAGTCTCTGTTCTTGCATGTAAGGGTAGTTCCCCTTCCTCTGGGACATCCTGAGGGCTCCCTCGCAGCAGCTGCCCCTGCTCAAGAGGCAGCATCAGCCAAGAGTCAAAGCTGCCTGCTCCAGCACACTGATCAGCTCCTCTCTTTGAGAAGCAGCAAGAATCAAATTTTCTGGTTCAGCTGAGCCATGCTCAGCCCTCAGCTAAGGTTGCTGGGTACTGACAGACAATGCTATCAGTCTGATTTCAGGTCATTACAAATACATTCTAACAAACTTAGGGTCTGAATCATTTGCTGTTACAGTAGGGAGATGCTGGGGTCAACCCTCCACTTCCATGCTGATGAAAGGTAGCACACAAGCTCCCTATTTCTGTCATATTCTCTGCACTGTAGAAATCCTAAGGGAGGGGGTTGTACTGACTTGCATTTTCTTCATCTCAGGAGATTCCTGCCCAAATTTTTCCAAAAAGTTTCCTTTCCGTCTTGTCTTCTCTGCTTCCCCCTCAAGGCAAGGGGAAGCCACACCTTACTCTGTTTCACAAAAACCAAGGCAAGCACAAAACACTTACTTAATGTACGTATTGGCATTTCCCTCTGGAAAGACGTACGGGTGCTTCTTGCGGAAGACGTGTCCCACGCGGCTGCAGGGGAGGATTTCCAGGCTCCCTCCACACATCCACACACGGAAAGAGATTTCTACAAAAGAACTAGCTTCAGCATTGTGTCTTTCTGTCCTGGAGCAGGCTGGATCCTGGTGTTACCTTGCATTTCATTCTCTGCCACAAACTCTGGTAAATCAATTACCAGAGGGGTTTTCCTAGGCACAACTGCCTTAAAAGCACATTTCAAAGCTTCTCGTGATCTGTTTGAAGTCGGTGCACTTGAAACCTGCCTACAGCACAGCAGGTGCTATCACAATGGCAAGAGCAAGACGGTAAGTAGGTTCCTTTTCACGCAGCCCCGCTTACGTTGCAGAATCATCTTGACAGTTTTGTGCTCCTCTAATTACTTCCACATTGCCTATTTCTCAGAGTCACTTCTCTCTCAAAGGGCTGTCAAGTTCACTAGGAGAGGCCATGAATTCTGTTTATTAATGACTACAATAGTCATTATGTTTATGAATCCATCATTGATTCTGCAAAGTAAACAAGAGAGCTGTGAATCCATCACCTGTCCCAAAACAGGAGCTTACTCTCCCCAGCGTACACTTCAGACCATGACTTCCATCATTACAGTTCAACAAGGTGCAAACCCTCATATAAGCAAGGGTCAGTGATGGGAAGGATTCTCCCCAAAACCTGGATAAGCTGTCAGCATGTCTCCCAGTTGCTGCATGCTTTGGCTGGTCCATAGGATCCTTCTCAAAGGAAATTAGAATGTGCCAATTCTGTGGCACAACTGATGCCAAAAGTTACAGGGGTCTTGGCAGGGAGCTGGACAAAATCCTAGCTGGTGAGGTAGGATAGGTGAACAGATCTAATGGTTCCATCTGGTCCTAAGACTCACGAAGCTATGCATCTGTAGCTATATTCTCAGACAGTCACGCTTCAACAGAAGCAGCATGAAACAGAAATGGCATTTAAACAAAAGGGCTTATGCACTTATTTGCATCCTATTTAATAACTGACAGTATAGAGCTACATGTAGCTACTCTAAAACTACAAATTCCATTTCAGAATCCCCAAGCCCCACCATTTAACTACAGAAGTCAGACAGGAGGACACTCATCGTCTTTGCCTGCTTATGCTCCTGGCAGTTCCCTCACGTATGCCAGAACAAGGATGCCTTGACCCCAGGTTTGGATGCTGGCAAGACAAGTGCCTGTGGCAGGGAGGCCATTTGGGCAGCGTGGACAAGTTTCCTCCTCCTCCAACAGTGCTGTCTCACAAAGCTGCCACCCTTCCAAAAACAACTCACAGCTTCAGGGAGCAAGGAAGAATTGGAGCCCAGAGCTCTAAAGCCTCCTCCGCACACATGGCTCAGCCATGAAGTACACATGGTAGAGGTGGGAGCCAAATTCACGTCACTCCCATTCCTGCTTCCAGTGTGCCCACCTGCTCCTGCACTGATGGAAGCAGAAGGCTGGCACAGGCACAAAGCCCTTGTGCCATAATAGCCAGGCCCAAAATCCAAGGCTTGAGACCATCCCCAATAGCTGACCTTGGCAGCAGAGGCCAGCAAAGGCAGGAATGAGAAAGCACAGCAGGGAGAGTATTTCTTTCCAGAAATTCCCTCCCCTTCCTTGCTGTGCTTACAGGCAAGAGCTGCAACAGCAGCTGGAGTCTCACTGCTCACCCCAGTACAGCGTATTAACATGCCCTTGTGCCACAGCTCGGTGCTATATTGGGAGCAACCTTAATCACAGCTGCAAGGAAATGAGATTACAGCAAGATGTGGCCACTCTAAGCTGCTGTGCTCAGTTCCCCTAACACATGGCTGCTGCTTTCATTGTCCTGTGTGCCACAGCGCTGGCCACACCACCAGCGCTGCTGTGTAAATTAGAAGGGCACCTGACAAAGGTGGACAACCAGCTGAGCAGCTGTGAACCCCAACAAGGCTGCTGCTTTGTGCTATCCCCTCCTCTCATCCTTCTGCTCAGCCGGGGAGAAGAGCAACTCTGTGACATGCTACAAGGGAAAGGCTTGCACTGCTGAGTCCTTGCCTGCTCTTAATTCAAAGCCTAACAAAGAGGTGGGCCAAGGTAATGCCTGAGCACCGCGAGCTGCAATGAGAACATGGTGCTGAGAAGGCAAGAGACGGTGAGGAGTCCAAGTTCTTTGCTTCAGACACGTTGCGTCCTGCAGAGCCTGCTCCAGTCCCAGCAGAAGCAATTAAGTAGGTTTTGGCAGGTAGGGATGACACACAGACACATCTGTAGGCCTCCAGACAGACAGCCAAGAGCCAATTGCCTTGGAAGAAGGTAAACCAAGGTACTAATGATGGCATGTCACAGGGTCAGCTCAGAGGAGCCAGAAGAACAGGAATTGACAAAGTGCTCAAGAGATGTTGATGGGTGGCCCCTCAGAGCAACTCCAAGGAAAGATGCAAGCAATACATGTTGGGGTGCACTGGACTTGGCCTTAGCTTGGCAAAATACTCTTCTTGCTGGCTTGCAAATGCTTCTGACATTACTCATTAATTCACCTGCAGGGGATTAAGTAAATTAAAGAAGTAGAACACCTACAGTGTTCTCCTAACCAAAACACACTTGCTTTTGTTTTGCCTCCAGCCTCCTATAGCTGCTCGATCAATAACATTAAAGGCAGCAGAGATGCTCTCCAGGACCAGAGTTCTGCACCCCTCGGCACTAAGCTATCAGAAAAGCACAGTTTACTGCAAGTGCCCCCAAACAAGTAGGCAGTCAGTCAGCTCCTGCTCTCAGTTTCCCACGCAGAAGTGACTGGGGCCAGCAGAGCCACAACTGCCCTTGCCTGTGTGCAAAGGAGAGATGGGACAGGCTGCCCTCAACTGCTGCTCCTGCAGGAGAAACAGCTTCAAGCCTGGCAGCTTCGGCTCTCTGGGTGATGGGCAAGACAGTATCTACCCTGCTGCTCTGCAGACTTGCACTTTTTTGTTACAGGGTTAACCTGCCCATCTTCCCTTTGTCATGCTGATGCCCTGAGGCAGTGCTAGTGATTTGATGACACCAGCTATGCCCCAAGCTTGCTCCCCAAAGCCATGGGGCAAGCTGTGGGGATGGCACTTTCCCAGAGGGCAGGCTGCTCCATCACCATTCATCTCCCTAGAGCAGCTCAGGCTGCTGGCACATACAAGTGATGAGCGGAGACAGACAGCTGGTTAGGCACAGTGCAGCAGACCCTCTTCTCCCATCTAGTTCCCTTCTTGAATGCTTTGTTTGGGCCACTGAACCAGCGGGGGAGGTGAGAGAGCTGCCACTCCCCGCCTGGGTTTCCTCAGAGACATCTCACTCAGAGAAGCAGATGCTTTGGGTCAGTCTGGTGGCAAGACGCCCACCCACAGAGAGAAAGCACGAAGGAGTGAGATCCTACTGCCTACCGAGATATAAATAAATAAAATATGCTAGAGGAAAAAGGCATGTGAAGGAAACAACAGTGCCAGGCAGTGGATGGGTTACTGCAAAGCAGCAGCATCTGTTCCCCTGGATGACTGACAGCATTGCTGTATGTGTTAAGACAGAAGATCCTTCCTTCTTTGCTAGCCATATTCCCCAGAGGTGTGAGCTGTGAAAGCCAGGTTCTGATCTGCCTCCCTGACATCAAGTGCCTCCCCCTTCTTTCACAGATGCAGTCTATTGCTCTGATCTCCAGCATCGCTATGGCTTCAAAGAGAGAACAGCCCAGCCTGATACAGCTCTGCTTGACACAGGGGACAAGGCACAGGCTGTTACCTCTTCTCTCAAGTTTGCATGCAGGAGATTTCTTCATGCCTATCTTTCCCAGTGATAATGAGCAGAGGTGACTGAATTTAGGACAGCTCTTAACCTTCTTTATTTTTGTTTTTTTTTGTGCAGGACAAATGATGGTGTCAAGGAGAGCCTGGCAGCACTCAGCCATCTGGAAATACAGAACTGAGTAAGCAGCCATCTTACTTTGCCACCCACTTGCAGCGGGCCAATGGAGCCACTGTTTCAGGCACTGTGCAAATTCACGGAGGAACTGATGCCTCAAGTTCATTGCTTCAAAATGCTGTCATCAGACAATGGAATGCCTGCATGTGGTGTTCTCTCATCTGTTGGTAACACAAAAGCTGAAAACTCTGTGGTTTAGGGTATTTACCCATAGGTAATCAAAGCAGTGTGGAAGGCAGAGAGTCCCAAATACCAACAGTTGCTAGCTTTCCATCATTCATGCTTGTTGGATCTCCTAGTCACCTGAGACTGTGACCTATGAATTGAGGGAAACCATGCAAAGCATTCAAAGCCAAGTCCAAAATGACCTTATATCCATCTGGCATGACTTAGGAAGAGCAGCCAACACAGCAATTCATAGGAGGAAGAAGAGTGACTCACCGAAGTTCTCCCCACCCCAGATGTCCATGGCACTGTCATACTTTCCCAGGTGGTTGAACCAGGCTTTGTCAATCACAAACAGTCCCCCAGCAATGATGGGAGTCCTGCAGAATGGGTAAAGGAAGAGGGGACACACTGTCAAACATGGCTGTGGCACCTGGGTGCACAGAAGCACCCTTCCCTTTACCTCCTCTTCCATCAGCAGGACGCCACCTATGTATCTCCTTCTCAGCAAACAAGGACAACACACCTCAAAAAGCATCTGAGCTTTTCTTTCAGTTGCCTTGGTATTTTGCTGTCAATCACAAATTGCCTGGCACTTAATGCCTGGCTAATGCACCCGTCAGCACAGCTCCTACAGACCCAAAGTTCACAGCCCTGATTGTAGGCTTCAGCATCGAAAACGCACTTAGTGCTCGGGGGGTTATTCACTCAGATGGGCTTTTTGCCTGGAGCCAGCTTATTAAGAGCCCCATTCCACTGGGGAGGGGAAGGCAGAGCCAATTCAGAAAGGCTTTTTAAAAGCCACCACTAGCTGTGTGATCTTTATTTCAAACAGGGTTATTTTTCATTCATTGGATTTAGCTAAGAAAAAGGCACAGAGAAGGTCTGTGGAGGAGGAGAGGGCAGAGCCAGAAGGTAGCTCGAGGAGACTTGTCATTTGCTGGCACAAGTTCTGTCTCCATTCAGTTGGAGACAGTGGAGATGCCTTAGCTTGGGCCTGGGAGGAGCTGGGGTGACTGTTGCACTCAGGCACAGTGCCCTGCACAGCAGGATGATCAGCAACACGAGACAAGCCTTTGGCAAGCCAGCAAGAGCTCTCGTTAATAGCATCCTAAGAAGAAGCAGTGCTTTGCTCCCCTGCAAGCTTTCTGAAGCCCTGAGCTTCCCCTAGCACTTGCTCTCCTCCATGCCACACTTCCCAGTGCTTCACAGCCGGGGATGCAAACACCAGCACTAGGCTTGCTGCCAGGAGAGTTTTTCAGCAGAATGAAGGACTCCCTCCATCCCACGGCACAAGGACAGATGGCATCTTTCCCATTCAGTTTTTCCATCTCTGTTGCACATCCTGAATTTCTGACGAGCCTTCAGCAAGATCCAGAAGAGCAGCGCTGAACTGGAAAGACTGGACTGGCCACCATGTTTTTCTCAAGTGGGCTAAGCCCACTACCTTATTTTCAAGTGGT
Organism: Urocolius indicus; assembly: GCA_013401255.1. NCBI lineage: Eukaryota > Metazoa > Chordata > Aves > Coliiformes > Coliidae > Urocolius > Urocolius indicus. The sequence goes on from WBNH01000737.1 coordinate 307,952, forward strand.
ATTGGAGATGAGAGAAGAAGGAGTTTGGAGCATTGGGCTTTTCCCTTTACCATATTCAGCCTCCTTAGCACTACATAAATAACTTTGTGGCACTCTCAGGCTTCACTGTGAAGCTGTACTGCAAAGCCTGAGTTAACCAAGAGCTCACTATAGGTATTAGAAGTTCAGAGCTGTCCTGGAAGGAGTCATACTGCATGATGACACACCCAAGGTCAGATGAGATGCCTGTCCTGCCCCACGCTCCTCAGGCGCCTCTTTGCCCCTCTTGACTTACTTAATGGGTTCAGTGGGATCAAGTCGTTTGGCTTTCTGCTCTGGGGAAAGCTGCTCCCATTTGAAATGCAGACTCCAGTCAAAACCTGAAACCAAAGTAGAGAAGTACAATGGGGAAATTAGAAATAGGTATGGATTAGGAGGCAATGCAGGCTGCAGAAGCTGTGTTTGATGGAGTATTTTCTTCACTTTCAAATGACTGAAGCCACAGAGATGCAGCTCTTGGGAGAAGAGTCCAATGACTAACATGTTTTACTACTGCATATGAACAAGAAACAACATATTGCATTACAATTGCAAAGTCAAGCACTCCAAAGGCAGGCACAGTCAGAATTAAAGCTGCTGCTGAAACCTCCCTTTGTCCCCTTGCGCACACAGATACACGCTCTGATGGATACTGCATGCTACAAATAGCACAGGCATACTAATAAGCACTACAGTCCCATCCTCCATTTGTTGCCTAGACAGCCCACATCTCCTCTTGTCGGCAGCCTGGCTTTCAGTGCTGCCAGGGGTGGCTTCAGCATGACCCTTCTTTCCTGCTTGACCGCCTTAACCACTACAGCAAACACTGTTCCTCACGCCACGCTTACCTGTCTCTAAAATAGCCTGAAAACAGCCAGTGGGGAGCACTGAACAGTGCTAACGTGCTTTTTGCAAGACAGGAGCCAGTGGTGTGGCACAGAGCCATCAGCTCCTTGGGCCAGTGCATGCCCACACCACAGGATGGATGCTCACGGGCCTTGCACACGGCCAGCACTTACCTCCTCTAAGGTCCGAGGAAGCCGCCACGTAGGCAAAAGTGTCCAAGTTGATGATGTCAATAACAGGGCTGACCACTCTGGTATGATCCTGGAAAGCAGAAGTGAAAAGACTGGTGACTTCAGATCATACCACTCAAGCTGGTCAATGGATGCTCTAAACCCCTGGAGACACCAAGTGGCTGGAAATCGTGGTGTTATTCAGGTTTGCCAGGGACAAGAGCCCATCACTGCCTCCTCCTCAGCCATCATATCAGTTCAACCAAGGAACTAGCGCCAGCAGCAGCAAGAGGTAGCAGCATTGCTGGGAGCCAGGGGCATGCTGGCCAGAGAAGCTGGGAAGGCAGGCACCATCTCCTTTGTGAAAGAGGACTGCCTGGTGCTGAGCCAGCATCTCTCACCAGCTTTGGCTTCATCCATGATCTCTCCCTCCACATGTGCTCAGGGCCAAACTTGGCTGGGTGCAAAGCTCTGTGTCTTTTGCAAGCTCACCAATGTATCCCCCTTAAATACTTTTCACCAGGTTTCAGATGTCAGACAACAAAGAGGCAGTCAAAAAGACAGACGAAAAACACAGGCAGTCAAGCAATTTAAATACAGATATTTTATATGTAAAAACAATGGGGAGACAGTTTTGCCAAAGGCATGAAAGGGTTAAAAAAAGACCTGAATTATTTTAAATAGTTGTTGGTGATTTAATTAGCATCTTGTTATGGGCAAAGAGACTATACAAATGGTTATGATATCTACAGGAGGAAGAGATTTTGACAGCTTTGACTTGTCTCTTATCTCCCTTTTTCTTTTCAAAAATCCCAAACTCCAATTACAGCTCAAACTTGCAGATTTTACCCTTGCCAGATCATATTGTTTTTCACAGCCCCGTGAAGGAAAGCATCTGAGCACTCTCTCAGGAAAAGCCTTTGCTTTAGAACTTAGTCATAACAAAGGAGTATTCAAATGCAGCTGTAGGAAGAAGCAACCAAAGCCCATGAGCTGGGAACTGGACTAGAGCTCAGGCTTTCCAAATGAGCATAACAAACACTTGGTATTTCCATAACAACATCAAGTCAGGAGTCTTAACACACTTTCTTCAAGTCAAACAACCTACTGAAAGGGCATGGGGAAAGCTCAAGTCACACCCAAACTTCCAAACATGATGAACTTTTCAAACCCATCATGATGACCCTGCTCCTCACAGCTTCACAGTGTCCCCCAAAACCATCACAGCTGAATATACCCAAGCATCCCTTACCCTCAGAGCAAATGAAAGGTTTCAAGCAAAGCATCTGCTTTACGTGCTGAACACTGCAGATAAAGGACAATTATTTAGCCAGTTAAAAACTTGCCCCTCAAGCATCTTAGTAGTGAGCACTTCTAACTAGCTGACACTCATCCCCAGTTTTGATTCCACTCATACTCATTGCACAGCACAACTTCTTGCAAGAAAATCCCCCTTGTGTCTTGGCTGAGTGCATTACTGCAAAACACTACGCAGCACCAACCTTCTCCCTGCCTCACTCTCCCTGCCATGTCATAGGAACATTTATATGTGTTCAGCTCCCATAAAGGTGTCTCTGACCCTCAAAAGAAAAGCACAGCATGTTCAAGATCACACTGCTGTTGCTATTATTTATTTTGGGTTCAGCATCAGATCTTATTACAGGCAGCTTCACCCTTCTAGTTTTTTTATACTCTTTCATGTCAGGGCATATTAATATTAACAACACCCAGATCTTCAATCCTCTTTCACATGAAATCCTCAAAACTTGGAGAATACGTTTCTCCGGCACACTTCTCAAACATGCCAATTTCTGGATCTAAATCAACTGAAAATGGTCCTGAAGACAATGAGTACATTGCAGCCTTGGAAAAGGACCTTCATTCCAGCTTGTGTCACAATCTCTACATCACAACTTTGTAATGGACAACAAAAAGGGCCATGGTTGCTCCTCTGGCTCCACAGCAGCACCAGGCAAAGTGAGACGGACAGGCTGATCATCATCTGCCTTCACTTGTTCCAGGAGAGCATCAAACTGTGGGGCATGCTTGAGCTAGAAGTGATGGGTCACCATCCAGTGGCTCATCACAGTGCCAAGCACAAACCCAGTTTTGGGGTGAGCTTGTTGAGTCATAGTGTAAAAACTCCTTGAGTTACATTGTTATTCAGTTGAAATGCACCATTAATGGCTTTAGAAATATTTGTATAAACAAAGTAAAGCTAAGAGCCCTTGCCCACACACTCACAGTTATACACTCAAAAACACATTGCTGCAAAACATCCACCGTGGCTGATGCCCGAAACCCCCCTGGACCCCCTCTCTTCACCTCACACCCCACCACTCACTCTTAGACTTTTTAGTCCTGCTCATTTCCAAACCTATATGCTGCTCACATGCTGCCCCCATCCCAAAATAAGCATCAGCCTCGGGGGGATATCATCTGCTGTGGCGCTTGAGGGGCACCTTCATGCAGGTGCACGGTGGCACAGGAGGGCTCTGGCATTTGCCACCATGAGCAGCCATAGGACTAGTTGCTCTGGCTGAGAAAATAAAACAGAAGGGAAGCATGGAGTGGCTGGCAGTGGCTAAAGTGCCAGGTGTGCTTCAAGGCACTCACTGCTCCTTTGCCTGAAGCTTAGGTTAGCCCAAAGCAGGCTGTCCCGTGGAGTAATGTGGTAAGAAAATGCTCTTTCTAGGTGGCTGGTCCTCAGGGAAGGACCTCGGACAGGGAAGCCATCTCTTTAGCACAGCCTGAAGGTGGCAGCAGTAACATTTCATACACTTCATTGATCAATACTGTAATATTTCAACCCTGATGGAAGGGTGGGTATGGTGAGCTTGGGAAGAAGGAAACCAAGTACCTTATCCCACAGCTTTTGTGATCAGTTAAAAAGCAAGTGGGACCTTGTTTGCTTTGCAGGTCCTTAAACACTCTTCACAGAAAGTTTCCCTTGCTGCCTGGGCTGCAAGAGGCTGGGCAGGGTAAAAGCAGCAGTATAAGCTTACAGACTGCCTTACTTCCAGCTGGAAAAAGATTTAACCCAGAAAGGAAATAAGTTTATGGAGGTGACGTGCATTTGATGCTATACTCAGACCAGGATGTCGTGAAACTCCTATGGCAATGCTGCATATGGCACCCACATTAACCTACCCCTTGGGTGCCGAATGTGGGGCACAGCCCTGGAGCTGCATGAGAAAGCAGCTCTGCCTGGCCCCCTTCCTGCTGCCAAAACACATCAAAAGATCTACCTGGGAAAGAGGCAATTGCTCTGGGTATTCCTCACCAAAATGTAGCAGGGCTTCAGTGGAATACAGGGAATGTCTGCCTTAAAAAATATGTTCTTGGAAACAACCAATGCAGTAAAGTTTAGTGGTGAATCCCACCCTGAGGCAGGCTGGCTATGAGGCTCGAGTGGTGTTTCACTGCACATGTTCTGAAACTCCACTAGAGCTGTAATCAATTATACGAAAAGGCTGTTTTCATTATATCACCCTGTATCAGCAGCACTGCAGCCCAGCCTTGGAAATCAAGGTTGGGACCTCTGCAGTGCTGGCTGCACTACAAGTGCCAGCAGCACTGATTGCCCTCACCTACCACGGAGGGACCTCACCAGGTGCTGTGACTGCCTTCCCCCATCCCATCACTGCTGCCCAGCCAGCACAGCTCCCGTGTACGGAGGTGTGACAAGCAGGTTGCCTTGGATGAAGGGTACCGTACTAGCTGAGCAGCTTTGCCCATAACCCGCTGCCTTGGCTTCCCCTTGCTCCTCAGTTGCTCCTGTTCCAACGTAATTCAGTACTTTTAAAATTATTGAGTAACAAATACCAGCAAAAAAAGGGTATAGCAAGGTGGGAGAATGAGGATCCCACGCCCACAACAAGCTGAAGGGTTTGTCCCCCGAGCCAGCTCCCTCTGACTCCAGGGACAAGAGCCTCCATGCTCTGTCTGGAGAGAGAGTCGCCGCCGGCAAAAGGCAAATATCACTGTCTGCTCTGAAATCAGCAGAATTTAAATCCTATTAAATCAATTTATTAGCACTTAATTTGCATGAAATTAAATTCAGCCCCTATTCAAGGAGCCGTCACTCCCTTAAATCATCAGCACTGAGCATTTCAGACAAGTCTAATTAAAAACTCTGCCAGAGCACTGCCCACGTACTCCCCTCTCACCACTCGACCCATACTTGCTGGTTAATGCCTCACTGCCTTGGAAGACACCTTCTCCCACCCACTCACACACTCTCCCACTCAGGGAGACAACTCCACCTGGCTGCTGGGTGGGGAAAGACCAGCAAAGGCCACTTTGCACCCCAAAAGCTTATCGCTTTTGTACTCGGATACCTGCGTGCAGTTGGCTATGGTTTGGGTGGTCATGCCCACTGAGAGGAGGTGGGCATCAGCACCTCGTCCCCTTAGGGTGGCCCTGGTATCTCAGGAGCACTCACCTCTTTGATCCTCTGCAGCAGAGGGAGCAGCCAGTCCTTATTCACCTCGCAGTGACTGTCGAGGAAGGTCAGGACTCCTGCTTGTGCCACATCTGCCCCTCGGATTCGGGAACGGATCAGACCTGTTCAGGGACATATCATGTCAGCTGCCACTCAGATAGCTGAGCAACATCCCTGTGGGCTCCTCCAGCATCTCCTGGGTTCTGATCAACCTAAATCCCACTCAGATAAAACACATGGCTCTGGTTCGTCACCTCCTTCCCAGTGCTGCAAGGCACAGCAATCATTTCCCACAGTCACCATAGCAAATCAATGGCTCCACCAAAATTAACCATTTATGGCATTTATGCCAATCCTTAATTTGCATAATTATTTCTGCTGTCACCTTCGGGGGCAAAACATGACTCAAAATGCTTCCGTAACGCCTACAGGTAACAAATCTAACACAGATGTTAAAGTTAGTGAGGAATGGGCCAGGGGAATCAAGAGTGGGGTCATCGTATGCCAGAATTAGGCTCTGTCTCAGCGACTCCCACATTGCTCTCCCACCCTGGGGGCACTGAGGATCTGCAGCTCAAAGGGAACACATTTTCCACCAAGGAAAGGGAGTTGGCTCTCAAGGTGTTAAGGGCCTGCTTGGCTCATCAGGGCCCTCATGGTGAATTTAAAGTCCTTCAGAGCTAGATTGTTGTATGTGTTTGTGAGAGAAAAATGAATGGAGGGAGGTCATGGAAAACAGCTGCATGCATGGACTTCACACCAGACTCTTTGACAGGATAGCTGCTCTTAAAGATGCTCTGTGTCTACTGATACAAGAGTCAACCGGCTTTCCAACACTCCTCCTGTCCACAGGTGATGCTCACATGCACCTCAGCATAGGAAAGGATATGGTCCATTACCAAGTAGGACAGGCAGGTTGTTCAAGGGGATCAGAGCTTCTCAATGAAGGAGGAAGAGTGCTGATATGAGAGAAGATAGGGCAGACAAGAGCAGCCACACCTCTGGACCATGCAGGAGGTGCTCACTGACTTTCCTATTAAAACTCCCTAGAGGAAAGGGGCCAAGCAACAGCCTTTGAGCAGGAGGGAGTGAGACAGGAGAATGAAGCCTGGAGTAATCCAACATTGCCCAAGATCACCTCCTGCAAGGTTCTCCCCATACTTCTCTCTGTAGCTTCTAAGATCCTGTGGGTGCCCACACTCTGCTGTACCCACCCCAAATCCTGGCAAATCCCAAGGGATACAGCTTCAGCAATGTAGTAAGTGAAGCAAGTCCTCCAGGCTGTGTTCCCAAATCCTGACTGTTTTCACAGAATCATAGAATGGCAGGGTTGGAAGGGATCTTTAGAGATCATCTAGTCCTCTCCCCCTGCAGAAGCAGGTACACCTAGATCAGGTCACCCAAGCTTTATAGAACACCAATACCTTCAGATCCATTCAGAGCTGGAGGTAAACACACTCAGTCTCCTCAACCCAACACATAAGTGGACCCACACCTTTGATTTTCAGCACAAAAATCTTGTTTGGTTTCTGTTTTCTCAATAGTGCAACACAGGACTTGAAAACATCCATTCCGACTACTGGGAGCTGGAAAAACGTCTCTAAAGGTTGCCAGCAGCAGCCCAGGAGGACATACATTCATTCTCCATGTAGCTCTCCTGAATCTTTCCAAAATAATTAATTATTTTGGTGGGGGGAGGAGGGGGGAAGAATCCCTCAGAAGCAGCAAGAGCAGATCTCTTGTCTTTCATTAGAGCAAACATCTTTAGAAATAAGACCCGGGGCTTTGTTTTGCCTGTTCTAATTTTCTGGCTAATAAGCTACAGCTGAGCCTCATTGGATATCTTAATAGTCCCATCTTTTTCAGCAAGAGAGGGGGGAATCCATTTCACATTCCAGCCCTTTATCACATCTTCTTTGACCAGGTCCCCTGTCCTCAGGAGCCCATTCCACAGAGATGTCTCCTTCCATCACTTTAAAGCCTCTCAAAATCTGGGTGTGCCACCTGGGTGGTGGGCAGGCAGCTCTTACCTTCTCGCCGTCCGTTCCGCAAGCACTTCACTTTGGGGAGCTTGCCCAACAAGCGGCAGTCATCAGCTTGGAAGACACAAAGGGAGGACATGTCACCCACAGCCCTCATGGTGGCTCTGGCAAGCAGAAATAGTCCTGAGGGAGATTTGGAGCAGGGAGAGGAACACGTCCTGGGCTGGCTGACTGCTCGCTGAGGTGAGGTGCCAGAACACTCTTACCTCTCAGCTCACAGAGCATAAATCAGGACTGGCAGAACAGCAGTTTTCATAACGCTAGTGTAAAGTCAGCAGATTTACACCAAGAAAAGCTCAGCTACACTGTAGAGGCAGGGTGGAAGAGCTGTGGTTGGGGTCAGAATCTGACTTTTTGCACATTATTGCAAATGACTATATTTTGGTAGCTGCAAAACAACACCTAAGTTGTTCGATGCATGTCTGCCTCATGAGGCAGCAGATTTCTGAGGTGGCCTGTGAGCCCTCAGAAAGGAGAAACAGATGGTCACAGAGAACCCTGTAGCAGGTAGGGGGCTCCTCATGCCCCAGGCAGCAGCTTCATGGGGCAGAGAGGCCCAACAGCCACCCACACCCGAGCTAGGGAAGTCCTGCAATCCCAAATGCAGTTGCTGCCATTGCTCTTACCCTGGTGCTGCCTGTAGCCTCAACACTCCTCCTCACTTGGATTTCTCCCAGCAAGAGCTGAGTCCCAGAGGCAGGTACACCCAGCACAGCCCCCTCTACCTCCACATGCCTATACTGTGTCCTACGCAACTCCTTCGTGCCTCTCACCACTCTGCCTCTTGTTCTTCAGCACTACACACACATGCATGTGCTCCATTCCCTGTGCCTGCACGCACCTCTGAGCGCTTTTATTCCCTCCAGCAATCCTTCTTGACGAGGTGCATCATGGTACCTGTACCCCTAACAGCTGAGGTATGGAGATGAGTTGCTGTGCACACACCAGAATAGAAGTGGCAGGGGCTGGCTACAGACCTACGATGGAGATCTGCTTGGAAGAGCAAGAACCCGAACCCAGGTGCAGAGTGAGTGCATCTCAGCAAACAAAGGGTCAGTGGGCAGAAAGGCGTGAGAAATGTGACACAACTGGGCACAATATAAAAGCACCAATTGCTTGGGATGGGTTACAGGGAGAAAACTGACTGTGTGTGTATAGTGTGTTATGCAAATAAACGTATTTTATGTAAATGCATGCAGAACAGATGCCAGCAGGCTCAGGCTATCACAGGAATGAAGACGCAATATGCTGACTTCAGGTAGCTGAGGGGCTGCTCTAAGTTGCATGGGAAACAAGCTCCGCCCTCCAGAACCCTGGGATAAGTTTAAATCCAGCCCTGCTCCCTCTCCCCAGCTCATGCCACTGGGCATGCTGCAACAGGGGAGATGTTTTTTTACAAACCCTTCTCCTTTCAGGAAGGCAAGTACTTTGTCTTTTTAGCCCACTGCTGGCATTTACTTCCTTCATCCTTCCAAAGGCCTGCTCTGATGTATGCCAGGGCAGCTCAAGTCCTTGCTCCTCAAGTCACTGTTCTTTTTCTCCATTACAAGCACTTTCATTCCTCAGGCTTGCCTGGGCTGGCCTCCCATGTGCTGGAGCTCCAGTACTCACTGTAATCACTGCAACTCCTTCCCTTGCCTTCAGTGACTCCCTAGGGAGGTGTTGATGCCGAGAAGAAGGTCTCATGTGAAATCCTTCCCTAATGCGTGCCTAGCTACAACATCCAAGAGCAAAGTACAGATCTTTCTGGCTTTGTTTTCTATACTTCCTAGTAATTAGCTACATTTTGCAGCCCTTTGAAATACAAGTGGCATGGATGGCTCAGTCCAGGTGTATTTGATAATCCTTTTTATGCCTGAGACATGGGTTTTTTGAGCACTTATTCTCTGAGTCTAGATCTTTTACTTGTCCATCTCACTGGGCAAGGTCTTTAGCTGGGGTGGTTCCCTAGGAGCCTCCAGGGCTTCATCCACCAACTTCTGCTGAAGATCAGACTTACTGATTTCGCTGGAGTCACACCATTGATCATAGAGAATGGCAGGAGGCTGTGGGCAGCCTGTGGCACACAGCACTATTTATGGTGCACCTCAGAAATGGTTAACACATACAGGAAATCTTCTTCACATGGGTGAAAAAGGGAAAAAACCAGAGTTGCTGGTCACCTATGTATATGTTTGCAGAAATATGTCAAGAAGGTCAGACTATCATTATCACATGTCGACCCAGAATTGCTTCTGGCTGCAGCTGAAAGCCAGGGCAGCTGGTGATAAACACCACGGCTGTGGCAGGATACAATTGGCTAAGGACTGCATTCATGTCTATTGGAAAGAAAAAATGATTTGCCGCTGCATTTTCCTTGTATTATTTTCAAGAGAAGGGCATTGATCACTTGGAATTTGAATCTTCCACGTGGTGATGCAAACCCACGTGGTGATGCAGGGTTTGCTCTCCAGATCTAAGGAGCTTTACATTTCCTCCTGTGTCCACAAACTCTCCCCCTTCTCTGCAGAAATCCCAGTCTCTCTCAGGCTTTTTTGGTTTGGCCCTTCACTTTTAACACAGAAAGGGTCACTTACGATCATCACTGAAGTCATCCACTAGTATGATTTCATGGACGAGATGCACCGGGGTGCGGTTCAGCACGCTAAAGAATGAAGAGAGAAAATCCATGACAGTGCTTTACCAACTCAACAACCTAGCAAACAGGGTGGAAAAGCTTAGGAACTGGTCCCAGCCAAAGCACAGAAGACAAGGCTTGGATTTCCAGAGAGGATGTACCAGATAAATCCCAGAAACCACCCCACACTACTCCTCCCCTGTAACCTACAGCCCCCGGCTATCAGCTTCTTGGCATTTCTGGGAAATAGCTGAGATTCACTGCTACTATCTTTGTGAGCAAAAGCAGAGCACCGGGTAAAGCCAGGAGAAAAAGGCTTTCCAGTAACATGCACATCACACCAAGTATCCTAACTGGGTTTACAGCAAAGCTGCCATCACCCACTACCTCTCCCAGGGCTAATGATATGGTGTTCACTGACAGCAGGGCCAACACAGAGAAAATTACTCAGCTCAAACCCATTTTCACAGAGCTCACAGCTGTGCCAGCACAACTCCTTTTTTATCCGTGAGCCGACTGTGTTTCAGAGACTACCGAGAGGATAAGAGCAGGGTTGGAGCCTGCCTATTTAATGAAAGAGAGAGGCTGCAGGATGTGGTTCAAAACTCCCTCCAGGTGGACAGACACTGTGAAACATGCCTGAAAGCTACAATCTTCCCTTAATTATGCCACTGAGGTGTTTTCTATTATTATTATTATTAAAAAGTCTAGACCTGTTCTTCCCCTTTCTCGCATGGTGCAGTTTGGCAGCATTACATATCTGTAAAATCCTGCCCCAGCAAAGGGTCAAGGCTGACTTCTTCAAGCAGAAACCCCAGAGCACCCAAAAATCTCCTAAGTGTTTGACTTGGGCTTTGATAATGTCAGTTTGGTTGTACAGGCTTTTCCAGCATTTAAACTTCTTTGCCTTCATCCTGAGCATGGTTCCTTTACCAAAAGGATTTAAAAGCCCCCGATTTCATACCTGGTGTTAAGAGGGCAGACACCCTGCAGGCTAGCAACCTCCAGTCTCCTAATACCTCTATATCCTTTTTGACAGGTTTCCCCATCCTCTCAGGCTCCCAGCCCTCTGGCAAAAAGCCTACAAATCTGGAAAACCTTGGCCCTGACCCAGATCCTGGTCAAGAGCATCCTGAAGGGCTGGGTATCAGGGGGACCTGGATGCCCAAGAGCCACCAGCCTGGCTGCCAGGAACCCAGATAGGCCTCCAGGTATCACCCTCAGATATCTGAGGATGTTCAGCCAAAACTCTGCACTTCTCTGATGGAACTTGATGAAAAACCACAAGCCCACCCCTGCCCAGGAGGCTTTGGAATATCTATGTCTATTGTGCTCGCTGCCTGAACTGGATACTCCAGGTGCTGGAATTACAACCCTCCAGAGAGAAAGAGTTGAGTCAGATTTTTTTTTTTTTGGAAGGAGAACAGGACATCCCTAAGCAGATGTTTGAAATGGATCCTCCCTCCATGTTTTGTTGTTTGGTTTTCTTCTTTTTTTTTTTTCTAATCTCCATTAGAAATCCTGAAAAAAGGGGAGTTTATGTCAGACCAGAGGGGAAAAGGCTGCCACCTCTCTTGTGGAGCTCCTCAAATATCCTCAAAAATTCCCCTGTGACCTGATGTAAGTGAACCTGCTTTAGACAGGGTTTGGACATGATGATCTCTAGAGATTGCTTCCAACTCCTACCATTCTATGTCTTTATGATGAAAATTCCAATAACTACTTGCCCTGGAAATACAATCCCAGCCTCCTGCCGTTCGAGGTTCTTGGCAAAAGCTATGATTTCCAACTCTCCTTTCAGATGGTTTGCCCGTTAAGCTTGGGGTGAGGAGCAGAAGAAAACCTTTGTCCTCTAAGCAACAGTCATAGTGGGAGCCCTAACAGCCAGGAGCTGCTGTGGCCACCCCAGCATCGCTAAAGGCTGGCGCTAAGCAGGCTTCGGCAAAACCGCCTCGTCGACGCCCGCAGCTTGCACAAAGTCTTAGAAATTCTAAGTGGCTGAACGCCCCTCCTCCCGCTGGGGCACACAGAGCAATTTAGATGTGCTGTTCCCACCTGTCAAGTGTTTTTTTAATTATTATTATTAATAGGTTTGTTATTAAAAAAAAAAAAAATCCCCATCTGCGAGAGCTGAGTTCAGCAAATCACCGCAGCTGAGCCTCAGTACAGGGAGACAGGAGAGCAATATCATGCTCAGTGGAATATTTAACAAGCGCTGATTGCCTGGAAACCCAACTTGGTGAAACCTGCAGGAAAGCAGCAGATTTGTAAAACAAAACAAAAAAAAAGCCTGCAAAATAAATAAATAACCCGCTCAGAGCAGGAGGCAGAGAGGAAGAGAGCGGCAACTCCAATGAATATTCATAGCCTGCTTCTGCCCAATCTCCCCTGTAGATTTGGCTGCCAGAAGTGCAAGGTGGGGCTTAAATCTACAGAAGAGCAGTCACAAAGGGGCCCAATTGTTGATTTTACCGGTACCAGCAAGAATAACTTGACTGAAACCGCTGCGCTAGGCCATAGGCTCAGACCTGGTTTTTAAGCAATACTTGTCGNAGGGGAAAAGGCTGCCACCTCTCTTGTGGAGCTCCTCAAATATCCTCAAAAATTCCCCTGTGACCTGATGTAAGTGAACCTGCTTTAGACAGGGTTTGGACATGATGATCTCTAGAGATTGCTTCCAACTCCTACCATTCTATGTCTTTATGATGAAAATTCCAATAACTACTTGCCCTGGAAATACAATCCCAGCCTCCTGCCGTTCGAGGTTCTTGGCAAAAGCTATGATTTCCAACTCTCCTTTCAGATGGTTTGCCCGTTAAGCTTGGGGTGAGGAGCAGAAGAAAACCTTTGTCCTCTAAGCAACAGTCATAGTGGGAGCCCTAACAGCCAGGAGCTGCTGTGGCCACCCCAGCATCGCTAAAGGCTGGCGCTAAGCAGGCTTCGGCAAAACCGCCTCGTCGACGCCCGCAGCTTGCACAAAGTCTTAGAAATTCTAAGTGGCTGAACGCCCCTCCTCCCGCTGGGGCACACAGAGCAATTTAGATGTGCTGTTCCCACCTGTCAAGTGTTTTTTTAATTATTATTATTAATAGGTTTGTTATTAAAAAAAAAAAAAATCCCCATCTGCGAGAGCTGAGTTCAGCAAATCACCGCAGCTGAGCCTCAGTCCAGGGAGACAGGAGAGCAATATCATGCTCAGTGGAATATTTAACAAGCGCTGATTGCCTGGAAACCCAACTTGGTGAAACCTGCAGGAAAGCAGCAGATTTGTAAAACAAAACAAAAAAAAAGCCTGCAAAATAAATAAATAACCCGCTCAGAGCAGGAGGCAGAGAGGAAGAGAGCGGCAACTCCAATGAATATTCATAGCCTGCTTCTGCCCAATCTCCCCTGTAGATTTGGCTGCCAGAAGTGCAAGGTGGGGCTTAAATCTACAGAAGAGCAGTCACAAAGGGGCCCAATTGTTGATTTTACCGGTACCAGCAAGAATAACTTGACTGAAACCGCTGCGCTAGGCCATAGGCTCAGACCTGGTTTTTAAGCAATACTTGTCGCCTTGGAGGAATTCTACCCAGGGCACCTCTTCTTGAAGAAAATCCAGCATGGACTGTTTTCACAGTTCTGGGCTGGGGAGATGTGCAGTCTCTGCTCAGTTGCAGGCTTCTGCTTTTCCCAGGTCAAGCAGTTTGCTGCCAGCTCTGTACTTTGGCTTGCCACCCTGTAAATCAGCAACAATAATCCCTGAATGCCAACAATGCCCACTTGTAGGACGGAGAGGGTTGACCAGAACAAGGTGGAAAAAGTAAGCATGCTGACTGAAAGGGGAAAGATGTCTCCAAGGACTGCTCTGGCTCCATGAACCATCACCTTTCCATAGGATTAATGACTACTGTGGATGATGCAGTATCCCCTGGCACTGAGAACAGCCTCACCTTGCACCATCTCAGCCCTCTCCCATCACTCCACTTGTGGGACTCACCCACTGCGTGACATTTTCGCAAGTCCTGACCGTGCAAAAGCACTGGTGAGGGTGTTCTAAAGACTGGGTCTACCATGGCTCCAAGGGACCTGGTGTCTGCTGCATCCAATGGGCTTTGAGCTCACTAACAGAGGCACCGAATACGACACATTTTCAATGTTACAGGGATTTTATTTTTTTCAGGTGGACGATAAAAGCACTTTTAAAAATTCAAAGACAGATTTTCTATTTCTTGTGCCTTTTCTTGGATTTGATTTTTTTTTTTCATACTTCCTTTTCTTCTTCTTTTCTGTGCATGGCTTTTTTTTTCCCTTTTATATGGGTAAAATCAGAAGACAATTAATATAGTGCTTTGAAGTGCCCCTGTTATTTATAGATTTTTTTTTTCCCCTGAAATCAAACATGGTAGATACACTGCAGTGAAAGGGCATATTTTAGCAAATCAAAACAGCTTTTAAGTTCTGTTGAGCCAGAGATCACAACACTTTCTCTCTTAAATCGCCGAAAGACCTGTTATCATCAAAATGAAAACTCATGCCTCTAGTCCAGAAAGTGCTTTCCATAAAGTGCTTATGCTCAGTCAGCCCCCTAAGAACAGATTCACTGCTGAACTATCTTGAAAAATTAATGCTGATTTTTTCTGTGTTCAGTGGATTTAGCAGATGTTATAAGGACACAGCCACAGAGAATTTCACCTCAAATTTTCATCGTCTCCCTCACCAATTTGTTGGGATCCTTTTCTACCTACCCAGAAGTTGCCACTAGGTTCAATGACTTCATCTCCAAATAAATACCAGTGCAAAAGTCACCCTGCCATGCAAGACAATATAAAATGTTTGCAGGGAGGAGTTTAGATCTTCTGACCAAAGATGGGTATGTTTTTGGTCACCTCCCAGAACACCAGTTGCTTTAGAGAAGGGACTGTGGATATGAGCCTATTAATTTTCTCCATGGCAACATATTAGGACTTGGTTGGGGGAGGACAAGGGGGAAACACTTTAGAGAGTATAATAAAGCATCAAAAGGGCCAAGGGTCACAATTATTGAAATCAGACTGGGAGCGCAGGGAGAAAATGCCCACCAAAATGAACTGCTTCAACAACTCAAAATGGCTAATTATGTAGGAAGAGAGACATCACACCAAGAATAACCATAATGAGCTTTGATTACACTGCAGCTTTCGCATTTTATTCTTTCAAATACCCACCAAGCTCTTTGAAATTCAAGAGTTCTCTTATGTTAACATCAAAAGGTAAAAGCTCATGGAGGGCTGTGTATTTAGTCACTGCGAGAGATGATTAGCAAATTAAGGGGAAAAAAAAAAAGTCCAGGGTTTAAGCAAAAAAGTAGGGAAAAAAAATAGTCAGCACAAAGTACTAATTACATAGTTTCTGCACAACACCTGGCTTGTTTTTGCTTCTTTAATCAGGCCCGTTTCAGTTACGGCACAGACTCTGTAGGTGCTGCCGCTGCCTAAGGAAGGAGACGTGCGACTGTGTCATTCCCCTGTCTCAGATGTGTCTGAGTGCAGACAAGGTAGTGGCACAAGGGGAAGGTGTGAGGCGCTGGCTGTCCAGGATGTCACTTCTCTTACTTATGAGCACTGGAAAATGAAAGTTGTGATATTCTCTCTGCTAATTAACGATCTAAATATTTGATGTGATATTCACAGTGCTTGCATCAGGACTTTTGCCAAAGGATGTGTTTTGGTCTGTCAGTGAGAGGTAAATAATTAAGTTCCCTTATTCCTGTTCTGAGCTCCCCAGCTCCAAGTTTGAAGAACAAATAAATAAAGACCATGGAGCAGAGTAAATGAGACTCTGCCTGACAGGTTCCCCATACAATAGCTTTCTACATTCCTCTCCTGCCCAGCACTGACCAGCCATCAAGCTCCCAAAATTGCCTTGCTGGAGAAGGTCACAGGATTACCCATCGCTATCAAGAGTCCTAGCACCCGGCCCAGCCCCAGGTGATGAGAAGCACATCTCCTTTCCCAACCATGCCACTCCTTCTCCTCCACAGTGACTGCTATGGCCTTGGGGACATCCTTAAGCTCTCCCTCTGGAGGAGCTGGGCAATGAGCTGGATTCACTTTCTAAATCCAGGCTAGCACAGGATGAAAAGAGCAGAAGTAGTAGTTTTGAGCTTTTGTGCTTGAAATAGGTGAAACCAAACCACAGGAGGATAAGAAACTTGCCCGTAGCCCTTCAGAAAGTGAGTGGCTGAAACAATAACCCAATGGTAGTTCCTTTGCTATCTGCACAGTAAAAAAGTAAGATGTTTTAAAAGATAATTTCCAGTGCTACCTTGTCATTCACCATCTCCTCCTTTCTGGTCTCCTCTCCCATCTTCTATTTCCCTTTCTCATGACACTCATCCCCTACACTACCTGGACACTTGCATGTGTTCACAAGTTACATGTGCACTTTATAAGCACTGATAACATCATTTGCAGAGATTTGAGCATTCAAATAATTGAGCTTTTCTCCTTTTATTTTTGTCCTTTTTTATTTCCAGCTGGCAAATGGTCAGAGAAAAGATCATGAAACTTTTAAATTACTTCATTATTCAACACAGTCCACTAGCTTTTCTGATAGCTCTGACAAAGCAAATTGCTCATAAACAAACTACCCCAAAGGCTTGCAATGTGACTTGTGTAAGAGGTGCTGCACAGTCCACGTGTTGGAGCCTTGGCTTCATGGGTCAGAGCACTCTCATTCTTACCAAGGGCCACATGCAAATCGTTGAGCTTGCAACACAGGTCAGCCTCAGCACTCAGTGAGCATTAAAGCTCTGAAGCACCTAGGTAAGTGTAGGAACAGCAAATCCCTTCTGCAAGAGCTGACTTCCTCCTCTGCTAGAGGGTGCCTGGACCAGCACTTCCCTCTGGCATATTTATATGAGGTCTTGTAAAAAGTGCTCCCTTTGAGGGGACAGTGCCCCACCACCCGTGGCTTTGGGCAAGCCAAGCAATGTCTGTTTGCCCTGTTTCTTGCTCCTGACACAGCAGTTAACTGAGAACATTCATTTTGCACCGAGGCTGGAAATCCAACTTGCTGGAAACTCGGAAAACCGGGTCTGTCACTTGAAACCTTCCACCAGCCACAAACAAATCACCTCTCTGTTCCTCGGCCTGTCTATCTGTCTCTTGGGTTGTACTAAAGGTACATCATGGAGACGTGCTGGGTAGAAGAGGCACCCATTTTACTGCACAAAGAGCATGGAGACACTTGGCCACAGACTGCTCCAAAAGGCACAAAGCAGTGCCAGGAGGAGAGTTTGTTTTGAATGGCCATGGAAAATGATCCATGTTGTTACAGTCACTGTGGGATAGAGTCATGTGGAAGATCTAATTAAACTAACCATTTGCTGAGCAAAGGGAAAAAAACACCCAGAGCAGTCAGAAGGCAGAACAAATTAACCTATAATGGCTGAAGAGGCAGATGAGCTCTCAAGTAGGTCCAAAAATGAGGCAGGAAGGTGACAATATGTATACCATCATGGCTGGAGAAGAGCAGAGCAGCAGCCACATCACCAGCATGACTTGCCACCAAGGGCTGGTATCCCCCAGAGCTGGTTGGATCAAAGCAAGCCTTTAAGTACTGCATCAGGAAGAAAATGGTAAACCCTGGTGCCAACTCCAAACCATGGGGATCAGAAAAGGGAAGGTAAGCTCAGGACAACTCAGTGTCAGCCCAGGGAGAGGCACAGGAGATGTGGGCCCAAGGCCATTATCATTTCCTCAGTGTCTGGGCTTGCCTCAGTGGTGCAGCTCAGTGGGTTGCTCCACAGGGCTCTGGTACTGTTTGGAGATCAGCCTAGAGGAAAGAGGGCTCAGAAGAGGCCCCAGAGCTGGCAAAAACCTCCTCACAGAGAAAATACAAGCACTTGGAATCACCAGGGCACATGAGTGATGAGGAGCACTGAACAGAGGCAAAGCTGTATGGGAAATCACACACAACTGGGTAAGGAAGGTTGTAAAGTCAATTAATCAAGTTAAGCAAAGAAAAGGGGCAAAGAAAAAGGTCTTTTATAGACAGAAATTACAAACTTCAGAGGACAATATGCCAGAGGAAAAAAGGAAAAATTCAAACTACCTGTGTTTCTAACCTTGCCATCACTGCAAGGAGAGAGATCCAGGCATAAGAGTTGTGTCATGGGTCTAACGTCTCTCATGTGACAATATCACTCATGACCATACTTACTAGGAAAAAGTGATGAATTATGGGGAGAAGTGAGATTAAATGCCATTTCTGCACTTTACATGTTATAAGCAACCTGTATCTCAGGGGCTAGAGGGCTGCTGTCAGCTTTGCCTTGCCATCTCTGTTACAATGGGTTCTGGGGAATGGTAAACCTACGCAGGGCACTGTAAAGATAAAAGACAAGGTCCAGGATCAAGGAGCTGGTACACAGCACCAAGCACCAGAGCTACGCACACCCAAAATGCACACACCCTAGAGAAAGAAAGCGGTGATAGATTATTAAGTCTGAAGCGAAGGAGATGGGATTGGGCATGAAACCATAAAGCAAAGCAGGAATTCAATTTCAAGACTGTCAAACTCACTTGTGGCACTTGGTGCATTCACCTGAGGAAGGACGCTGTTTTCAGAGACTAGCCCAGAGGGAACATGATGGTGAACAGGGCACAGCTGAAGCACCGCCCCTCAACCTCCCATCCTGAGCCAGCAACCCCCATCTGACCAGTACCAACAATGGCAAGGGGTCTCTGGGGATGCCAGGGTTAAACTGAGAAGTCTTTCCACAGAACACAAACTTTCCCTGCTTGGGCATGAGACACACCTGCAAAACAGTTATTACTGGCCCAGAGGAGAGTACACTCAAGCTCCCTACAGGGAAACCCATCAGCTGAGGCCTGGAGATAGACACCTCGAAGGTCACTGCATCTTTCTACAAGAGAATTTGCAGATTCAAGGCACATGTTGGGATTAAACACTGATTTCAAAAACCTGTGATGAAAATTAAGCCTTTAGTCTATCCACTATAGCAAAACAGAGCCAAGAACAAACCGGCAAATGAAGGAATGGCCACGTGCCCAGAGCACTCCACTGTGTATCCAGAGGAGTACAGAAACCATCCCTGAAAATCTAGTCTGCATATGCACCATTAGGGCTCCTCAATTAGCAAGCCTTTCTGGCACTTGATGGGTCACCGGAGAAGCTCCAACTGCAATACTGGAGCAGACATCTGCAGAATAATGGCTGTCCCTGGAGGACTGGGACAAGGTACAGCTGAGCACTGATACCCAGCTGGATATACAAACCTTTTACCCCCAGACACTGTCTAATCTTCTGCTGCTCCCATGAGAGTGCCTCGTGCTAGACTCTGCAAAGGGAGCAGAGCTATTTACTTCCTTGAGTAGCTCACTGCAAAATCTACTTCTCAGAGACCAGCTTTCACAGTAATTTCTCCCAGTAGTCATTTGAGACTGTAGCTGGTAGGTCCAGCCTCATTGCTGCAGTAAGTACAAACAGATTCTGCCTTTAACCATGGAAACTTCTATCCCCTTCCCCCTTTTTAAAGAGCTTTTATAAATAAGAGCATTTCAAGTAAGCCAGGAGCTCTTACCTCCGGATTGTCCTTAACAGGGTCGACCTGGCCTCATTGTGGAAGGTGATGATTATGCTGGTTGGCGGGAGGTCCTGGCGATAGTGCAAAGTCGTACACCTGGGGAGGGGGAGAGGAAAAAGCTGTTCAGGCACTGGAATCTAAAGTGGGAGCTCAGTTCCTTAACACTGGCAGCCGAGTCCATCAGTAGATGGTCCTCCAGCCACTCTTTAAAAAAAGGAAAAAAAAACAAAACGAGTAAGCTTTGCCTGCATGAACCCTTTCTCAAGGAGTCCAGAAACTGCCAAGTAAGTCACTGAAGATTAAAGCAGCTAAAAGAGGTTAACTGTTGTTAACAGGAAGAAGTAAGAAAGGAGGCACTCAGCTTTCAGCCCATTTTCTCTAGAGCTAGCTTCCCAGCTTGCCCACTCTCCTGGTGCCACCAGCCTCCTCCAACAACAGGCAGTGTGAAGACAAAGGCCCTTCCTTTTTACATCACTTAGGGCAACACTACCTTCAGCAAAGATGCTCCTTGCAGACGTTAGCAGAAGGGGATCAGAAAGGTAAGGCACAGGTGAGTTGCTTGCAGAAGGCCTGCAAGTCTTAAGCTGAGCCATGATGGCTTTGTGAGCTCCATGGGGCTTTCAATGTCATCCAAGAAATACTGCGTTATGATGAGGTTTTTTTTTTTTTTTCTTTCTTAAACTGGCACCTATCTATCTGGTGGCACCAACAGAGGTAAGAGCATCATTGCAGCTCCATCTCTGAGCCACCTCATTCCCACCTTCGAGGTAGTAATTTCCATCAGCTGGCTGCAAGGTAAGCCTAGTCCTGTTTCTAAATTGATTATTTCCTTATTCTGCCTTAATGGCATAACCTGACTACAGGGAAAATTGGGATTTAACACTTGCCTACAGTCTGCAGAAGGTAAAGCCCCAACTGCAACCCCAGCCCCTGCTGCCTCCTTCCCTGGAGTAGATGTCATAGACTCTGTAATTACTTTGACCTTTAGCTGAGGAAATTTGTGGCTTTTATAGACCAACACCAACATACTCCTAGCTTAAGAATTCCAGAAACACCTCTTACATCTGTGCTGCTCTTTCCAGGCCCCTGTCAGCCTCTGTGATGACCTTAAGTTGACAAACCAGTGGCAAGAGAGCACCCAGGTGCTACCACTATCATCCTCAAATGAAGCAGGAAAGCGGACTGAGCAGCCACTCTTTCAACAAACCCCCAAAGCTCCGCACCACACAATCTGCAAGGTGAAGTAAAAACAGATGGAGAGGAGAAAGCAAGTAAGAGTAGCCAGATTTTGCAGGTCTGTGCTATCAGCACAGCACGTTGCACCTCAGAAGTGCCAAAATGCTTGAGATACAAAAAAAAAAGGTAATGCAGCTTTTCATATTTTCATTTTGAAATTTCAAAATGAACTAAATGAAAGGGGAAAAAAAATACATGGGCAAGAGGTGAAATAATTCCAAAGATAAGGAAAAAAATGACACTTTGGGTGGGACAAAATATTTGCAAGCTCACACTAAACCGGTTGCTGCTTCCTCCGTTTGCTTCACTCAAAACCTTTCCCAAATCCTGCCTCAATTCAACCAAAGCAGATTTCTCACTACTACTCCGTTCTTTCAGCATAGTCACCCACCCAAGAAATTCATCACTGAACCAATTCTGAGTCCATCCTGTAAGAAGACAGAAGTTGCATGGCTACTCTGCACACAGGAGAAAATTCAGTGTTTGGCTTTGAGAAAATGGCTCTGTGGGACAATACCCACATTCATCAACATTACATCTCAGGGATACTAAAAACAGAGCATTTCTGAATTACTAAACAGCATCAGCTCGTGCCCTGAACTGTTCGTCCGAGTCACTGTGGCCTTTTGCATCATCCAGGAACCAACTTCAACTGAGCTCTCCCAAACTGGTATGATGACAAAGAAGCTGCCACTCAACTCCTGTTTTGCCACACTCAGGCTCAGCTCACGTTTGCTTTGCAGAGCTGCTGGGACAGACTATGATAATTGCTCTCCCTGGGCTATTTATACACCATTATCTCCTAACTGTTCCCAGATGCGTGTCCTTACACCCACTTCCAGCACAGCATCATGAGGAGTTCTGTGGAGCAAACAAGGAAAGCTATTTCTGGAAAAGAATGAAAAAGAGTGGAAAATACAATGTCATCAATACTTTACTTATGTTATTACAATAGTTAAGGAGCTGACAAATAAAGCAGCAGCAGTGGGAGTGCTGGGGATGCTGCACACTGTCTGAGCTTGCCAGCAGTGCAATGAAGGCTCCTCAGCATGACAATATCTTGCTCTCAAAACTCCAGATATTTATGCACTATACCAGCCTAACTGGGCAATATGCATGTGGATGACACTGAAATGTCAAACATGAGCACCTCCAGAGCTTGGTCACTTGTCTCTGCAACTCACTCCTGACTTGTGTCTAATGAGGTGTTCCTGTGTGGCCTGATTGAAATGAACCTGCCTTAGCAGGGGGTTGGACTGGATGAGAGGTCCCTTCCAACCCCTACCATTCTGTGATTCCCAGTGCATCCCAAAAACAATACTGACAACTGTGCTGCTTCTACAGAGCAGGCAGGGACCTAGCAGCATCCCCAGCCTCTCTTCTCCTCTGTGAGTCATACTGCACCGCAGGTGGGACTCGCTTCCTCAAAAAAAAGCCCAAAAAAGGTTAGTCTGAGCTACTTCATCTGCCAGGGCTCCTCTGGGGTTCCTACATGGTCCTGACTCTTCTCTTGCCCAGGATTTTACCCCTGGGCCCTTCCTTCAGGAGCCTTCCAAAAGTTTCCTCCCGTTGGTTCCCTCGTTTTTTTGGTTTTTTTTTTTTTTTAGTTCCTCTTCCAGTGTAACTGCAGCTAAACATCCTGGCTCCCCAGAAGGCAGATTTCAGTTTAAGTTGTTGACTACAAGTGTTTTTTTGGCACTTGCTTGGGTAATAAAAACCACAGCTTGGAAAAGCATTTAATCCAGCATGTCCAGAATTATTTTGTGTGACAATTACATCTGGGGTAATTTCAATTTAATACCTCACTGCAAGTGAAAATTGCAGCATGCAGCCCTAAAATTGCTGTAATAATGAAAATAAACCCGCTAAGAGCTGCCTGTGTTACCTCAGGCTGTCACTGGATAAACGTTTTCTGCTGCTTATGGTATTTCATAGGTCATCCAATTGCCAACAAGAAAAACGCCAAAACCAACACCCACAGTATTTTTGGGAAGCCAATGAAAGTTTGATGTTTGGGTTGTTTTTTTTTTTTTTTTTTTAGATTGTTAGGGGGGAAAAAAAAAAAGTAATAACTGCATTGGTTTTATTTGCAGTGTATTGAAATTCATTGCCTAAAGTAATATAAAGTTGCAGGCTGAACTGCCTGCAATGTGGCCTGCTCTACCAGCTCCCAGCATCTAGGGGGCTAAAAGAAGACAGAAGTTAGGCTAAAAGAAGATAGAAGTTAGGGTGCTGGCCTTTCCCTTGCCCAACATCTACACACTACCCCCCTGCCTCCCCCGAGAGGATCCAGAAAAAGAAACAATTATTACTTCCTCCTGCAAACCCAGAAGTCAAACTTTCATTCAATGGGAAGTTTCACTTCTCTCTTTTAAGGTTATTTCTCATTTGAATAATTTCAGCGTCAGAACGTTATGAAAGCTGCACTCAGGCTGCAGACACCGTAGGAATCACTCTTGGAAAATCCCAGTCTGGACTGGCTGCTGAAAGAGCAGCACATCTTGTCTCTGTGCTCCCAATGTGTTGTGAACAGCTCAAGAACAAATTATGATGCACATGTTTGCAGTGGCAGGGAGCAGACCCCTGCACTCATCACAAGAATCGCAAAGCCTTCTCACAAAGTCCCAAACTTTGGACACTCCTGTGTTCCTCACAGGCCTCTGAGGTCCCTCACTCTGAAGACTTTTTCCTTTGGGTTGCTTTGGGGTATCACAGCCTGGTGACCTCTGCACACAGCCTGCCCTGCATCCCTAGAGGTCCTCCCGATGGCGCAATGCACACTCATTCCCAGGGCATTTCAGTCTGTTTTATATTTAAAATAGCAGACCTAGCTCACAGTGCACCTCACCAAACCAAAGTCCACCTCAGAATCGCTGCTACGCAGCACAACAGTGAAGACTAACAGTGTGAACAGAGATGAGCTCTGTTCCTCAGCCCCTCCTGATCCACCCCTGAGCTCATGCAGAGCATGTTTTCTCCTTGTCAGTTTTCATCACATGCCCACAGGGCTGTGGAATGTCTCCTGAAGCCCACCTCTAATGCTCACTCTCTCCTGTGCCTCACCTTCAGGAGATGATTCTCTTCATCTCGCTCCCTGAGCGTCCCCTGCCAGGTATCTGCTCTTTCTTTTTCTGCTTTAACAGCCATCATTTGACAACAGCTCTACTTGGAATTTTTAACATCTTCAATGAAGTCCAAACTCTCCCTCAACACATCTCAACATTCCCAAAGCTCTCTCTGCATATTAATTTCAAACACTCAGCCACATCAGACAGCTACATCATCTTTCAACTCCCTCCTGGCTCCTCTCTTCTCTTCAGAAACACATGGGAGAGCATCATCACACTTCTGAACTACGAGTATTTGGGTTTGTCTCTACACTGTGCACTCACAGCAGTCTCCTTCTCACATTGACCCAGAGGACAGCGACCTGCCATCAGAAGAAGTGTGGGTTCACATCCTCACCGATGCACAAACCAAGAAGCACTCTGGGTTTCAGGCGATATTCCTCGAGTCTGACTAGCTCTCCAAGCTTCATGGCTCTCGTGAGTGAAGGCACATGCAAGAGTCAGGTCACAGCAGTACAACAACCCTAAGCTTCACGTTATAGACTTGGATGCTCCACCAGAAGCACAGAACAACTTGGTAGAGAAAGGCGAAAACAATAAAATCTCTTTTCAGAAAAAAAAAAACAGTGAACTAAATTACACATATTTCTACAGCAACTTTGAGGAAGAGTGAATACTAATGTCAAAGCTCTCAGCTCACATTCATGCAGCAAAGGAGATCTTGCCAACCTGGTGCACACCTCTGAAGGGACTCAGGCAGTCAGGACCAGAAAAAGCCTTTGCTCCAGATGGATGGATGCTCACTTGAGCTGGGCCAAGTCATCCATGCCTCCATGCCTGGGAGAAGCCTCTACAGCTTTGTTTAGGTTACACACCAGTCAGTCAACAATCACCTCCCAGGAAGGGACCTGGCACCACACCCAGTCAGAGAGATGGAATGGCAGGGAAAGTGGAGAAAGAGATGCTGAAGACATGTCTGTACCTTACCAAAGGGACAGGAGCCAGTTCAATTCTGGAAATGGATAGCAGTTCACAAAAAATAAAGGAAGAGAGCTTTCTTTTATCACCTTCCTTATCATGAAAACCAGCCATCATAAATGAAAATTAGTCCCTTCTGGTTTCAGCTGCTTCACCTATTGTAGCCGGGCATCCTTAGTGCTATCACTCAATTCCTCTCCCCAGGAATCTCGAGAAAACTGGAGCAAGGCCTGAAAACCAAGCAGGTGTAAAAAATTACCCCCTCAGAATAAAATTAAAATTACTGCCCCAGGGAAAGAGGAAGCCACCCACTGCAGGCAACCAAACAGTTGCCTTGCCTTGGCCAGCAGTGAAAATCCCAGGAACAGCAGGACAAGTGGGTACCTTGGTCATAACTCTCAGGACAACCTCTCAGTGTGACATAGCCCCCAGGCCAGTGGGAAACCATTGTGCCTAAACTCTTTGAGCTGAAGCAAAATTACAGGCAACTTCCATGAAAATACTTTAAAAACAGGGACCTTGTTCATAATGTGATTTAGAGCTATACAGCAATGTATGTGTCAACTTATGTGGAAGATAATGAGTTCACAGAGCTTACTGCTGGACTGTGCATTGTCTTACCTGACCTCTGGGTAACACAGTCTCTGGCATTTTTCCCAGTTATCTGTGCAGTTCTCAGTTATCCAAGCATAAAGCCCGGTGACTTGTGTCAGACTGCAGAGGACCTTTTTACTGTGGGGGTGACAGAGCAGTGGAACAGGCTGCCCAGAGGGGTTGTGGAGTCTCCTTCCTTGGAGGTCTTCAAGACCCGCCTGGACATGTTCCTATGCAACCTGATTTAGGTGAAGCTGCTTCTGCAGGGGGGTTGGACTAGATGATCTCAAGGCCCCTTCCAACCCTACCATTCTATGATTCTATGAATCGCTATTTGCATTTCAGTCAATGCATCAGTCTCACACAACAATATAAATGGGATGCAACAATTCAGTATTTGCAGGACCAAGGCACACAGAGGGGTCAGTGGCCTTCCTCATGATATTCACTACCCATAACCACGCTCAGCTCTTCTTGGTTCTCACCAAGCCACACCTTCCTGCATGTTACCTCAAAATACCAGCTGAAAGGTGTAGGACTCTGGAAAGCAGCCATACCAAAAGGAAAGGAAAAGAAGGGACAAGGAGTCAGACATCAGTTAGTGATGCCGCGTGATTGCAGGGAACACCAGTTCAAGTTTAGCTTGCCAAAGTGAAAAAGTAATGCTTCAGAAAGGTCAGTAGGTTTTTTTCTGTGCTGGGCTGGCACATGTCTCAGCTTTGTTTTCCCAAAAAGGGATCAAAAAGTCCCCAAGGTGGCATACAACAGTCTCAGTGGCTGCTGGGACTACAAGAAATGCATCAACTCAAAGAGAGGAATCCCCTGAGGAGCAGACGACCTGGGGGTGTGCAAGGACTTGGGCAAGGATGAAGAGGCACATCTGCAACAGTCAATGGTGCTTAGCGTCAGAGATGAGAAGGAATTATTTATCAGGCTTTAACTAGATGTAACTGGATAAAACTGTAAGAAAGACCATCAGGGAAATGCTGGCAGGTCGCTGAACTGGTTCTTTGTGTAGATTACACTCCCAGAGGAGCCTGTCCAAGTCCCCACCTCTTCCCAGGACACGCTATTGGAAAAATACTAGAAAATAAGCAAAAGAAAAGGGTCCTCCCAAGAACAAGAGAAGATGCAGCTACTGATGAAAGAGATCTTCTCAGCCTCCATGTTCTTCTGAAGTCGACGTGCTACCACGAACGTGATGGTCACAGCTAGTGTTTACCTGAAGGCAAGCAGACTCAAGCCTTGGCAGGAGACCACCATACACACTGCCCACGAGGGCAAGGACCTGCAAACGGGAGCCCTGGTTCATCTCAACTGTGGGTTGACCTGAGAAGGTCAGCCTTCTTGGGCTGACTTGGTCAGGACATTTTTCTACATAGCTTCTGGAGATGGAAACAGTGCTATATTTGGTTAGTGCACAATCAGTATTTCCTCTAACTCACAGCCTCTTTCTTTCCCCTGCAAGACAGATATCTAAAAAATTAATCAAACAGCTAAATTTGAAGAAAGGGGGAAACGCAAGAAGGCAAAAATAACCTTCTGTGCACATGACGTGCTGCTGCCTGTGAAGTTCAAAACAGACGAGATGATGCATCTATAATTTATTAAAAATTCGCTGGATTTTTGCCTTTGGAAAAGGGGAGGGGGAAAAAAGAAAAGAGAATCTACTAAAAAGGAAGAGAATAGCATGGCTGCATTTAAAAACAAGTTCAACCAGATTGTGTGTCTTGATTTTCAAAGCAGCTCATGAATAATTCAGATTTTTAGGGCCCTCCACACCGACTCAGGGTCTGTCTCGCTTCTTGACTCCCCTCCACCCTTCGTTTCCTCAGAACTGAGGCAAAAATGAAAAAGGAGCCAACAAAAGTGGAAAAAAAAAAAACCCTACAATAAAAAGAACCTTCTTTGTCTTCAGTAGAATTTTAAATTGTGGCCAAATTTCTGATGCCAGTTTTACCAGAATGCCAGAGCTGAAATCTAAGCTTCTCACCTGGTGAAAGTAAAAGCAAAATCTGGCACCTTGCACCTTCCTGGAAAGCCACCAGTCCTTTATTAATGATCCTCAGAAGCCAAGAAACTGAAATTACATTTCAGAGTGTCAGAACCATGGGTGTAAAGATTCACTAGGGAAGATGCTTTCTGACCAGAGCCTCCTGGCACCATGTGGCAAAGCAAAGCAGAGGAAGTCCCCATCCTCAGAATGCTTCCTTCATCACGGAGAAGTACAAACTCCGTTCCACACCGTGATAGGTCAAAAGAGCTTTAAGCATGCAGGGATCTGCAGCGCTTAGAGAAAATAAAGCACCCAAATGGCCCTGAAACATTGCCTATGATCCCTCTTGCTACAGTTGATGGAGTAGCACCTTAAGGTGCCGAGTGGCTGAAAAAACAGCCTAGAGTTTGATGGAAGAAATGGTCTTATGGCTTTAACTATCAAAAGTAGCAAGCCTCAGAGAATTAGATCCATTGCTTACTAATACTTGGCTTCGATTTCAGCCTACGCAAACATATTGGGTCAATAGAAATACTGAGACAAACACGAAAGTTAAACAAACAACTTCATTCTGTCAGAATTACTTGGAGCAAGTTATCAAAGCAATCAATGGCATGTAATAACCATAAGACAAGTGGTCAATACGTTATAGCAGTCAAAGGCAGAGGATGGCTCTAGCAGAGAGTGATCAATGGCACCCCAGGACTGCTGAAGCACTTGGTGGTGAAGTAATGTCCATCAGGAAGTCACCAGCAGGCCCCAGTACGGTTCAAGTGAGCGCCCTATTGCTCCCTGCAAGCCTCCCTAGAGGTGTCAAAAACATTTGAGATCTCAATGATTTTTTTTTCCTTTTCAAGATGAGAAAACCAGATCCCTTTAGCCTTAACTTTTCCTGTATTTTTACTTTTATATTCACTGAGAGATTTGCTTGTCATTTATCCAGAAATTATTATCTCTTGGCTTTTCTTTTTCTTAAATAATCAAAGAACTGAAATGCAGTTATTCACTCAGCTTTACTGAGCCATGTCAACCCACACAGCCCCCAAATTCAGGTTCCAGAGACACAGCACTGAGAACATGAACGTAACCCAGGTGTGGGAAGCAGAGTGGATCCCACCACTCACTCTGTCTCCTTTTCCAGCTTCAGCCTCTCAAACGAAAGCAGCGCTGCCCTTGCCTGTGCCCGGATGTCACTCACCTTGAAACGGAGCAGTTTGTCTTCAGGGTGCAGTGACTGGCAGGTCACTGTCTTTTATTAAATTCCCAGCTCTCCCTTCTCCCCATCCCCCATGGTGACAGGGACATGCAGAAAGATCACTGCGCCGCAGACAGATATCTGGGGAATAAGCTTTTATCTCTGGATGAATGTGTCGCAAAAGTGGAACTAATTAACAGGGGCTCTGTTTTTGAAAAAGGTTAATATTTTATCACGTCTTCTGTTTTGAGGAATAATTAGCCCTGGCAGTACTAGCTCTGCTGTTTCCCAAGGGACTGAGCAGGAGACTGGAGGGAGACACGTGGTATTGATGGATAGACAGCATCTCAACTCCGGGCTAACAGCACATCTAACCTGAAGTTACTTCTTAACACAAACTAACCTGCTGTAGAATATTAACACAGGCAAAACCCTGCTTCAAAGGTTGTACGTATTCTACTTGTCCTGTCCTATAGGGATGCTTTAAATCCAGGCGCAGTGGCTCAGCCAAGAGCCTCCTTCACAGCTCTGGCACTGGAGCACTAGTCCAAGCCCCTTCTCTCCAAGCACTTCCACCAGTGCCAGCTCTCTCTTCCCTCGTTGCTCCTCTGATGTCTACACAAGAGGGAAATCCCAAGGGCTCTCCTAACTCCTCCATCCTAACAACAAACCTGTTCTCATGAGGGAACTGATGACTGAAGCAAACTCCTATGGGGAAGGTCTCCCCAGTGCTTGCACAGCAATCCTCATCAGAGTGCACTGTGCATATCTCTCCACGAGGCTCCTAAGAACAGCACTGGGATACAAACAGGGCCAAAGGAGGAACTGGAAAAGGATAAGGGGAGAGTCATTTCAGATCAACCTAGAACTATTTTGTGCATACATTGTTGGAAAAAATGCATTGGATGGGTAGGTAGGAATTTCCAAAATTAAATCAAAACTGAAGAAACAAAACCAAAATAACTTAGGTGAAGCTATTTTCAGCCTTTTTTTTTTTTTATCTGATACAGCATTTTTTTTTTTTGGCAAGCAAAACGTTAGTGCAACCAAAATAAAGGTGCTCTCCAGGGAAGGGAAAACTGGGATGCAGCTCCTGAACGAGCAGCTCAGACTCTTCTCAGGGGGATGCCCCTCCTGTGTGGATGCTCTCTTTACCCAGCAAGGCTGGGACATGAGACAACTTGGGGAAACAAAACACAGCAGTAGGAAATTTAATATTATACTATGATGTTTGCTGGAACAGTCCAGAATCACCCCCACTGCCAGGAATCAAGCTCTGAGAGACACTGAGGTCCTATATGCTCCCCAGGTAGCCATGCTGCCAATCCCCTTTGCCCTGCAGACACCTTTTAGCCAAAAACACAGCATAGGAATCATTTCTGCTCACTGTGCAGACAAGTGCCATAACTCACACTCCTAGCACAGCTCTTTCAAATATAGCTAGTTTTGCCCTCCAGGGAAAAAAAAACAAAAAACATAGCCACTTAACTGACACATCCTCCAGCATTCAAAACACCCGCCTATACATTTCCATCAGCTCCCCATACAGTCTAGCTCACTCTTTAAGAGTTGTTGCTCTCATCCTTCTCACTCAAGAACAAAAAAAAAAAGGAGCGGGGAGGATTAGCACCACGAATCTACTGCTTCAGAATAGGCACCATCATATTTGCCATTACCCTGTGGCATCCATGGCTGAGACAGAATCAACCCTGCTCCTGAAAAAACACCAGCTTCCATTTTTAATTAAAGACCTTCAGCCTGTCTGTTATCTAGATGGGCCCTTCAGATACAAACCTGTGGTATCTCGTGGCACTTCAGATCCTGCCCTTGTGGTGACCACAAACAGCCAGCACCAGAGCCTGTGACTCCAGGGCACAATTTGCAACCTAGGATTGAGACGTGGTCCAGAAACCTGAGCAGAGCTATGTGCTGCAAAGGTGAAGAAAACACAGCACCTCTGAAACCAAGAGGACAGCAGTCCTTTGTCTGCAATGCAGTTAGCCTGGTGGTAACGTTTATTCCCTGTCTTTGCCAAGGAGGTAATATTGACTGACCAGACCCACTGCCTCCAGGCTCCAGGAAGTGATTAGGCAGGCCTTGGAGGGCAGAGTAACACCACAGACTGCCTTGGACATGAAGGTTGGGATCTAGGCACTTCGAAGTCTCTCTTGTCTCAGGAAGGTCTGCGTAAGTGTGGTTTGGAACATTGGTAAGACCCAGGGAACACACTAAGCACTATCAGAGCCAACACAGACCGTGCCAGAAGCCCTCCCTGACAAGTGAAGAATGGGTTCATCAGGACAAGTGGATGTTGGGATTATGGTCTGGCCAACAGCACTGGCCAAGGATAGTCCCCAGATCAGATATGGGCAGTCATGTCAGGGTAGACACGACTTCTCTCAGTGCTCAAGCCTACCATAATCCCATTTCATTGCAGATCCCTCCCATCACCTCTTCCTTCCTCCCATCTCATTAACAAAAAACCCAAATGCTTCAAAAGAGGACATTTACATAGAAAAATACTTGAAAAAGAGAATTGCATTCAAATTTTGTCCCCCGAAGTCACCAGATCCTATCTCAGAAGCCATCAGGTCTAGCTGGCCTGCTCCTCAAGCCCTCCATGTCCTGGCAAGCTGCCCCACAAGAAACATGGGGAAGCCAATGTCACACACGTCAGCCATTTCCCAGGACCATGCGTTTTCAATCCAGTTCATAGTTGGTGAGTGCCCAGAGAGACCTATCACGGTTCTTGTGTGAGCTCTCTAGAAGCAGAAGGTGCACTCATCAGAAAGAAGCACTGTACCAACTTCTTACCACACCTATGCAAGACACCAGCTCCAGGAAAAGCAGGACAATGTAAAACACTATGGGGTTTTTTTTTCAGTGATAAAATGGTTGAATGAATACTTTTCTCAACTTTCAGGCAACATCACAGAGTGGAGATTCCATGGGAGTTTTGTATCTAACTGAGTTTTCTCAAGCACTAAGAAAAAGTTTAGGAGCGCAGTTCCAGCTTGAAACAAGGATTCAAGGTCACTTTTTTTTTTTCTCATTTTTTTTCCAAAATGTTCTCTGAGCAGAGATCTAGATACATGACAGTTGTGCAGTGTAGGCAGGCTTTATCCAGGACTTTCCTCTCTTTCATGAGGAAAGGCAAAGCAGACGGTCTTGGTCGGTCCTCTACTGAGTTCAGGCATCACTAGCAAGAAACATTTCAAATTATGGGCCCTATTCTCTCAGAGAAATGGACATGAACCAAGAAGCTCCCTACTGTAAGAAGTGAAATGGGTGTGTATTCACACAAATGTAAAAGAAAAAAGAAAATGTTCAGTCCAGACATTTAGGCTTTCTTTCTTCCCTGATGTGGACTGTCAGACAGTACTGGCCATACTGTCTTTATGGCAGTCTTGGCTGGATATAGTGCTAAGACCACCACCTCTACATTGCATGCCCTGCAGAGGATGCACAGTGGAAAGCAGGGCATGAAGACAGCTGCAGAGCCCCAGCAGCACAGAAAGCCCATACCAAAATGTTGTGAATGCTGTGCTGGAGTCTAAGCGACTCCACCATTGGCAAAGCGTTGCAATACCAAGCCAGAAAAGGTACTTGAGTATGTCAGTTGAGTGAATCACTTTTAGGTGTTGAAATCCAAAAGAGGAGAGAACTCTCATCACTGCTGTCCCATCATGGGGACACCTGGGACCACCAAATATATCAACATTGCCCAAGTAGTAATACAGACTCTTGCCTGTTAATCACAAAGATGAAGGGCTCCAGCCACCTCAGCAGTCCTCCATCTGGGCGACCACACAGCAGTACACAGATTTGAGACACAGATTTGCTACTGACATAATGATCAGTCCAGGAAAAGATGCCAGGTAGTGAGGACAGAAGGCTTTAGCAGGCGTGCTTCGATGTGCACCTACCCTTCCTCTCATCTGAATGCACTTGACAACAATCACGAGTGACTGGAGAATTAGGCCATAGTGTTTGCAAGACAGGAAAGACATAGGTAATGCAAGTGCTGTGAGGAAGGCTACTCGAGCACCTTCAAAGCTTGTTACACAAACACAGGCAGCTGGA
This sequence comes from Urocolius indicus, assembly GCA_013401255.1. Classification (NCBI taxonomy): domain Eukaryota; kingdom Metazoa; phylum Chordata; class Aves; order Coliiformes; family Coliidae; genus Urocolius; species Urocolius indicus. The sequence continues at coordinate 340,810 of WBNH01000737.1, forward strand.
GGAGAACAACCACAAATTACATGTGTTGTAATCAAGGTTTGTACATTATGTCAGCTCTTACAAAATGCTGGGCTAAGCCTCAGAGGCAAGAGTCCCAGAGGGCTCAGTGGTTTCTGCAATGAGACAGAAACCTGGTCTGATTTCATAACTGACACCACTTCAATCACGAGGTAGGATCAGAGACCTCCTGTGGTCTCTTCCAACCTGAATTATCCTATGATTTCATGAAGTGTCTGTTTCTGGTTAATAGCCGTCTTGCTTTCCTTGCTCAGCTGCCAACAATTACAAATCACAATACTCCTTATTCTCTCTGCTACCTGAAAACAATCTCTCTGGGTTTTGATCACATACCTGTTCCTAAGACTCCCTCAGAGTTTCAAATTCACCCAGGAAAACAAGTGCAAAATGCCACAGTGTGGGGTGAGTACTCCAGGTGGACCAAATCTACAAAGTGCAGAACTGAGCTTCTCTGAGTGATAGGTGAGTCAGGGCAGGCTTAGCCACCAGGCACACAAAAGCCAGCCTAGAAGCCATGGGCAACAAACTGACCATCACTACCATGAAACACTGGTAAATCTGTCTGACAGGTGCTAGGAGGACAAAATCATTAGTGCACGGCAGTCTGAGGGACACAGTGTACACCTTTATTCAAACTACACCTGACCCTCAAGTGTTTGGCCAGATGGGACTTCCCTGGGCTTGCACTCTCAAAACAGTACTTTCAGCTTCATGCTTCAGTTCATCCAAAAGCCTCTGCTCTCCAGCAACACATAGGGCCAAACTATGAGTGACAGCAGGTATAAATTCTAGCACAAAGTTAGGGGGTTTTGGTAAGGGGAGGCCTGTACTGGGTCTTTTGTTAGCAGACTGCAAATTTTCCCAGCTAGGGGAACTTGGTGTGCTAGCAACTAACCTGTAAAACAAAAGTCTGAATCCTGGAGGGTTGAAGAGCTTGAAATGGTATAACTATGATATGAAGAGATAATAATGACAGTTCCCTGAAATAAAAAAAATACCAGCACCACATGAAAATCCCATCTTAAACAGATGGTGTGGCTGGAAATCAAATGGTTGATCAGTGGTTGGCAATAGTGTGTGGAGGGAGAGCTGGCTGCCCAAAGCTGTCTCTCTCACTGACTTTCAGCTGCCTAGCTGAATTAATAGAAGCTACAGAACATATTAATATACCTTCCTTCACACTGCCAACCTGTGCCAGCTATTTCTATTGTTGGCAAAGGGTGACCAGGTTGCACGGAAGAAGCATGAACAATTGTGTCTTGAGACATTGCCCAGCCTGTGAAAGTTTCAAACTTGGGCCACAAAAATACAGCTGACTGATGGCAGAAAAAAAACCTCGGCCAGTACAGACGGTTCTAGTTCATCCCCAAGATGTATGCCAGCCCCTGCTCTACCTGATGGACTGTTCTCATATCTTCATCCCCAGAGATCTCAGCCTAAGGAGGTGATGGAAAAACACAGTGTTGAGCACTAACCTCCTGGGGTCTGGTGTCCAAGAGACAAATGCAATCACGCTGTTTCCTAATGGAGATACTTTTATCTCAAAATGTGCTTTCCATCATTCATTTGCGTAACTGCTTGCCTGCAGGGTCACGCTGTGGTCTTGCCTGCTGTTAGAAATAAGAAGGAGACTGACACCAAAGGCAGGGGATCCCAGGTCTTCTCTTATCCAGATAATTCAGCCATAGAGCATACTCTGCAGGGAGGAGATCCAGGGACAGCCCTCCTGTATATCGGACTTTGCTCGAATATGATAAACCTGATTTTGTAATGAAATCCTAAATGCCCTGGCTCTGCCCAGAGAACAGTGTAACAGCTGGAGTAACAGATCAAGGGACAGAAGAGCTCTCCAGGATATTGCTGGCAATTGCATAGCAGCTAATAAAGAACCTCAAAAGCAAGAAGAGACCTGTAGCTCCTTGCATTCAGCCACCCCTTGCCCACACAAGGTGCGCCAGCCCACTTTCCCCAGGGCATGACACACCTCTTCTTACAGGAGAGCACCTACACAGGGACATCCATCCCACAGAATAGGGTGCAAGACAGTGCAAAACCAGCAGTGCAAAACCTCCTCCAGCCTTCACCAATGCCGAGACCAGAGATGTGGCAGCATTTGAGCACTCCCTCTCCCCCATTCTTCTCACCTGGCTGCCTCCTTCACATTGCAGACTATACAGCTCCATCTGTCCTCATAGACAGAGATCCATTCACCCCCATCTGCACTCTAGGCACCTCTGTTCAAAGATGCTCCATTCCCTGCTGTCCCACTACCCCTCTTCCCTGAGCAGATGCACACAGCAGCATTAGGTGCAGGGAGGCCACACACACACATACCGATACCTGCACCACTTCTTGCCCTGGTCTATAACACAGTGCATCCAGAGTCAGCAACTCACAAGACGCTGCCTGAATAAGCAAATTTTAAAAATAGCAGCATTCCTCGGGGCTTAGTCTGCATTATGCAGGAAAGTGGATTAGCTCAGCCACAACCCAGAGGCTACAGGGAGAAATCTATGAAAGCAGCAAATGGAAAGGCAACAGTAGACCAGGAAACCACTAGGCTGGGTTCCGCTCTCACCTGTTCAAAGTCCGCTGGATAACATCTCTGCAAACCTTTCCCCCAATTCAAAGTTGTTCTGGCCACCAGCTAGGTACTCACCTGCTTCTATCGTGTCTGTGTAATAAGACTGGCTTTTCCACACAAATTGTCCTCCAGACATTAAGCTCCTCTTCTGGGGACTCCTGAGAAACCAGGCAAGAAAGATGCCTAAATCCTTATGTGGGGTACAAAATGCATTTCTAGCTGCTGGAACCCAGCGTTCACCTCAATTCATCCCAAAGTAGTGGCAAAGAAGTTGACGGAACACAAAGCAACGTGAGAAGTCCACGGGGATCATAAACAAGCTAAGCCAAAGGCAATGCTGTCAAAAACTACTTTTCTTCGACTCTTCGCTTTCAAGAAGAGATTACAATATTCTCAGCGCACTTGACTGCTTGCCACTCCTCGGATGCAATCATCAACTCAGCCAAAAACAGAGCCACTTCAAGACATGCATGTGAGGCAGCTGCCCTCAAGCAACCTGCATGTGGGTACCTACACACACTTTCACGTGCTGCATGCCAAGACACTGAGACATGGGGAAGTTGTGCAGCAGCCGAGACCAATGCTTGGCCCCACGTGCACATGTCCCATACCTGGCAGAGGCAGGACCACCCTCAGGGCCACATGTTCCTCCCAGTCATATCTGTGCACAGCATAGGCAGGTATATTTGACTACGCTGACTAGAGCAGCTTCAACGTAATGCTGAACACACAGCCTCTGCATCCTTGGGATACGTGCTGCAACTTGTAAGCCAAAGCCTCTACTGCAGCCTCTACTGCGTCTACACCAAGGCTGAAATCCTGACATTTCAGAACCTTGAGGACTGCAGACAGCATCTCTCTACCCAAGGGAAATGTCACAGATGTCACACCTCTTCCTGTCCCTACATGGACAGTTCCTACAAGCAGAGCAACCGTCCCTAAACAGCTCTCTCACCAAACAGATGCTCTCCAGCTGGCAATGCACAGGTATTTCAGTGAAGAAACCTGGAGGAAACCTACAGTGTGTTTGTTGTTCCCCCCAAAGGCAATAGGGCAGACTACAAGGGCAGAGCTTTTCTAGGGGGTATGACCAGGCTGTCAGGATGGTCTCATCATCATCAGACAACGCAATGCCTGATCTTCCTATCTGCCAGTATCCCCAACAGCCTCACATTTCAATGACAGCTGCTTTCTCTCTCTCAGACAGGCACATAAGAATATGAATTCACCCCCTCAAGCAGCTATAAAATTCTAGCTTAACTGGGTAGACAGGGCCTCTTGTAAAGCACTTGAGACTCGAGGAGGGAGGAAGCTTCGAAAACTCAGAGGATTATTGCCTTATGCCAGAATCTGAGAAGGTTCCATCCCTGACCTCCTTGCTCCAGCAGCTCTTGAGACAGCACTAGTAAATTTTTATCGGCACTGCAGAGTGAAAAAGCAAGAGGAACAGAGGAGAACAGGCAGTGGGTGATGCCTGAGGCTGCCTGATGTGATTTGCAATAGCTAGAGAAGTCTGCTGGAGGCTCTTACCTGTCCTCCAGCCACTACCCACTCATCTACTCTCCTTGTCCCCAGTTTCACCTCTCTGCCTCACCTCTGTCGGCGAGCACAAACCCCAGCTCAGGTTGGTTCTGGCTGCAACTCATGGTCCTAGCCTAGCTCAGCAGCCACAATAGCATCTGCATATCTATTAAACCTAGCAGAGCATTTGGGAGGAAGAGGTCAGTCTAAGCAGCATATGGAGCAACGACGTGGTGAATACTGGCCTCCCCAGGAGCTGTCTTGTCTGCCGCAGATGGAAAAAGCCCAGGAGCCATCACGACACACTCTTCTAGCTGGGGGGAACACATCCTCCCCGTCAGCTTTCCAAGCCACTGAGCAGTACTGGAAGCCTCAGCTCTTTTCCTGCTCTGCGTGAGCCTGGCACTGACTCACTCACTGCTGTTTCAGTCCTGCGGTTTGCCGGTGGGAGTTGCAGAATGTGGGCTGTGGCGATGAGGTAATCCCAATGGCGTGTGGCTACCGCAGTGGAGGGAGACTAGCCACCCACTCCAGCAGCATAAGCTGGCTAAACATGACGTGGACCTGACAACTAGATCTGGGTCCAGTCTGCTGCTGTGGTCACGGGGCTTCTTTAACCTTGACTCTTGGTGGGGATGAGATAGATCACCACCGGGTCTTGCATCATCTTCTCCCGGAGAAAGACATCTCTTCATGTGGTCCGAGGGCTTAGTCAACGTGCAACCAGTAACATAGTTAATGGCAGAGAACTGCAGGCAGGTCACCAGGAGTGATGCTCCAGCTGTGAGATCTCCCAGGTTGAGGCGATGCTGCCCATGGAAGACATTGCACTTCCCCATCTGAAATCACCTGCAAATTGAGCATAGGCTCACAGTTCTATGCTGGGTAGAGGCAGGCCAGGGGAGCCACCATGGTTTCTCGAGCTCAGATTCCTCAGAGCACTGCGATTCCCCTCCATCTGAAACAACTGCTCTGGCTGTGATTTAAAAATTAAATCAATCCAGCAAACATTGCTAAGCAACCAGCTGTCAGTGCCACATCCCACCCTGCTGAAAGTATTTGCCCTCTCCATGACCTCCTGGCAAGGAGCTGGCTGCTCAGCCCTTGCCAGATTTTGTATACTCTGCTATCATTGGCAAGTGCAGACACTTGCCTACATGAGCAAAGAAAACTCTAGGAAATCTTCCACAACCATCCTAGTGACAACACCCCACAGAGAGGCCATAAGGAGCATCACTCCCATGTGCCAGGCACTAGGATCAGGACTAGGAGGTTCTGGTCTCAAGACGTAACTGTGGTCTGCAGGTCTGTGAGTCTCAGTGCTGCCCCTCGGAAGTCCAGCTCTTTGGCTTCACTATCGTACAAGAAAGTCTGAGCACTTCCAGTCTGGCTCACACAAAGCAGCCTAAGCCAGGTTTGCCCTTAAAATCAAGCCTCTGAGCACAGCCTCTAGCAGATCCTGCAATGTGAGTCGAGGGGGTTTCCCATCTCTCACACTAGCCTCGTTTGTGGCCCTCTGCTCTCTGCTTCGCAGGAGGGACCTCACCTAATCAACAACTCCATCCTGGACTCCCTTTACACTTTCCCCTTGCACAACCACTAGTGAATTCTCCTTGCTCCAAGAGTAGGCTGTGCACATCCACGCTCTCCCACCCGTAGTGCCAGGGTACCCACTGCAGCAGCTCTCCAGACACCAGCACCATGAGCAAGGATTTATTTCCAGGGAGGGCTCTGCAAACTCTGCACCTTTGTCAACTACCATGTCTGAGCCCTCTGTCTCCTCCATTCCTCCCATTAGTACTTTCCCCCCTCCCCATCCCAGATCTCCCAGCAGCCCCATTTCCTCTGTGGCCTCTCTAATGCTCGGCTAATGGTGCATCACCCGCAGCATTGTTCAGACATATTCAATAAATCAGAATCCAATTACCGGGTTAAGGAAATTGGAAGCAAATGCAATTAGCCCCAGCCCCTCCCACGTGCTGTGCCCTCGTTTCCTCTTTAATGAGAACTTTCCTTTCACAGGAGCACTCAGCACCACATCTGCCTGCCCGGGAACAAGGTGGCTGCCACCACACGGTGTGGGTACGGAGAGGGGGCAGCCGAGGCGATCTTCTCTTTTAATAGGGCAGATGGTTAATATCCCTGGCATTAATTCTCTCCAGGAATAGCACACTCGCTCTCTGCTCAGCTATAACAGGCGTCCGTCAGGGCTGACAGCTCCTCTCTGGAGAAAAGAGCATCTGGTCCTTACTACAAAAAGGAGCTAAAAGAATAAATAAATAAATAAATCACACTGCTTGCTATAGGGCTGCAGAACTGCTGCTGCTTCAGTATTTCAGCCTAAGTGCTGCATTTGGACTAGAATAGGGGAAATGTAGAGTGGGGTCAGATGCCAGGTGTTGGTTTGCTCTGAATCACAAAGCACGGGCAGCAACGGTTGGGTCCAGCACAGGGCTCCCACCGGAGCAGAGCTCCCCTCTGAAGGACCTCTGGGAGTAGCTGGGAGAGGATGGCTGCTACCAGAGGACTGGGATGTACCACTAGGCATACCGCCTTGAGAAGGGCTTGCAACAGGCTGGGGACTGCCAGCAGCAGCCAAGCATACACTGTGCTCTCAGAAGACACAGGGGAAAAAGTGGGTTGAGGGAACCTTGGAGGTATTTCCTACCCCAGTGGAACATTCTGGCATCATGCCACCTAGCAGACTAACAACTAATCCCACTGATCATCAACAACCAGCACCCAGTAAGGGTAGCTTTTACCTGAAGGGCAACCAGAAGGAGGCTACGGCAAGTGAAGGTGCACTAAAACTCCCACCCTGCACTTCTCATGTTCACAGCTTCCCACAGTCAGAAGCCAAGTGAATACAGACCCCACGGAGCAAACCTCACTGCAATCCTCCCTGCCTCCCTCAAGAGGTCCTTTGGGTGTCAAAGCTTATTTTTAACTCTGATGCTGCTGGAGCTGCTAGTAACCCAATGAGTTCTGTTACTCACTCGCCAATAGGCCCTTATTCCCCACATTAACTCCCCTCTCTGCAGAGCAAAACAAGTGCTCAACAAATGTTTTATTCCATTTTCACTGCCTCCACTGCAGAGCAGGAGTTCCCAGTGCTAGCAAAGACTTTGCCTGCTGTGGAGATGCACTCCCTCATAGCCACCACTCTTCTGAAGGAAAAGAAAACAAGGCTTTTCCTTTTTTAATCTGTGGCCCCAAAATAATTTATACAAGTTTTAATTATTAGGTTTAGGACTGCCAAGACAGGCCAAGAAATCAAGTGAAAGATTCAATCCTAAAAACACAACCCAGGCAGAACCAATCCCAAGTGCACCCACTGGGTGTGGGTGAAGATCCCAGACCCACCTAGCATCCCAAAACCACGGCCCTGAAGAGGAACGGGACTATCCACCCTTATAATGAAGTTCCTTGAGGAAGACCAGGAGAAACCAGGGGGGAGGCAGAACCTGTGATGGCGGGTGTCACGGACGGCACGGTCACTGGGGATCCTCTCGCTCTCCCGTTGATTAAAGGCATGGAGCCGGTACGGGTCCTCTCCGCCCTTCCATCTCCGGGCACTCAGGTACCTCCGCTCTTCAAACTCATCCCAAAGGTCGTCCCAGTCCACGTCCGAGCCCTGCGCACACAAAGTCAGCCCCATTAGAGACAGGAGAGACTGGAGGACATCTGACCCCACTGGCGGAGGTCCTCCCGAGATCGGTCGGCCCCAAAGCACAGGCAAGCATGGCGCGAGCGGGCTAACAAGGTCTTCAGGTTTTGGTTTTACCCTAGGTCTTGGAACAGCATGCCAAAGAGAGACAGACAATTTGAATTTAAAGTGACTAATTTGAAACCAAATTCTGGTGGAGCCCCTTCTCAATCAGCACAATCTCAAGAAACAGAAAAGTGAAAAGGTCTTGTTTGGGTCTTAACTTCTCTTCAGCCAAAAAGCAAAGGTAGTTTACATTACATGTCCCCTTGCCCCTGTAACCTGTCAGGTGAGAAAGGGCCACCAGACAGGAGCAGCTTCATCAAGCACAAATCCATGTCCCTAATATCTATACCCCAGCTGCAGGACCAGCTCCAGCAACAGGGACCTGGAATAAGGGGTCCATGGTCCTCCCAGCCCAATTTTGGTCCGTCTTTGCTGCAACAAGTCTCCTGATGAGGACTTCAGCCCTACCACAGGGAGAAGAGCAGGCAAGTATGTGCCTGTGCAGTCTCAATCCCTCCAAAAGGATACAGCTGCATTTTGGGGTTACCTGACAGCTCCAGCAACTGCCAAGGAGTGTGAGCATCCCTTAGCAGCATGATGCTGGTGGGGGTTTAGGCATGGTATGAGCAGTCTGAGCCAGCCAACACAATGCAATGCTGATAAGATCTCATCGTTACAGCAGCACAACCTCTTTGATCTCAGCCTACGTGTAAGACTGGAGAGATGCAAACATTTGCAGACATCTCAGCCCTAAAGAAAATTGTGATCTTATCCAATAATTGATCTTTTCTTCTTCTTTTCTTTTTTTCTTCCTCCCCCTCAGCTCATACCATCTCAAAGCTGATTTTGCCTGCTAAGAGCGCAAAATGAAGCTTTTGAAATGGGCGATTTTTATCCTGTAATTGATTTTGCTTGCATCTGGCAGTATGTTTTCTCTAGTCGCAGGGAGGAGAGAGCACTGACTTCTGCAAGTGAACCACAGCAGGACCAAGCTGGGTGCCTCCAGCCACATGATGCTCCACACCGCCTTGGGTCACAGAGATAAGAGCATTCCTCCCAAAAAAGGCAACACCCAGCCTAGGGATGCAGCAGCTTCCAGATACACATCATTGGCGTGACCCCACAGCCTTTTCAGGAGCTCCTCCAACACTTACCCCCACTCAGGGAAAATCAAAAGAAACTCCCGAGCCACCACCCATACTGGGAGAAAGTTATTCGGGCCAAGGAGAAAATTATCCAAGGCTGGGAGAAAGTTATGAAACCAGTAAGGTCATTGGCAGGAGGTTTATGAGGAGGATGTACGTAATCCCCCTGAGGGCTTTCAGGAGGACCGATGTACACAGGGTGATAAACATTGTTTATGGTTTTTTTCTAAGGCATCTTGAGAAAGGTGATTTACTGCTGCAGTAAAAGATGAGGGAAAAGTGAGATGACTGCATCTTGGAGCCATCGACAGCTTGGTGTTTATAAGATTTCATGATGACCCTGGGGGGGCCTGGCACTGTTAAAGCAACTGCTGCAGAGTTGCAGTCCCTAAACTTTAATGCTGTGAAGAAAATTGAACATTTGTTTCATCAAACTTATTGATAAATGTTTTTTAAAAGCAGTCACGCAGCACTTAGGGGTGTTGGATGTATACATATATTGATATTTTTTAACGTCAATTAAACCAAACAGCCTTGGACCAGCTGGAAGGGAAGCAGCCAGGTGAGCCTCTGATGGCTCAAGAGCATCAATCATGCAGGCTGGCAGATTCTGGAGGGTGGACAGTGCTTCGGGAAAACGGGAGCTTCCACACACGCTGCAAGGGCAGCGAGGCTCTGGTCAGGCCAGCAGAAAGAGTGGGTCAGTGAATGAGAGGGTCTTGGCATGTGCTTCAAGGTCTTGGATGGTATTTCCCCAGCATCCATCTAGTCTCACTACCATCCTGTTAGTGGGGGGAGCGGGGGGTTACAGCAGTATACAGATACATGGACAAATAGTAGTGTCTTATCCCACAGTATTTGCTCATCATCCTGCCCTGGATATATTTTGCATCCGAGGGTTGCATTCATAGTTCCCACTACCATAAATAACTAATACCTACATGAAATCTCCACCTGAAGGACATCAGCCCCACCTTGATTCACCCAGGCTCTCATTTTTGGGTGCAGGATAGCTATCAGTAAGTTGGTTCCTAAATATCAGGCAGTTAAGTACACATCTGAGATCAAGAGCAAATAGATGCCAAGTGGAGATTAAAAAGTTATTTTAACCACTATCTGGCCACAATGAAACCCAAGGATTGTGTTAACTTTCTCAACCAGAAGTAGGTACTCAAGTTTGGTCTTTTGCTTTCAATCCACATCTCCTGTTCAAATCTTCTTGGTGTTTTTCAGCTTTCCATTCCAAGCATCCCTGCAAGGGTAACCAAAATTGGGGCAGGACACGTGCACAGAGACTTGTGCAAAAAAAATACCTACACAGATTAGGGAGGGAAAGAAAGGCAGCATTCTTAGATGAAATGCTCCCAGCTGTGCAAGTGGTGGGAGGTAGAAGACCTCCTTGCGCTGCATATAGGGACCAGATCAGGAACAGGGAATGCAAGCTGAAATGTAAGCAGAAAACCCCTTTGCTCACCCACGGACAGCACATCAGTTATGGGTTACTGGATAAGGTCTTCATTATAGTACTTCCACCATGTATTATCACCTCTTCCTCACACCAAAACTCTGTCTTGGGAGTTATTTAACTGATGTGCAGAAATCTAAATTTAATTTATTATGATCTAACTCACTTTAGAAGCCAAATTACCCGGCACTAGGAAAGGATCAAGTCAATACTCCACTTGGCTTTCTATTTATCTTCGACAGGGCTCCTCTCTCCAAGTTTCATATTCATTTTCTCTCATGTACTAGTAATAAATTTTCATTTTTTTTCTTGGAATTAGGTAATTTCTCTTTCAACATTGCAGTTTAATGGCTGGTATTAATTATAGGAAACACAGTCAATGCTTAAAAAGAGTATGAGAGACTCAACGAGTCTGTGGGAAAGAGAAGAAAAAAATATTCAAGAGGTAGCCATACCCAAGGAAGTGCTGCCCCTTACAAGATCACATTGGGGGTGTTCAACGAGAGGAATCCCCCTAAGGCAATGACACATGGTCAAAATTCATTATGAAGAGGAGCTCTCATCTCACGCCAGCACCCAGCTGAGAGCGGGGCTGGTAGATAGCCGCCTTCTCCACCAGATCACCAAAAGCAGCCCTCCCAAAACCACCCACTAAAGGTACCCCCCAAAATCTCACCAGCGAAGGGCAAATAGCAAACACTCCCAGACCAAGCACACAAGGCAGCTTTCCACTGCAACTATACATGAAAGATCAAAACCCTCTCACTGCAAAGATGTAATTTGTCATTTGCCTCTTAAATCACAGCTCAGAAACCACAGAAAAAAAAACAGAAAGGAAAAAGGAAAAAATATCTTTAAAAACAAGGGAGTGGTGCTGCGGGGGGAAAGCGGGTCATTAGCAGTAAAACTACAATTTTCTGGCAAGTGCTAATGCCTTGTTTATGTGGATTTCTGCGAATATGACATTTTAATGGCATAATAATTGTATGATTACAGTACAGCAGGGATCGCTGGAGCGGGAAGGAGGATGGAGCAACCCATCTGGCTGCTGCTGTGGGCCTGCAGTGTCCCCATGGGATGCTCTGCACTCTCCTGCCTGCACCCTTCGGCAGCCCCCAGCACACCTCACTGCCACAGGACGACAGAGCAGGCTACACGCCAGCAAGAGATCCAGCACACTGCAGCAGCATCTTAGCCACACAGAGATGGCCTGGCAGAAAAGGGGCATTTTGGGTGAAAATCCTGGCCCATGTGAAGCCAGCAATTACCAGCGATGGGCAAGTCTTACTGGTCACCAGAGCCACCCTCCAGCTGCCCAGGAAGAAAAGAAGCAGGGAGTGTGAGCCAAAAACAGGCTCTGATTCACCTTGTTCTTTTGCGACACTGTTTTAAAATAGAAAAGTTAAAGCCTTTGCTAAAATTAAAGCCATTTCCCTTTTGGGGCTGCCGAGTGCTGCCTTTAGACTGTAATGAATTGGACGGGCACCACAGACATCCCTTTAGGAGGCAGCAAACCCAAGCCAGCCTGGTGGGCAGGCAGAGCTGACAGGGCTTACCAGGGAGCCCCAGTCCCTGGCCAGGTAAAGGGGTTTTGTCATGTGGAGGTGCAATGTTGACCCCACAAGGGAGTCTGGCAGCACCTGATGTGCCTCACACCCAGCTTTCCCTAAGAAAAGGAAAAATGGTCTCAAGTGGTACCAGGGGAGGTTTAGACTGGATATTAGGATGAACTGTTTCACTGAGAGGGGTGTTAAGCACTGAAACAGGCTGCCCAAGGAGATGGTGGAGTCACCATCCCTGAAGATATTTAAAAGATATGTAGATGAGGTACTGAGAAACACTGTTTAGAGACAGATGTGGCAGTGCCGGGTTAACAGTTGGACTTCATCTTACAGGTCTTTTCCAACCTAAACAATTCTACAATTCTATTCTATGATACTAAAATCCCTGATTATGCACTTGCCACTGAGCCTCTGAGTCCTGCCTTCCCTGGGACTCAGCCACTAAAAAAGAGGGGAGGGGAAAATAAAAATATGCAAGCCAAGCAAAAGCTTCAATAAATGAGCAAAACCTCTAGAAACTCAGATGCCACATGGCATGTTGCTGCCTGGGTGCACTTGGTCTCTGCTCTGCATGCAGAGGGTTGGAGCACATGTGCATGCTGGGCACAGCTCTGGGGCGTTGAAGGCAGGAGACAATCTTTTAGCAGGAATTGCAACTAGGCATTATACAAATGAGATCTAAATGTCTCACTGAAGCACAGGGCCTCTGCAAGCAGGAGGTTCAATTATAGAGCTGTTACTGGCCAAGGCACTAATGCCATCTGAAAGGATTATCATACTTCAAACATGGTAGGGCTCATCCCTCCTCATCCTCTGGTGCCAGTGCATGCACTAATAGGGTCAGCAGCATCAGAGGAAAAAGAAGCAGGGCAACAACATGCTGCCCTTTTCTTCTTCCCTGTATTTCCAAACAGCCCTGATGGAGCATCAAGGTAGAAGAACCTTCAGGGGAGCTTTGATGTGGTTTTCCTGACTCCAGAGCCCAGGAGATTTGCTTAGTCCCGTGCACACAGTGCTGTGCATCCCAATGGCTTCATCCTCAAGATATAGGGGAAAGACAGAAAGAGCACTACAGCCACACTCTTTCCACCGTCCAAAGAGTGAGTGGTGGTGCCAAAATCAGGCTGTGGGTCCCTAGAGAACAGGCTTAGTATCTGTCCTGCGGCACATCCTCCAGTGGTACAAGTACTGCTCAGCAGCAAACCAGCACAGACCCTGGTACAGTCACATCCCACACCTCCTTTCTCCTATCCCCCTTCCCCAAACTGCACAGCCCCTCAGCCAATCAAGCAGTTATATACAAACTTAAGTGACTCCAGGCATTTGGAGCAGCACACAGTAACTGCTGTTTAAACGCTTGAAGTCAAGTACTTGCTTAAGTGCTTCATTGGCTCAGTGCCGCCTTCTCCAGCTTTGTGCTGACATCAACCAGGCAGCGGAAATGGAGATAGCTCTGGGCCCCAGCTACCATCCGCCCTTAATTAGTCTTCTGTCCCCTGGAAATTTTAGCTCCAGTTCCTTTATTTGAGGGCTATGAAGCTCCTGTTTCTCTAGCACTGGTGCCTGGGCACAAAACTCGGGCACCTTGGTGGCAGCTCTTCTGCGACCCCATGGGGATGTACAGCAGATCCATGTTTGCCGGAATCCTACCCTGCCCCAAGGAGGACTGGCATCTCACACTACTTGGAGGTGATTTATTGCCTCTCAAGAGAGGCTTTCAGATCTGAGTCTGCTCTGACCGCGTTTGCTGGGGGAAGAAAGAACAACAACAAAATGGAATAAAATATTAACATTGATATCCAATTAAAACAAGACAGTTCTCTAAGAAAGCCTGTCCTGCAGTAGGGTCCCTGGAGAAGCTCTGAGCATTCACCATTAAGCTTCTCGCTGACAATGACCTTTCCCTGCTCAATGAACATCCTCAGGCACTCTGCTCCATCTTCAAAGGACAGAGCATTGCCTCTTCCTCTGCTAGCTCAGCAGAGAACACAAATCCTTGAGGACCTTCCGGCAAGTGTCCCACTTTCTCACTTGGCCTTGAAGATAAGGCCATGCTATCACCACTCTTGCTGGTCTCCTTACCCAGTTTCCATTATCTGTCTCTTTCCAACCCACCCTCCAACACCCATTCCTGCCTGGGCAGTGTGTGGATCTCTCCTGTGTTGCATATACATGCTTATGCATTTATGGTGCATAATGGCACATACTCCACCAGGCCACAGGACTGACAAAAGATGGAGTAACCATTGGAAAGACTTAACCTTTGAGAACTAGAAGAAGCACTTGACCTTCAAGAACTATGGCTGCAACCACCACCTACATGGAAAACTCCCCATTCAGGCTCTGGAGAAGACTCTCTAGTGCCGCTTTCTTAATGTCCCCATGCTCAACTAATAAAAGCACAAGTTGTTGGCTGTTGATTCACCACAAGGAGCCATTCCAGGGCCAGGGCAGCTGAGCCATCGTTAAGTCGATTACAGCAGAGCTAGCTTTTTGTACGTCTTCTTGTCTGTATCTGCAGTAAATGATATACAGAGCCTGAAACGCTCTCCAGCGATTTAAATCTACTAAACTCTCCAGCCAAACACAATGGCATGAAAAGTCACCTGAGAATTATTGATGCGTTTTTGAGTAAGGGCACTAAAGCTTTAATTTTAAAACAGATGGCCAGGACAGCCACCAAAATGGGGAATTTATTTGCAAACCAGGAGTAGGGGACTCCTACTTGCAAGGAGGGAAAGATGACAGATTCACTGCTTTGATGTAAGGCCAAATTTTGTTTCCAGGGCTTCACTAAGGAGAAAGTAAGTCAGCTCAGAGTTCATAGCACACTGATCAGCAAGACACTCACCATGACAGCATCAGTACCAGGTTAAAATACACTCCCAGCTCTCATGAGCAGCCTGGGCCTGAGCTTCACGTGTGGATGATGCTCCTGTCTGCTGGCTGTAGCACCAGGCCACCATCCTGTCTCCAGGGGGGCAGAGGCAATGCACGCTCCCCACCACCATCGCGCACTCTGGCCAGATCCCAATAAATCCCCCTGGGGACCTCCATCACCTCCAGTATGCTGAGGAACCTCCTGCCTCCTTGCAATGATAGAGAGGAGCACAGGATCCATGCCATTGTCTTCCGGAAACAACATCTAGCTACAAAATTCCCTGCGTTCCCACTTGGAATGATGCTCTACCTTTGTGGATCCTCAAAATCAGGTGTGTGCATGCAGCCAAACAGAAGCATCTCGCTGCATAAAGAACACAGACTTTAATTCTTTAAAATAATAAATTAGCCCAAAGGCTAGCCTGACACATGAAGACAAATCTTGTCTAATTAAAAAGGAAAGGAAGCCGATTATATCCTCCTGGAGAATATTGCTGCCTGCTTCTGGTTTATTTATACGTTACACTGTATAATGAGCTGAATATTTAGGAGGTCAGCACAAACCAAGCTGCTGACTGAAGAAAAGAGAAGACCCAGCTCTGTCTGTGCCAGGAGCCAAGTGGGAAAACAGAGGGGATTTTTGGTCATCTCCTCCTCACTCTACCCGCAGCTCCCCTTGAGATGCTGTGGGACTGCTCGGATCAACTGCTCATGTTCAGGCTGCATCAGTCTACAACAAAAAAGGTCTGAGCTACCCCATAGTCTCCAAAGAAAGGATAAGCAAGGTCATCTTGCCTGTATCTGCAGCAAACCCAGCCTGTTGGTGCCTACGAACTCTTTCAGTGGGTCAGTAAACAGTAATTTTGGACAGCAAACAAAACCAAATAGGTTTTAAGCGTCCGCAAGAGAGCTTCTGCTTCCACTGAGGTGTTTGTTTTTTTTTCAATTACAAAATAAAAAGGGTAAAAAAAACACTGGTCTGGCAGCAGCTCTGCTCCACAGTGAGCCCTCTGGGCCGATGTCAACAGGTCCCCATCAGTGCACCCACCAGCTGTGGGGCACATGATCTCTCCATCCTTTTTTGGCTCTTGCCAGAGGGGTTCCCCTTGCCAACCTGCTCCGGGCTTGCCAGGGCACTGGCAGATGGCAGAGAGCATCTTTGTGGCCATTGTGCCTCATTAACTGGCCACCACGGGCACTTCCTTCATGGCCATTGCCACAACTCAGTATCACCATCCGCCGGCTGCCCAAGAGCTGACACCTTGAAGGTCACCAGCAATTACACACAATACTAATTGGGAGAGAAATGAAGGCAGCACCCTGTGTGCCCCCACATGCCAGCTAGATTCAGCTCATTCCCAGGATCATCAGAGGTCAAATGCATTTGGGAAGAGCCCAGATCCATGGTTTGGAGGAGAGGAGCTCCTGTGGGGACAGACAATGTTTTGTTTTCTTCTGTGCCTTTTCAGAACAGACATGAGCTGCTTCCCAGCCATGAAGGTCAAACCAGCCTTTCCAGACTTCAGCAGGAGCAGCAGACAATTTAGCACTTAGGAGCCCATAGCTGCACTCAGCCTCCAGCTGAGCTTTGCTTGTCCTGCTGTGTAAAAGCTCCTACCAAATCACAAACCCTGTGCATCTCAGGGACAGGAAAAAGTCTCTCCCTTCCCCAGGGAGCTGCAGGTCCCACACCCAGAAGACAGCCCAGGATGGGTTGCATCAGGAGGAGAGGGAAATGGGAGCAAGGAAGGAAAGAGAAAGGAGCCAGCAGCTAGAGTCCTCCTCTGAACTCAGACCTTTAAAAAGCAGGAGGTTAATCCAAACCGCACCTCCCAAGCAAAGAAGGGAATGTGCTGTTAGTATACTCAGCATCCTTGACCTGACACAGCCTTTTCACAGCAGCAAAGCCAGGGGTAATCTATCTGGTAATTGCTTCTATGGGGATCTTTACACAGCTTTAGAAACTAATGCTACTCTCCTTCCGCAAGCAGCCACCCTTCCGAACTGAGCAACAACAAGAGGTGATGGATAACAGCAGTATACTAATGTGAAGGGAAAAGTGCCTCCAAGGGAGGGAAAGCTCAGCCTTTACCTTGGTTTATTCTAACAGGGGGAAAAAACCCAGAGATTGGAAGAATGGATATTCTAATAGCAAATGCACCAGGGCAGCTATACAGGCGGTTTTAGCTGTCTTCAGGAAGACACAAGCTTGCCTTTCCCCCGTCTCTGCCAGCTAACTCATTTTGAGGAGCAGAGCTTTACTAACTGAGCACCAAGGCACAACCTGCTCCAAGGAAGAAGATCAGTAAGGACAAGAAATGCCATCAGTCAAAGCTTGTTGCTCCTGGGTCTGATTTCCAGCTCTGGAAAAGCCTCAGCTGCACGCCTAGCTGTGCCTCAGTTTCTGTGCTCCTACAATTACCTCACAAGGCTCCCACTTGGTGACAGCTCCCCAGGCAGCATCACCTACACTGAGCAGCTCCAGCACAAGGGCTTTTTTTCCCTCTTTCCATCTCTCACTCTTTGCAGAGTGGAAAGCATAGGGAAAAACCCTTGCTGGTGACTAACCAAAGTGCCCTAAGCCCTCTCAGAGAGCCTTCCTGGTGTATGCACCCATGCGGCAATACGCCGCAGGTCAGGCCAATCCAAACCATGTCAACCAGCTACCCTGCTACTAGGGGGGAAACTCTTGGTCAGAGCATATTTTAAAATATCACCAGAAAATACATGAGCTGCCCTAGCTCACATTGAGAGGATGCAGGAGCCAGCAGCAGGTTTTCTAGGAACAGCACAGGCTGTGGAGTACTGATCCGTGGGACATCCTGCAAACCCTCAGTGCACAGCTGGAACATAGAACCTGCCTGTCAGATACCATCCCACCATCAAAAAGCATTGGTGACCCACCTTCTCATCTCACACACACATTCTGCAGAGAGGTAGGCATTTCTGTAACCTGAAGCTGGTCCTCAGCATGAAGACAGAGGGAGATGAAGCTCGGGTCACAGTGATGATGCTCCAGGGTGCATGCGCTATCCAGCTGTCAGCCCATCCTCCCCACAACTCTCCTCAAGGAGAAATTAGATTTGAAACATTTGTGACACCAAGAACTGATCTAAACCTTTGATCCTTAGGCACCTGCTTCTGGAGTGTCTGTGAGATCTTGGGCCTGGGAGCAACATGACTGACAGCAGCGGAGATACAGCAGCATAATTTAGAGTAACCTTCTCCTATCTCAGCTCAGTAATAGGAATAAAAAATAACCATCCCTGGCTAGTGAGAAATGCACCGTAGCATGGTATGGTGAGTTAGAAAATAAATAAGCCTGTTTAGGAAGGACAGCAGATCTGTGCTGGCCATGAGCACGGGCGCTGCAGGAGACTCGAGAATGCTGTGCCTTGGGATGATGCAGGCCTAGCTGGGGTGGGGGATGGGGAGAGCAGAGGCAGGGCATAGCTGGTGTGGCATGGCCAGGCAGGTCACAGCCAGAGCTCCAGGGTCAGGCTGCCTTCCAGCAGCATGGCATTGCTGCTCACAGGAGTAAATCCTGAGCAGAACTGCAGCTGGGGGTGGGAGGTGGGGCATGGGACATGTCAGGTCAGTGCAGCAGGGACAGCCTGAGGATGATGTGAGACAAAGCTCATACCAAGGCCTGAGCAGTATACTTTAGGGTAAATCTGCCCCCAAAATCATCCCTACAGGGAGAGAAGAGACAGTGCTGGGAAAGAATCACAGCAAAGATCCCCCTCTGCCACTGCAAAAGCCACCTGTTTCCCTTGAAGGATAGGCTGAAGTAGCAGCACCCTTCCCAAAGAGAGAAGCAAGCAAACAAGCATGGAGACGCATACCTCATCACTTCTTCCTGCTGTGCTCATGTGAAGGCACGAGCAGCTTCCCACATTGCTAGGAAGCTCAGAGATGCAAAAGGAAAACAGAAGGAAGGGGTTAAAAAATATTAAATAAAAATCAAACAACAAAAACAAGCAAAACTGTAATTGGGCTTGTAGCAAACAACATCTGTAATTTTGAGGACACCTATATTACCAACAAGGGCCCAGCAGTGCAGCTCTCAAACCCAGGAGGACGCTGGTTCAAAAAGCACTGCTGTGTCCCAGACCAGAGACATGGAACAACCTTTCCTTCCTCCTTTCCCTAAAACATCGGCAATATCTGATCAGTATTTCTGCACATTTCTAGAAGGGAGAAAAAAAAAAAGTTAAAAAAAAACCCCACAAACCCACTCAAAAATAAAAACTAAGCCAGCTGCTAAGCCACCTGATGTAGCAAAGTCAAAACACCTCCAGAGAGCATGTGGATCTGGAAGGAAACCAGGAACTAGGCACCGAGCTTTGTTGTTAGTACCGAAAGAAAAATAAAGTCTGCGTTTGGCACTGATTCTCTCTCACACATACACACGTTTCACTGTAGTATGGGAAAAAATGCATTTTTGGAGTTGTGAAAACATAGCATGGAAATCTTGATGGGCAGCTCCTACTTGAGCTTGCAGCAGCCCCCTTGGCCGACACAGGAAGAATTGTCCTCTGTCATGGCAAGGCAGCATAGCTACCAGCTCCTACCATGCTCCTGCTTGGCTCCACCATGACCCCACAAGCTGTGGCTAACTCGCATCTAGAGGCATCAAGTCTCGCCATGTGTCTCAATGCACTAAACCCCAAAACCTTGTCCTCTTCAATGTAGACATCAAAGTGCACCCATAGATGGCATTTTGTATCAGCCCGCAATGTAAGGAGGCATCAAGCGCAGCAAAGAATCATACAAGCCAGTGGCAGGGTCAAATCAAGGCAGAAACAAGCTCCCCTAAATCTTTGGCTCTTGATGCTTGGGCAGCCTCAGGCTTGGAGGGGGGTGATGGCTGCGGGCACTATACAGCTTCCTCACAGCACAGCTGAGTGGCAAATCAACAGACGCTCCATTCATTGGCCATAGCAGCATGGAGGTGTCACTACACAGGGCTTGCTCACCCATCTACCAAAAACAAATTGATAAGCAACACCTTCAGGACCCCTAAACTCAAACAGTTGGCACTGAAACCGTATGATCCTCCCTTCAACAAAGAGCATTTCACACTGGGCAGACAACATTAGCTCCACCAGAAGGCAAATATCTACTGAAGGTGAAGGTCCCTACTCTCAGAAAGTTGTGAAGGAGAGGAGACATGCCCCACACAACCCGAGGAGTGAAGAGCAGCGGCCAGACTAATTTTCAGGCAGCCCCATCACCCAGCTAGGCCACAGTGTGTCCTGCACGCTTTCGATCCCCCTTGCTTCTGCAGCAACACGCTCCCCTTGCCAGCAGCACTGCATTAAGGATTAGGAGGGATCAGACACAGGGTAATACAAATGAGGTTGGGTTTGCTGCTGACAGTAGCTGCGAAGAAATGAGGAGCCAAACTTCCCAGCCAGAGGAAAATGAGATGTTGTTGAACTGTGGCCAGGCAGGAGAGGACAGGAGAGTTTATGTCTGAGACAGGGCACATGCAGCTTCTCTGCCCAGAGATTTGGATATGCCACTACAGTGCCCAATGTCCTGCAGCTACAGGGGGAAGGGGCTCTCCTTGCAGAGGAGCTGTCTCCAGACAGGCTTCCTAGTGAAAACGAAGGGGAGGTGATGAGTGGAGCAGCAGGGAGATGAAGGGAACTCTCTTGCAACACCCCTGCACAGGTGTGCTTAACTAGAGATGAAACAAAATCCTTTTGTTGTCTGGATAGACCTGAAAGCACAAGTCAAGCCCCATATTGGTGACATTTCCCTTAATGTTGGGATCCACTGGCTTGTTTCCCCCCTTACCTTCTCCTACATTCATCTGCAGCTCTCCACTTCCAGCTACAGGCATGATTCTACCTCCTCTTGCTCCCCAAGCCCTTGGCGCCAGCCACAGCATGCCTTCAGGCAGGGGGGAGAAGATGACAATGCAAAGTGCTCAGGACTACATTCAGGCTTTGACAGGCATGATGGAGCAAGCAAAAGCCACAACATCTTTGTGAGGAGCAGAAACCTTGTGGGTGGAGAAGACACACCAAGGATAATACATGCTACTCCAAGGACCCTTCCTGAAAACACTGCAGTCAGTGCAGAGGTCCTACCAACTGCAGGGCAGGCAGGCATGGGCATCTCAGCCAGCACTGGTCGCAAAAAAACCCCTCAACCTGGATGCTTTTGTATTTAATATTCTGTTATTCAACATCTTCTTCGATGACCTGGATGAGGGGACAGAGTGTACCCTCAGCAAGTTGGCTGATGACACCAAACTGGGAGGACTGGCTGATTTCCCCAGAAGGCTGTGCTGCCATTCAGTGGGATCTCGACTGGCTTGAGAGTTGGGTAGAGAGGAACCTCATGAGGTTCAACAAGGACAAGTGCAGAGTCCTGCACATGGGAAGGAACAACCCCATGCACCAGTACAGGCTGAGGATTGACCTGCTGGAGAGCAGCTCTGCAGAGAGAGACCTGGGAGTCCTGGCTGACAGTAATTGAACATGAGCCAGCAATGTGTCCTCGTGGCCAAGAAGTCAAATGGCATTCTGGGATGCATTAAGAAGAGTGGGGCCAGAGGGAGGTTCTCTTTCCCTCTACTCTGCCCTGGTGAGGCCTCATCTGAAGTTCTGTGTCCAGTTTCGGGCTCCTCTGCTCAAGAGAGACAGAGAACTTCTGGAGAGAGTCCAGTGGAGAGCTACCAAGATGATCAGGGGATTCTTATGATGAAAGGCTACAAGATCTGGGGCTGTTTAGCCTGGAGAAGAGAAGACTGAGTGGGGATTTCATCAATACTTAAGTAGCTAAAGGTTGGATATCAAGAGGATAGGGTGACACTTTTCCCTGTAGTGCCCAGTGGCAGCACAAGGAGTCATGGGCACAAACTGGAACACAAAAGGTTCCACTTAAACACAAGGAGACACTTCTTTCCTGTGAGGGTGAGGGAGCCCTGGCACAGGCTGCCCAGCGAGGGTATGGAGTTGTCTCCTCTGGAGGTTTTTAAAACCCACCTAGAAGTGTTCCTGTGTGATCTGATGCAGGTGAGCCTGCTTTAGCAGGCAGTTGGACTGCATGATCTCTACAGGCCCTTTCCAACCCCTACCATTCTGTGACTCTATGATTCTGTGATTTACAGCTTGTAAAGGCACCTTCAGAGCACAAGCTCCAGCTGAGTATTTTCATATTCTTTTGTCCCTGCTGGAGATCGAAGTAGAACAAAACACCCTCTCATGAGATATGAATTGCCCAGACACACCCAGGGCAGGCTCACAGCCTTGATGTGGATGACCCGGCACTGGCTCACACATAGCCCCAGGAAAGGCAGGGCACTGAGCACCCGCAGCAGGAGCCTGTGCACAGGTGGCTGCAGCAGTAGTCCCTCTGTGGCTCACAGCATCTGCTGCTGCTGCCCACACCAACACAGGTGTCTGCGAAGACGCACCAGAAATAACTGGTTACACAAGCCAAGACTTTTTTCTCCTACACAGGCAAAAAGAGTTTTAATCCCATGCTACTGGGTACAGCTGAGCATCTGAACACA
Organism: Urocolius indicus; assembly: GCA_013401255.1. Taxonomy (NCBI): domain Eukaryota; kingdom Metazoa; phylum Chordata; class Aves; order Coliiformes; family Coliidae; genus Urocolius; species Urocolius indicus. Next base: position 363,228 of record WBNH01000737.1, read on the forward strand.
TCCCTGCTTTTCACAGAAGGAACGTCTCAAGGGCAATGAAACGGACCTAAAAACGTGCTGAGACACAAGAAGGCCAAGTGGAAGGTACCGGTGTCTTGTGACAGCCACAGAACGTCTGTATGGCAGAGAGTTTCTGCTCTTCGTCTGCCAGTAGCCTTTATGTCTGCTCTAAAACAGGGATAATAATGCTCACTTAAGAGTCTCATGCTGAATTAATCGCCGCAAAGTGCTCTACGGTTCAGAAACGAGAGACAGTAAGGCAGCACTAAGTATGATCACAGCCGTACTCAGCAAGACTAATGATCTGTGATGTGCTACGGTCCCTGGTAAGCCAGCTCCTACACCGTTTAATGCTTCAAAGGAGAGTGCACGGCAGCCCCATGGTGGGGATGAACCCTCCTCCCCGCCCCAGGTGAGCACCAGCACGCCTGCAGAGTCCCCTGGTCATTGGCACAGCCAATGAGGTTGTACCACTCGGCTCTAAAACTGCTGAGCTGATTAACGTGGTTTTAGGAAGGATAGGAAAAAAAGAAAGGAACAAAAAATTTAATAACTCTAGTGATGCTAAGGTAAATAAGTTATTTTAAAAGCTTTCTTCCTCTCTGCCAACTTCTGACCTGCCCCTGGGCTCTGTGTCCAGTAAGCAGCCTCAGGCAGAGCGAGGTGCAGGCAGAGCAGTGCTTGTCTTGGGGCTGGCATTTCACCAGTCAGGACACTGCAGCAGACTTCTCTCCACACTATACAAAAGGACTGGTGTGCCCACAACTCCCTCCCTGCCAAGTTGCTCATTCCTTCACCCAGCCTCAGTTTCCCACAGCCTAGTGGAATGTAGTACAGGGATGTAGTAAATTAAATACATCAGTGTATATACATATATATGCATGCATGCTGTGTTTTTTCTGCTCATTTACACACCCTTCCCTGCAAAGTGTCTCTCAGCTGAATCGCTAGGGTTGCCCCAGGGATGCGCTGGGGCCATGGGACAAGAAATCTGGCCCCTGCTCAGTCACAGACATGCAGAGGGGTTGCACAGAAAGGCAGTGGTGCTGCCTGAATACCCCATCTTTGAGTGGAGCCTCAACAGCAAAGACCTGGGGAAAACTCCAGGTGAATGAGCACAAGGGCACCTCTTCTGAACTCCCTGCTGCTGCCAGCACACTCCCATTTTCTCCTTTAACACCTGCACAGACTTTTTTCCCATTGCATCCATCCAGTCACTGCTAAACTCAACACATGCTTTCCGCAGCCAAAAGATGCTGCCACAGAGAGCTCCACAATGTGGATGCATCCATCCACATTGAATCTGCCCCTGCCATCTTCCAGCTGATGATCCCAGCTTTTATCCAGGAAGAGACAAAGAAGTTATTTTCTGTCCACCCTCTCTTTGCCATTAGTGACCCTCCAGATCTCCAACACAACCCCACTCCTCCATCCCAGCCTAAACAGTTCAAGCCTACTTCTCACAGAGAAGCTGTTCCGAAACCTCAATCACCCTGTGTCCCCGCTCTGAGCTGCTTCCACCTCTCTGAGATGGCAGGAAGCAAGCAGCAGGTAGGACGTGCTGAGGACTGATGCAACAGCACCCCAGCTGCTCTCACCCCTTGACCATCCACAGTTCACCAGCAATGCACTTGATCTGCTCACCACGCTCCAGCCCTCAGTGTTTGCTTCAGGCTGCTGGCTGCAACTCCCCAGGCACCATGGTAAAACCCACCACCTAGGAGAGGCTGTTTGACAGCCCTGTCCTCTGCCTCTCTACTTAGAGACCTACAAAAAGACAACCAACAAAAGCCAGGTTATTCTAAAATGTGAGTCCAGGCTGCTAGAAGGCACCGGGGTCCTAGTACACCAGGACAAGATGTTCTTCTGTTCCCAAGGAATTTGACAGGGGCCACAGCTGAGCTCCATCAGACCATCTTTGGCTTATCCTTCACCCCCTGCCTGGCACCAGTGACACCAAAGGGGAACGGGCAGCCAGCGCTAACGGAGCAGGGCTCTGTTGCCAGCAGCAGGTTAATCCCACTGCCCCTTACTTTCCGAGGCAGAAGTGGTGAACGTGAGGAATAAAATTAAAATTCTTCCTTGTGTGTCGATTTAACATTGTATCAGTGTTAGAAGCAGCAGGGAAAACACATGGGAAATGTGAAGCGAGTAATCGCTCTGGCTCAGTAGCGGGAGAAGCCAGAAGAAACTCCAGGGCATTTATGGCGAGCTCTGCAAGGCTCATTCTAAAATGTTCCTTCCGCCAACATGGATAAATATTTGAGCAAAAGAACATTACAGAAAGATTCAGTTGACTCACAAAGAGCAAGCATGTTAAATATAGGAAATAAATTAATTAAAGGGCAAAAGAAATGGGAATTTAGCCCTGCTTTGAGTGTAACTTTCCTTACAGCCTTACATGGGGAGCTACCAAGCTCCCTTTAAGACTTGGAGTGGGTGAAGCAGCTGGCAAAGCAAACCTTTACCATGGTCCCAAGCCACAGTTTCCCCTGTTGGGGAGCACAGAGCTGTAGGTCTGATGTGAGAAGCTCCCATGAGCTGCTGCCCCATGCCCCTAGGGCTTTCACATCCCTCCTCCATGTCCTGATGGAGCAGCTGAAGCGCAGAGGCAGTGACTGCTTTGCCCACAGCAGCCCAGAAATCCTCTGTGGCATATAAACCCACTGGGAATGTGCAGTAAATGGTTAGCTGGACTCTTCCAGAGCTGCAGGTATATGTTGCAGCTCTTCAGGTACAGTCCAATCCAAGCTCAAAAAAATAATAAATCAAAAACCCAGGGACAGGCTGAAAATTAGGCTACAGATATTACATCCCAGTCCTGTTATTGGTAGGAGCCAAAACCTGCAGTTTAAAGGTGTCATGCCACTAACTTGCCACAAACACAGATCCTGGCCTCTGCTGCACTCATAAATTACACATAGCCAAAAGGGCAAGCTCGCAGCATCTGCACTGCTTTCAAGAGCTCAGCACTGATTTGGCTTAGTAAGGCTCTCACCAGCCCCAGGCAGAGCCAGGGAACTCCTTGCTCAGAGCAGTGGGGAAGCCTGAAGCTGCCCAGGAATAAAAAAGCCATGTGTTCTTCTGATCCCTGAAACTATTCCCTAATTTTGAGGTGGGAAAAGTCTCGTGGCAAGGCTGCTCTGGCAGGTGTCTGCCACAGCCAGCTGAACAGCAGGGCTGTCAGTTGGGCAGCACTGTCTATCCCGATGGCTCTGTCCTTCCACAGCCTGCAAGATGCAGTAGATGGAGGATGTGAGCATTAGGGTAAGAGACAGGGAAAGGATAAGCTCAGAGAGAGGCTTTTTTATTAATATCCTTGCTTCCACCCACACCTCCCCAAAAAGGTCATTTTCTCTTTCTGGAAGGACATCCTCAGAGCCTTCACTGCAACAAGGCTGCAGGTAAGTTGGTCAGTCCTTAAGACACTTTATCCATGTGTGATCAGGAGGCTGAAAACCAGCAGCATCAGCTGCCTAAAGAACACACCATGTCAGAGGCTACACAACTCATCTCAGCAACAACTTCCTCAATTTTAGCTACAGAAAACCTATATATAGTAAAACATTTATATATACACACACATATATTACATATATATATGTATGACTTTCATAATATTTGCCCTTTTCTAAACAGTCCAGCACAGCTTTTCCCAAGAAGATCAACTTGCCCACAGCTAAGCAGCATCTCCCACTCGCCATGCCACATTCCTCTCTCTCTTGAGCCCTGGACACTTTCTTTTCTCTACCAGTGCTGCTGGAAGTTGTGGAGAGAAGGATTAAATTGGTATGATAAACTAGTTGAAACAGATATTAAATTATCCTTCATCTTCATCTGACCAAATCTGATCGGATTTGTTCTCCAGACCTTTCAAGAGCTTCAGTGTCCGTCTCTGGACACACTCCAATGCTTCTTATAGTGAGGGGCCCAAACTGAACACTTGAGGTGTGGCCTTATCAGTGTCCAGTACAACAGTTTGCAGGGAACCCCTAAAGCATCTCCTCGAGTCCTAGGGTAGCTGTATTTAACCTGAAGCATTGGATTTTCCCACCTCTTCCCCAGGCTGTAGAGCAACTCTTAGAAAACATAACTGAAAGTGTTACTTTCTTACTTTTCCTGCCACGCTTCAACACGTCTGGCTCAGTTTTGGTTTTAATTGCCAAGTCCCCACATTCTGCAAACTAAATGCAGCTGGAATTGTAACTGGAAAGTAAAAGCACCTATCAACAAAAAAAAATCAAAGCACTGCATTGACAAAACTGAGCACAGAGCAGGGAGCCTAAATTGGGAGGGGGAAAGATGGAAAGCACATTAATAGCATGTTTTCATTTGTAATAATCTGAGAAGCTGGTAATGACACTGGAAGGTGAGCTACCCTTGGCCCAAGGAGACGTGGCTGTTTATGAAACCATCTGGCTGCCAGCCGTTTCAACACCACACGAAGGGCAAGGGCATCACGTCAGGCTACAGCCGGGCTGGCAGCAGCCCCCTGGGCAGGAAGAGGATGCTCTGTCCTCCACCTGGCAGGGGAGCAGGCAAAAAAAGTCCACAAATGGCCTACATTGTGGGCTGGGATATCAGCCTGTCAGTTATTGTTTGGTTCCAGTTTTTTTTTCCCCCCCATGTAATTCATTTATTTAGAAAGAGGCTTATAAATCATTGCTTTCTCAAAGGTAAGCACCAAGTCACAGCTACAGGAAAGTACTCCCTTGCTTTAAAAAAAAAAAGCATCACACAAAAAAGATCAGATTATGTAATGGATTGTTGAAACAGTGGGATGCCAGCCTCCTGTCTTAGCCTGGTTTCTAATGATTAACCAAAGGCCTGGACGGACATTGACTTGGCATTCCTTGTCTCTGCAATTATATTCTGCTCAGAAACAAGCAGGAACTATAGCTGAACTGCAACAGGTAGAATGATATTCTATGCCCACCTCTATACCTTGACATTGTCTGGTTTGAAATAGAATCTTTGTTCCATTTACTGGCAGTGAAACTAATAGGATTCTGTAAAAATCAATCCATAAATGCACGGACGCCAAAATGAATGGTTTCCCCTCCATTCTGTTTATAGGAGGGCTCTTTTATGGATATCTCTATAACAGCAGGAACAACTTTTCTAAGTCTCCATTAAATTCAAGGGGATTTTTGCAGAAAAGACTTTAAAAGAAGCATTAAAAGAAACTGCTGTTTCATATCACGGCTTATTATTACCCACAAACTGAAATGAGTGAAGCTGACTCGCAAGAGCTGACCGCACCATGTTCCCAATGGACACCCACGAGACGTGGCAAGGGGAAACCAAGGTCAAGGTTAGAATAGGGCACTGAGCCTCACACACAACATGAGAGATATCAAAGGGAAACAACATGACACTGTTCACCAGCACCCCCCATTCCTTCAACAGCGGCTGCTGCACCTGCAGAAGAATAATGCTGATGGCAAAACCCTGCCTGGGCTGCTGCCTGGGGACCCCAAGAAAGCTGCAGTACCCAGTGCCAGCGAGGGAATGCTGTCCATGGAGGGTTTCCAGAGGAGGGAAATAAATTCATTAACTAAAACTGAGTGCTTTTGGGCAGGTCAAGATGAACGTTTCTTAAAAACATATTTAATGAAAGCGAATGAAAACAAATACAATTGCTTCCTCACCCTACCCACTGTGTTGACAGAGGGGTGGTGGGCTTTTTTGAGGAAGCAAAGGGACTGCAAAAGGACTACACAACCTGTTCCTAAATTCTGAAAAGTTTGTCAGAGCAGCCTGAAAACTGAGAGATTATTCAGATTTCTGCCTCCACAGGATATTCCTTTCAAGATGACTTTCCTGAAAGTACCGTGATAATTCCTGCCCCAGGAGCAAGGTGGGGACGCTGGGCAGACCCTTGCATTGCTCACCAAACCAGCTCTGCATCTCCTGCTCAACTCACAGCAATGCAAGCCCTGGGGTTTACCTTAAGTTCTATTTTTGTGGTTCCCAGCCCCGGTGCCACAGGCAGGGATGCTGTCACACTTTGATTTCATCAGCACCACACAGATGCAGTGACTGCTGGCAATGCAGGTCTAGTATGCACAGCCCACAAAAAATCATATCTCCAGTCCTTATTGATCCACAAGGAACATCAGCTCCCCAGCTTTCCTAAGCAGAGGAGGGGATGGTGACCCCACAGCTTCACCACTGCTGGCCAGTGACACCCCTTAGTTAGCCCACTAGGGCTGCCTCTGGGAAAAGCCAAAAGGTAGAAAGCCACTAGCACATCACCAAATCCTCTGCCAGGAATAATTTTTCGTGGGGCTTACAACTATCTCAAACATCAGTCAGGATAAAAAGGAAAAATGTACATCCAAGCCCTTCGTACATGTGCAACAATCTGTCTTGTCTCTGGTAGCTTAACATCTCTGGGAAGATGTAGCTCTTCTGTAGGAAAAATAGCTCCTAAGTGCTCCCGGTCATGACAGATCCCGAGGCACACAGCGAAAGTTCACCACAGCCTCTTGGCCGACAGCCAGGCTCACAGAATTGAATTTCATCTTACCCTCTTCCACCTCCTTCTTCAGCCACAGAGGCTTTTCTTCATCTCTCCTTCCTCACATTTCACTTCCAAGGGCACAGGACTGCAACAGCATTGTTTTTTCTTCACATCTTACCTCAGAAAATAAATCATTCCTGACTCGACACCGGCCAGGAAGATGCAAACCTCCCTGTGCTGGTTAGCAATTTTTTTGGTGTGTTTTTTTTTTTTTTTTTTGCCAGCAAAAGGCTGTCCTGAGTCACAAGAATTTCTTTTTGCCATCTCTTTTTCCTCCTCTTATAAAAGCTGTGGCTAAGGATGGCCACACAGGTGCCGATTCCTCCTGCTGCAGCCATCCAGTCCTCAATCCTGCAGAAGCCCAGCAGCAGCAAGGTCTATCAGTGAAATCCCTCTCTCTCCCTGCAGATAAATCTCCATCTTCCATCTTAAATTTTTCCAACCCAGAAGCCGTCCCAGTGAGATGCTCAAAACTCAGCAGCATACTCTAGGAGCATACTCCTGAGCTACCAGCCAGAGTTAAAACTTAACAGAGTTACTAACTCCTCACTTTCCTATTTCTGCTTTTCCCCATCAAGAATGACAATTCTCCAATAACTTTTGCTAAATTTAACTCAGTTTTAGTTGATTTGGACAAGATTTCACCAAACTTAGCTAAGTAGCTAATTTTACAAAGCATCTCCCTGTTAAATCTTCCCATGCCTCAAAGTCCTTGTCTATAAAAAGAGAATCATTATCACCAGTTTGTCTCCAGATGACAGAGGCTTTAAATCACTGCCACCTGACATCTGGTTTGCAGCCCATGGGGAGCAATCAGGCTCCGTTCAGCCCTGAGTGGATAATTACTCACTGGTGAAGATGCCACCCACTCAGCTCCAAGCACCCTTCTCCATCCCCAAAGTGCAGGCCCGTGCTGAGGACCATGGTCTGGGCAGCCCAGGGAACCAAAAGCAAATGCCATAGCCTGCCAAAATCAGTTGAGGACTTAAGTGGTGGGGGTTGTCATCCTTCCAACAGCAGAAAAGTGCTTTAAATTGTAAAAAAAAAAAAAAAAAAAAAAAAACAGAAACCCTGCTCAGGCAGGCAGCAAATGGAGAGGTTGCAGCCTTAGGAGTCGCATAGACGTTCAAACAATAGTACCTCAGCTCAAACCTTCCCCACAGCTGTAGATGGCGAGACTATAAATTGGCCAATGATTGAGCTCCATTTGGTGCCCTCTATTCAGCCCCTGCCTCACCCTACGCTGTGGATACCAGCTTGCATCCTTTTCTCTGCCATCTATTAGCTGCTGCCAGCCAGCAAGAAGGGGAAAGCAGGGTGCTGGGGGAAAAGCAGGGTGCCAGAGGAGAAAGCAAGGTGTCAGGGGAATCCCTTTTTCTTTCCCCAGAGGATCCCCTTGCTCAACACTACAACCATCTGTTGTGCCAAGGGGCCTTGGTTACGGTAGATCTCTCATTTCATAGCCTATCCATTGCTGAGCAAACTATTTTCTTCCCAATTTTTCCCTTTTTTTTTTTTTTTCTTATCTGCTCCCCCTCAGTTCACATTACAGCCATCATTTATCTCCACAGCACCAGCAATGTGATTTACTGCCTCGATCAGTGCAGCTCTGGCATGAGCTGCGTGAAAAAGGGATGCATCAAGCCAAATACACATTGGGGACATGGCCACAGGAGCCTCACACGACAACAGGGAGGGACGGCACAGAAAACTATCCCATGAACCAAGAGCATCAACAGCAGCACAACACTCTCCATTCATATTGCAGCAAGTCTGTGAAGACACAGCATTGCTGGGACAGATAGGCAGATGTCCTGCCAGGCATCTCTAGAAGATGAGAGGATTGAGGCTGAGTGCTGTAGGAACTAAAGAGATTTGGGAAAGACGATGCTGGAGCATGTCCAAAGAACGGCAATGAAGCTGGTGAAGGGCTTAGAGAACAAGTCTGATGAGGAGTGACTGAGGGAGCTCTGGTTGTTTATCCTGGAGAAGAGGAGGCTGAGAAGAGACATGATCACTCTCTACAACTACCTGAAAAGAGGCTGTAGTGAGGTAGTTGTCAGTCTCTGCTCCCAAGTAACAAATGATAGGACAACAGGGAATGTCATCAAGTAGCACCAGGGTAGGTTTAGCTTGGAGACTAGGAAGAACATTTTAACTGAGAGGGTTATTAAGCATTGGAACGGGCTGACCAGGGAGGTGGTAGAACCCCCATCCCTCAGCCATGTAGCTGAGATGCTGAGGGACCTCAGTGATGGGCTTGGCAGTATGAGGTTAATGGTTGGTCTCGGTGATCTTAAAGGTCTTTTCCAACCGAACAATTCTACAATTCTATGATTCTCCCTGCTCCTAACCAAGCAATGGAGAAACCTGCTTCATCAGGATCAACTCGGAGCATTTCTGCTTAAGCACCTAGTTTACTTTCCCTCTCCTAATGAACAGTGTGACAAGCTCAAAAATCAATGGAGGCTCAGCGAACCCTGAGCAAAGCCTCCTGCCTGCGCCCAGCCAGGCATCCCCGCCACGCTGCTCTCCCTAACCGAAACCGACAGGGGAGCGATTAACCGACAGCTTCGTTAATGGCCACCTCGTCAAGACTCTTGTCACCGAGAGCCCTTGAAAGTGAGCCACAGAAAGGAGTCATTTGTTGAGGTGTCAGCCTTCTCCCTGGCAATACCAGTGCAGAGAAGAAGGGCTGCTGAGGCCACTGCGGATGCCTCCACGAATCAGCCTCAGAAAAGCTGCCAGCATTTCCCCACGGACTAGGAGGTTTGGCTCAGCATCCCCCTCCCAGATACCCATGGGATTTTTGAAAGCCCACAGCCCCATGAGCTAAATCCAAATCTTTAGGGCCAGCTGGGTGCTGCACATTTTGGGGCACAATGGGAAGCACCAGCATGCCTCTGAGACCAGCAGCACATTTGCGAAGCCTGCAGTTCAGTAAGGAAGCAGGAGGGAAGAGCCTTGGGGGACTGAGACGGACAGGGAGCAGCCAAATGAGTGAAACACGGTACCAAGAAACTGCTTTTGGCTCTTCTCCCTAAAATACTTGGCAAGCTTAAGTCCCCTCCTCTGTGGCTATGTGCAAGGGATGAGGCTTTGACAAGGACACAGCTGCATCCCATCCCCAGCCAAGGAAACCTGAGAGCTGGGACAATGGTGTGGGCATGGCGAGGAACAGGCACTCCCCAAACTCAACACTGACAAATCCAAAGAGAAGAAAACTCTGGGGAGCAGCATCTCTCTAGTATCCAGGGTGGTTAGGATGGATCAGGGCCCTTTCATGATAAGGAGCTGCTGGCTTCAGCTACAAATGCCCCCCCACACCACTGCCAAAGCATCCCTTGCCACTCCCCCATCTGCTGCACTACCAACTATGTATCAACACAAGTACATACATATATTAATATATATCACTCAGTTTGCTGCTCTTCCCATTCACGCCTGAAAAGAATATGAGGAGAAGCAGCAGTGCTGCACGATGTGTGTGTGTCTCTGACCTCCCTGGCTCCTGGCCCTCTTAACACCTGTGCCTTCTCTTAATCACTCTGCAAGAGTCTTGTTTCCCTTCTCATGTCATGGCTCTGAACCATTTCCCCCCTGTTTTGTAAGCAACATTGTCATTTAAGGGATCGAGAAAACAGGAGGTGGGCAAACAGGAGAGATTTACCTTTGAATCTCCTGGCTGGAGGGGCTTCACGGGCTATTCAATGCAGCATCAGTGATTTAATCTTCAGCGCAATGCTGTTGCAAACAGCAGCAGACAGCAGAGCCTGCAGGAGTAATGCTCTTTAACAGCATGAATATTAAGGGCATTTAACGGCCCTTGTAATCACGCTGTGGCTCCTTGCAAGAGCCCAGCCAGGCAGCATGAGAGAAGGCATTAAACTTTTACCGTGCTCCTTACGGCATCTGAAATCCGCCCCACTTACAGAAAAGTGAGCGTTGGCTTCCCAGTATGTTCTCTTGAAACCCAATCTCAGGCAGCAAAAGCCTTTTAGCACGTGCTGGGATGAACTGGGTAGCTTTAAAGCCTTCTTCAGTGAAAGCTGGCCCCACGTGGAATTTGGGTCCCTGTAACACAGAGCAAACATTAAGACCTTCAGCAAATTAATCTCCTTTACCTGCGTTTGAGGCACAGGGAAAGGATTATGGCGGAAAGGAAAAGAAATCCTGAGCACAGCATGAGTTTAGCTGCTCCTCAGAACCAGAGACATACCCTACTTTTCAGGTCAAGCATTAGTCCATTCTCAAAGGAAAAAGATGCCCAGCTTTTATACTTCAAAAGTTTCTACTCTTTTATTGGGTTAATATGATTCTGAAAAGTTCCCTGTGTTTTGATGCTGAAATGGCCAGTCACCTACCTAAGCCTACTGTAACAAAACGTCTGCAAAATACAGACACTCCTGGGCTATGGACTTGAAACACAGTTTCTGGAAATGTGGGGGGAAAAAAAAGTGGGAATTCATCTATTTTATCTTTCAGATATAGAACTAACTGCTAATTCTGCCTGAAGATGGAGAGAACATCTTGAGACCCAAGACTAAATTCAGAAAGGGAGACGCTGGCCTGCCCAAGGCCACAGGTACAGCTGGTGCTAATGCTCAAACCAGGGTTAATACCGAGAGATCTGCACTAAAAGTTAGTTTGGTGATATTTACCAGTTGATATTTACATAGAGAAACTCAAAATTGTTTGTCTGAGATGATGCAGGCTGGGTGCTCCCACCTCCTCCCTTACCTCAGTGTAGATTATGCACCAGAGGGAAGTAACTACCTGGCCTTTCCCTCACGCCTTTAATTATTCATCTTATATTGATATAAAATTAATTGAAGCAGAATAATCTTTTATCCCAAAGAGAGGTGACTGCACTCAGGCAACACTTAGATGAAAAGGTACAAATTACACTTTATTTTATGAATTTATTTCCAACTATTGCAGGGTAAACCCCTGTGCTGGATCTGCACAGGCTGCTCCACCTACAGCAAGTTCCTTTACACCAGCTTCTGCCCCAGGACTACCACTGAACTCTAAGGACAACACTCTGGTGAAGCAGTAGATGTATAAGGGTTTGGAGTGAAGCAGAAGAGAAGTTCTTCATTTCTATGAAGCATCCAGTGTCAGGATTTGGCCATCATGCCAGCAGCAGGACTCAATATCTGAAGAATGCAATAACACACCAAGAGCAAAGAAATCCTGTTTTGCAGATTGCCAGTCATGCTCATTGGGGAAAGCTGGCCACTCTTCACCTCCCAGCAGCCTGTGCCCTCAAGCACTGACTTGTTTACCTCCTGCCTCACACATGCTAGCGAAGCTTCTGCTTGCAAAGACCAAATTGGAGCTGACTTTCCTTCAGTGATGTTGCTTTCAGAAAGCAAGGTGTCCTCACCTCCCTAAACCCCACAGTGCCTGAGGTGAAGAACAACATCTGAACGACTTTTACCAGCATTCAGATGCCTGCCAGAGCTTACTCTCGTGTGGCAAGGTAGATTGTGCTTGTACTGTACCTTGGATTTTGGAAATGCCAGGTTTCTTGCGTGTCTTTCTCGTGGGTATATCCAGGAGGTCTCTGTTGAGGGTATACATCCATATTTCTGTGCAGCAATGGGGTCCATGTCACCAGCAGCAGCAGGGACCACCGACGCACCACTCTTCTCATAATCCAGTTCTCTTTTCCTGTCACTTGCAAACCTAATTTTAGCTGTTTCACTCAAAAATGTCCTAGCTATTCTTCTACTGCAAGGAGATTGAGGGTTGCGCAGGGAGAAACAGACTCTCTTTCAAATAACCAGGAAAGAAAAGAGTTGTCGGTCCTGCTGCAAAATCCTAGTGACTTCTGTTTTGAGATGTCCTTCCTTGTCCAGGCTCTGGGTCTGGGGCTTCAAATGAGGCAGACAACAGCCTCTCTAATGGGGACAGATATTTCACTTTCCCCTCACAAGAACACCATCAAACCAAGCAAAGTCAGAAGCCTTTGCAAAGCCTAATTTTGCACAAATACCTGACACTTCCTAAGACTACAGCAGCTGAAGTCTCAGCGGATTTCAAGCTGTTTGTAGGTTTGACCTTCTTGTCGTTTCTAGCGCTGACCAAATCCTTCACGTATCAGCTCTGCAAGGGGAACGTCCATCCCTATTTACTTGGGATCTGTGCAAATACAATTAGTACTGCTTCTGAAGACCTTGGCTGCCAGAGCATTGAGCACAACAGAAAAATCTGCGTGGAGCATACAACGCTGTCCTCTATATATGGGCTTGAGGTCAGCAGAGAGCAGTAAGGGATAAAACAAAATACTCGCTTGAAAAGGGATCAGAGGCCAGGATCCCAGCTGCATCCTCTTAATAGGGGCTAAGTGAAAGTGGTGATGGATAGAGAAGCATGCTCTGCTTTCAAACCTCCATCCTGGTCCACACACACTCAGAACAGTATTTGTGTGGGTTATGTAATTATATGGTTACAAATACCAAGAAAAAGAGGCAAATCAATTTTCCTCCTCAGAGGGCTGAGCACTCATCCCCCAAGGTCTGCAGGGTGGCTGGTTTGCTCTTTTCTGAAGAGACCTAAAAGCCCCTGGTCTTGCTGTGGGCCGAGAGGCTCCTTCCCGAAGCATTTCACAGTACCACAAGGAGCACGCAGCATGCAGCCTACACGTTACATGTGTATTGATCTGGTTTGATCCCAGCCACAGGAGCAGATGGCTGGTTAATGCATCTTTGAGTCTCCCTCTCTTTCTCTCCCCAAATTACACTGTATTATTGCACCAGCAAAATGCAATGGGCATTATAAAAGGCACAGCTCTCCCCTGCCCCCTCCCTGTCCAGCTCTGCTCTTGCCAAAAACACTGTGTGACACGACAGCTTCCCTCCCAGCTTGGCTCCCAAGCACTAGCTCCTGTTGCCTATCTCGCTGGAAAAACCACCCACCTTCCTCAATGAGACCTGAAGGTTTGCTCTTTTTGCCTGGGCAAGGCCAGAGAGCAAAGGGTCTGCATTCCAAACATCCCCAAGGCAGATCCCAAAGGCCATCAGAGGATATTATTCCCTCCTGAAGGACCCAAAATTGGGTAGAGCAGATTACCCTGACCCAGAGGTGAAAGAAAAAAAAAAGCTTTAAAAAAATAAACAAAACCCCCAAAGTTTAATACAAAGAACTGATTCAAGCCATTGAAAACGAGCCTGCTCTCACACCTGTAACTCCTCCCTCCCATCTTTTCTCTGTCTTACCTAATGACAAGCAACTAAAAATTCAGTGCACAAGAAAGAAAAGATGTGCATGAACTCCTTCCCGGCCCGGGGGGGCTGCAACTGAGGTCTGTGCCACTGAACTGAGGCCTGCGCCACTGAACATATTCATGTCTTATTTGCGAGCCATGTGCATCCATAATGTGTTATGAGGTGTGTTTGTAACCAGCGGATGCCGACAGTGGTCCTTGAGGAGGAAATGGTGTGTGTCTAAATGCAGGCAAAGCTATTTAGAAAGCCAGGAGAGAGCAGCCTTACTCTCCTTGTTTGGGCCAAATTATATCCTTTGGACTTACTCCTTCGGTGGCTTAAAAAAAAAAGCATAATCCGTCTCCATTTCCTTGGCTCTGCGAATAATGTTTAGAGAATAGGAGGTGATTTCAGAGCTCGTTTGTTTGTGCACAGCACGAACTCTATTCTCCTCGTATCACTTTCTATTCAGGTTTATTGTTGGCATTTCTACTAGAAAACCAAGGAGGGAAAGGCTAAAACCCTCAGTCACACTTGAGTCAGAAGGGAAAAAAATAGCATTTAAAGAAAAAGAATAATAACAATAATCTATCTTTCCCTTGTCTTTCAGCCTGATCTGAAAATTAACCTGTTTCACTTCTGAATCAATCCTCTTCTGGTACTGCACTTGCCGCAGTCCTTTCTGACACAAGATGCAATCATTAGCTCCCTTGCCTCTCCAAAAAATATCACAAGTCCTGAGCTCGAGCTGCTTTGCGACAAATCATCACTGGTGCAGCAAGGCAAGGCTTGGCAGCGCACACAAGGCTCCACCAGCCCCACGGGTGCCACCACCAATTCCTCTGTGTCCTTTCTGGATTGGGACAGTCCTGAAACCAGGGTGTGAACCCCACAGAGAAGCAAAGCCAGCACACTGTAAACTCCTGCTGAGCCTGACACCACTGATCATTTTCCAAATGCACGGGTTAACAGTAAGAAATCCCCCTCCACCCTGCACCCACCGTGCCCCAGCTCCCCCCTACAGACTGATCCAAGCCCAACTTCAGGCTGCCCTCCTCACCAGAGTAGTGGCTAAATCAGACAACCTGTATCTAGGCAGCCCACCTTCCCCAGCTCCTATGGAAATGCACAGGAAGAGTGGAACAATACTTATTTAGATGAGCTTAAGATGAGGCCCCAAGATCTCCTCCTTGGCTCACTCTTCCTGAAATGCTGACTCCTGCTGAGAGTTTGGAACCAAAAAGGGGAAAGAGGGTGGGAAATCAATTTAATTGCAGCTTAGTAAGCAACTGTGCTAAGTGTTGCTGGCAAAATCTGAACATTTCACTGGGAGAGAAATGGGGGCGAACGGCTTTTTCATTGCATGGGAAAACGGGCTGAGAGCTAAACCCCCCACCCCATCATCTGCTCCTCCTCACCCCTTCCTTCTTTAAACAGGAGGAAGCCAGCAAGAAACAGGAAGCTAACGCCAGCAATCTCCTGCTCACGCTACTCCAATTAATAGTCAATCCACTGCACTCTTTGTCATTAGGCTACACGTAATTACCCCTTCAGACAAACGTCTTTTTTAAACAGATCCTACTTTTGCTTTCTCTGCAGATACATTCCCTGTAATTGGTTTTATTGCACCAAATGCTGGGCTGCCCTCACAGAAGGGAAACAGTTATAACTGTGTCTCTCCCAGCTGCAGTAGGTTGCTTTTGCGTTTCTACAGCTTCTCCCAGCTTGCATTTTCCCCTGGTAAGAAGACTAGAGCACCCAGAGCTACCAATCTGGCACCTCGTGGTCTCTGTGCACCAGGCATGTATGTCCACAGATCCAAGAAAAGCACCTCGCTCACATCACCTCTGCTCAAGCCCTGCAGTCAGCCACCCAGGGATTTGCCAGCCTGGGACAGTAACACTACACCTGCACTTAGGGTGGCTAATAAAACAGTGCCATTTGCAAGGCTGCCTCTCCCAGCACTGCCCTTTCAGGACCTATGCTTGCCCAGCTCTTGCCTGTTAAGCCACAGCAGTCTGGCAGAGCACACCTTGCACGTTCTCTACACCTACAATCAACCTCTCAGCTTTGGAAGCACAAGAGACTCTCGTTCCAGTCCCATGAAATGCCCCACAGACCTGCCTTCCCCTGGCACAGCTGTTGATAGCCCTCGCCCTGAAGCCGTGCCATGTGCCAAGTCCCCATGCCTTCAGGGAAGCATAGATCACGCTGCAGAGCTGGCATCAAGAGACATCTCAGGTCAGCAAGAGTAAGCAAACCCAGCCAAGACAGGCCCTGGGCCATGAACACATCAAAATAAATTAGGATGACATTCTCTTAACATGGAAAGAAGGAGTGAGGAGGAGAAAACAGCCTGGCTCTTTGAGTAAGTAATCCACCTCTGAGCGTATCTGAGGCGGCAAAAGGATTAATAGGAAAAAAAAACATCTTCCCTGACAGTCAGAATCTTTCTCAAGCGTGGAGACACTTCACTACATACGTGCTGTGTCTGTGCCACCTCGGCGTCCAGACATACAGCTGATTTCAGAGACCTCCCTGCTTAAAAGCTGGACTTTCTTTTTTTGAAGCCCACCCCTAAGGGTCACCAGGGGCTCAGGGCTGAGAGGCAAGGGCTCTGGCTTTTCCCTGTCACCTACCAAGGGGATGCTGTCACATCACATCACCCCACATCAGGCAGCAAGGCACATGGCAGCCTGGAGTGATCCCATTGGCAGTATGCAGGGTGCTTCACAGAGACCTTGCCAGGAGAAAGGGATTACAAGAGACCACAAGACTCCTGAGCCCAGCTTGCTCTGGGAGCATCACCACTTCCAACACCCTGACAGAGTGCAGCAGTGGGACTTTTCCAGCTCTTGCTCTCCTTCCAGAGCAAAATACAAGCACTTTTCTTCTTCCCGTACTCAACACCTCTTGTCAACAAGACACATACCAGCTGCATAGAAGTTTATTTAGCATCTTGCCAACAAAGAAGTAGAATCCTTGCACTCCCTCCATCCTTCCCTGATATTTGTTTTAAAAGCACCAAGCTAGGAAAGGTTCCTGGACATCCCGATTGCTCACCACTTTGCAAAGCAAACAGGTCTTGTTCAATCAATATTTATGCCCCCATCAATCTCAGTTGCAAAACAGAGCTCTACCAGAACATAACAGGGGGTAAAATTCATTTATTGCAATTGCTAGTGAAAAATTAAGAGGGTTTTCATTGACGGCTTATTGCTTCACAGGTATCTCGGAGAGCACCTTGATGCAGAGCAGGTGGATTAATTAAACAAGATGTATAAGGCAGGCTGCTCACCCATTGCCCACAACTGGTTTAGTAGCCAAGATGAAACAGGTGCTGACTTTGGCAGGACTTCTTGCCTCCCTCCTTCTCCATGGGTATTTGTACGAGGAGCCAGCCACAGCAGGAAAACCTCTTTCCCAAGCCCACCGCATGGAAGGCAACCGCTTGAGAAATGGCACCTGTTGATGCACCAGACCTGCCCCATCTGGTCTCACAGATGAGGATGGCTTGGGCACTGTTTTCTGTTTCAAATTTCCACATCCATCACTAAATACTCCAGGAGGAGACAGCAGCTGGATTCTACCCCACCTTCTGCACCAGCAAAGCCTTGGATATCCTAGAAACCTGGGTTTGCTCCCATAGATTTCAAAGTGGGATTTCACCAGCAAAGTACGACAGAAGTTTCCTCTTCTCACCCATGCCAGATCTCCCCATGCCCCCAGCCAAAGCAAACTTCCCTGCTATTAAACATTCTGCCTTTTTTGTTCCCAACAGCTTTGCCACTTCAATCCCTTAATTGTTAAGTTCCAAATGTTCGCAGGATACACAGTAATTTTAATCTGCTAAGTGGCTCTGCTGCTCTAAAACTGACAGGAATTTAATATCTGGAGACTGTCAGCTGAGCTCCAGGTGCTGAGGTTTTCTAGATGGCAACGATGCAGCAGGAAGTGCAGGCTGGTGAGGCACACAAGCCCAAAGCTGGCAAGCAACCCTTGGCATTGGGGTTCAACCCTGCAGGGTGCTGAGCACCCCAGAGCACTTTGAGCAGGCAGTGATGATGCTGAGCCTCTCCTCATCTCCCAGCTGCCTTTGTACCCACCTGGAAAATAGCTGTAGTACTGTACGGACTAGTACAAGTCAAGTATATCAGGTGACTTTTTTAAATAGCCTTCTATTAAACTTTTCCTCTCTATCCTCTCTCCTGCAATCCAGCCCATGACGGACTCACTTCTCCTCCAGAGGCTGTCACCTGTGCTTCAGTCATTCATCAGAGGGAGAAAGCCAGCATGAAGGATGGAATGAACAGAAAAATCCCAACCCAAACCCAACAAAAAGAAACATATTCCTGCATGTTCTGCCATCCAGGAGCATGGGAGCTCAGCCCCCCTACCAACCCCATGTTGCTGTAGGGCTCTGCTATACAGCCAGCTCCCTACTTTGGCCTGACACGGAGTCAGCAGGCATAGGAGAGGAGATGGCCAAGTGGTTGTCACCTACTCCTCTCCTGCTCCCTCCCTAGCATCCCCCAGGGCCGCAGGACTGCAGCCTGGCACTGGCACGAGCCAGGGGAACCAGCACGCTGGCACAACACGGCTGCAGAGACAGCTACACGTACTCTTCACAAATCAATTGGGGAATTTTCTTGTAATTAATCCCGCGTATCAGCTCCTCTCATTATTTCTTAATGTAATTAAGTTATTAATTCCTGCGTTCCTCCGCCCACCCCCCCCTTCCCAAAGTGAAGGGCCGTTGCGGGGGAGGCAAGGGAGATGGGGAGGTGGTAGAGCAGGGCCGAGAGCCCAGATTGCCACAGCACATGCCAAGCCCAAATGCCACCTCCCCACATGACTTTAGGTGGGTCACCCGCAGCCTGATTTTCCAAGAGGGTTGAGCGACTACAATTCTTCCAAAGTCAACGGGAGACAGAAGGATACAAAGTTCAATTAACCTCTCCAAGTCCCAGTTTATCCAGCCAGAAAACTGCCAGGAGCAGGGAGACAGGCTGGAACTAATTAATGCTTGCAAAGTCTTTCGAAACCCTCTGCCAAAAGGCAGGGAGGGCAGGAGGCATCAATGAGTCCCAGCTGATCTGTAACCCCACGTCCTTACACCCTCATCCATCAGAGTCAGCTTTCCTGCGGGCTGAGCCTCTGGCTGCTAACCAGGTGGCCATTTGGGCCCAACGGGCAGTGCACCCTGGCAGAGACAAACATGCTGCTACAGTTCCTCTTCTCTGCCCATTGATAGGATTTCATAAAGGGCAGGGAAAGAGCAAGGACAAGTTTTGCATACTGCACTAAGAGAGCTTGATCCAGTCTTTGGAACACATGCACAAAAAACCCCACTAAACGTCAAGTGACTGAAGTAATAACGGCACTGGAAGGACTGAGGAAGTTGTCATGGGAAGAGCTTCACGGTCCTAAACGGAGTGAGTTATTTTCTTCCATGTTCTACCAACCAGCCCAGCAAGGTTAACTATACCCCACAGCCAGGAGGAAGCCTCGCACCCTACAATCCAGCCTCAGCCTGCCCCGGCTCATACCACCAGCGGCTGCAAGTGGCAGGGAAGAGGAGGAGAAGGAGGTGACAGGGATTGAGGGGAGCAAGGGCTGGCAAGATGGAGTTCTCTGGCTATGGGAAAAACATCACAACCCTTCATTTGGGAAGCTGAATGATGGATCTGGCGCAGTATTTGGAGGGAAAGGAAGGGAGGACACAAATGAAAAATAACAGTGTTGGATGGGCAAGCCCTCCATGAGCAGCAGCTCTGCCGCTGGCCCTTGGCAAGCCACCAGCGCGTCACAGCAAAGCGGCAAGCTCGGGCACCACGGCCTTCCAGCTTTGGACATGTGCTGAGCCCTGCCGGCAGGCAGGCATGGGCAGGAGGAGACATTGCCAGCTGGAGCCTAACTAGAAGGGTCTAAAGGTTAAATCCACATGAAGCATGATATATGGTGTGCATATGGCTGCAGAAGTAACGCCTGACTGAGAGAGAAGGCAGAAGGGAGCAGGGGGATAAAAAAAAAAAGACACGTCGGAAAACACCATCAGGAAGGTTGATGTGGATTTGCTCCATTTCTCCACCTCTGCTGTGTGGCAAAGCTTGTGCCATCATTAGCGACCTACTACCTCCACTTGTTCCTCCAGGAAAAGTTGGGAGGACAAGTTCTCAAAATCATCAGCTGGTCTCTCTGGCCAAGGGAACGGGACACACCAGTAGGCTCCTCTCTGGACCACAGCATCCCTGCCTCTGGTAGGCAAGACAGCTCCACAGCTGTCCAGGGAGTTAACTGAAGTGACATCACCGTCCTCACACTCACAACCAGCTTGTAATTCATACTGCTCAAAAGTGCTTTCCAGAGCCAAAAAAAATGTAATGCATTAAAAACAGAACAAAACAAAGAAACTGCACTCTGTGGATCTCTAGGGAATGTGGCTTTTTTGATGGAAAATTCAGAGAAAATGAAGGAGAGGCAATTTCAGCTGTCAAATTGCTTGAATTATGGTAACTTGGCAGTTGCAGCTTCAAAACTCGAGGCCTGATTGTGTGTGACAGAAGTTCACTGTGCCAGCTGCGAGAGCCCAGCCTTGGCCCCTGAGACCATCAGCAACCTGCACCTTGGGGCAGGGGGAGCCTTGAACCGGAGCAGAGAGTCAAAGTGGGCTGCAAAACGGCAGCGCTTTGGCTAGTGCTAAGTGAGAAGCAAGGTTCATTTCTATAGATTCCATAGGTTTCTATAGGAGACTATAGGAGCTTATGTCAAACTGGGGAGGTCTTACTGTGCAAATTTTTAGCAGTTCTGATAGAGACCCATTGACATCGAAGCACAGTTATAGCTAAGAAATTCTCTTCTAACTCTGTTTTCAGTGACTTATTGCCTTCCCCCGCTCAAATAAATAAATAAGGGTGTATATAATCATTTATTTTGGGGCCTGAAATTGCATAGATTCATTCCCCTTTGCTAGGATTGAAAGATTTCTGAAAGCCTGCAAAAAGAAAAAAAAAAAAATAAAAAAAATCCCTCCTCAATCATTTTTATTTAAAAAACACGGAAAACCAATAATTCCTCAGGATGTAAAAAAATGAAAAAAATCAAAGCAAACTTTATGAGTTGCTGGGGTTTGGTGGGTTTTTTTTTTCCCCAATCAGGTCGTTAATTCAGTTGCAGAGGTGACACGTATATGCAAAGACCTGGCCAGCAAGTACAGCTGCCGTATGTCACGGGCCAAATGCTCGGTTGGGTGTCAAGGGTGCAAAAAAAAACCAGGCGCTGAGGGCTCGCACCTTTCCCCTGCCACCAATTACCCTTAATCTCGGCAGACTTTCAAGACCTCGGATCTATCCCCGATTAATTTATTCAAGATTTACAACAGTATAACTAAGAGCAGCATCTAATCCGTGTCCTTTCGAAAGTTAACCCCCCCGGCTAAGCTCCCAGCCGTTAAATAGGAGAGGACGTGGGACTCGGCTGAAAGGATGCTGCTTGCAGCTCCCCTGCTTTTCGCGGTGTCTGGGCAGTGAAACTCCTCTGTTCCGCTCCCTGTGCCGAGTGGGATGCGCTTCGCATCACTCCCGTGCTGTCACTCCGGGGGCTCAAACATGACACAGAAACACGCGATTGCAAATGAGCCCTTCTTCCACCCGGGCTGAGACTTACAGGGACACGCTCCTACCCACGCCTAGTCTTCAAACAAAACCAGGAATTAAAAGCCCCGCTGATTTAAACGGGACGATGGACCCGCAGCTCTCAACCACGGATCGCTGAAACGCTGTCTGTCTGTTCCCCTCTCGTTTCGGCCAGGGAACGGGAAGGATCGAGCCCTTCTTGCTTAGGAAGGGGCTCGGAAACACACCCACGGGGGAAAGGAGTCGGCTCTCTCCCACGCGTGACATGAAACACGCGTTCCGTTGTCTCAGGGCGCACCGGTCTGACCGCTCTTCAGGGACCCAAGGAAGGCTCGAACCGAGGGATGCCCGAAGTTGGCGGCGGGGCGGAGGGCTGGTACCGCCGGCGGCCCCTGCACCCCGCTTCCAGCACTCGCGCCTCGGGGAGCCCCGATGGCTGCAGCCCCGGTGAACCGGGACGATACGGCTGGCACCGTCGCTGCCCGAGGCCGTGCGGGGGACAAGACACTGCGGACCGGGGCGGCAGACGGTAAGGGAAAGGGCCTGACTGCCCCCCCCAACACAGAGCCGGTGCAAAACTTTAAAGGCAGCGCGAAGGGGTGAGGGTCCCGAAAACCGCCGGGAACTTCTTCCCCGGGTGGCGGCTGCAGCTCGCCCTGGTCCCGCCGGCGCAGCCCCGGCCCCGCCGCCCCCGGCCGCTCTTACCTCCTCCGTGCGCTCCCCGGCCCCCGCCGCCTCCAACTTCCTCCTCGCCCCGAAGAACAAGAAGAGGAGGAAGGCGGCGAGCCAGAGCACCCCCAGCACAGACAGCGCCAGCCGCCGCGTCGGCCGCCTCATCCTCGGCGGGGTGTGGGAAAAGTCCGGTTTAGGGGGCGGTTGAAGGGCCGGGGAGGGGGGGTAGGGGAGGCGGGTGGGCGCCTCGGGGGCACCGAGAGCGCGGCTGGGCGGCGAGCAGGGTCTCGCCCGCCCGCCTCGGAGCCGGCGATGCGAGTCCCGGGCTATGCACGCTCTGCAGGGGAGGAGGAGGAGGAGGAGGAGAAGGAAGAGAAGGAGGAGGTGCCGGGAGGAGGGGGGCCAGAGCCGGAGCCGCTCGGCGAGGGAAGGTGCGGGGTGCTGGGCGCAGAGAGCCCGCGGAGCGCCCGCCCAGGGCGAGCGGCGAAGGCTGCGGTCCGGAGCCGGGGACACCGAGCACGCCGCGGGGGTAGGGGTGTAACCGCGACGCCCGTCTCTCTCGCCTCCCACGCACCGTGCAGGGCTCCAGGCCACTTCCCAGCGCCCCAGAGCCGAGCGCGAGAAGGGATGCGCGNGAAGGGGTGAGGGTCCCGAAAACCGCCGGGAACTTCTTCCCCGGGTGGCGGCTGCAGCTCGCCCTGGTCCCGCCGGCGCAGCCCCGGCCCCGCCGCCCCCGGCCGCTCTTACCTCCTCCGTGCGCTCCCCGGCCCCCGCCGCCTCCAACTTCCTCCTCGCCCCGAAGAACAAGAAGAGGAGGAAGGCGGCGAGCCAGAGCACCCCCAGCACAGACAGCGCCAGCCGCCGCGTCGGCCGCCTCATCCTCGGCGGGGTGTGGGAAAAGTCCGGTTTAGGGGGCGGTTGAAGGGCCGGGGAGGGGGGGTAGGGGAGGCGGGTGGGCGCCTCGGGGGCACCGAGAGCGCGGCTGGGCGGCGAGCAGGGTCTCGCCCGCCCGCCTCGGAGCCGGCGATGCGAGTCCCGGGCTATGCACGCTCTGCAGGGGAGGAGGAGGAGGAGGAGGAGAAGGAAGAGAAGGAGGAGGTGCCGGGAGGAGGGGGGCCAGAGCCGGAGCCGCTCGGGGAGGGAAGGTGCTGGGTGCTGGGCGCAGAGAGCCCGCGGAGCGCCCGCCCAGGGCGAGCGGCGAAGGCTGCGGTCCGGAGCCGGGGACACCGAGCACGCCGCGGGGGTGGGGGTGTAACCGCGACGCCCGTCTCTCTCGCCTCCCACGCACCGTGCAGGGCTCCAGGCCACTTCCCAGCGCCCCAGAGCCGAGCGCGAGAAGGGATGCGCGGGGCCGGGCAGCGCCGGTGCGAAGTCAGCCCGCGCCGGTGCCGGTCCCCATCCCGGTCCTCGTCCGGCTCCAGGGTGAGGGGAGGCCATCGTTCAACAACACACTGAGGAGGCTCAGACATGACGGGAAGATTAATTTATCCAATTGAAACAGCAGGGGGAATTCAGGTAGGTGGAATTTAATTACTGGATTTGGAAGAGAAGATGCGAGTCTTCTGAGCTGTCAAGAGCACTTAAAAAATAAAATCATAATCATCAGCTGTTGTATGCCGGCAGCAGCTCCGCGCTGGGCTGTGGTCCTGTGGGGCTGGCCCTCGGCCAGCATCCCTGTCCTGCCAGCTTCACACGCAGCCCAGCACAGCAGGGCTGTCCACACAGGGCATCCAAAGTGGGGAATGCAGATATTGCTACGGAGAATGAAACCCAAACGAGAGAGCAGGACTTCAGAAAAGAGCAGCCTCACCCAGCCGTCCCCGCTCACCTGCCTGACTCGCTGCTCTTCGGATCCCACCAGTGACAAGTATCGCGTTGAGCTAAGCAGAAGACATTAGAGAATAAATTAAGTATAGGAGCAGATGTGAGTCATTCATATTAGCACAAAAACTGTAGAACAAACCCCATAAAAATGGGTATCCATGCATAAAGTAACATATGGAATGAATTGGCGATAAGATGTCAAATGCTGGAAAGTCCGATGCACATGTTGTAAACAACCTTTTCTCTGCATTTCCCACACACTCCTCCTGGTTTTATTATTTCCTGCAGTTGTTTTCTGTCACTTGCTAATTTATCATTTGTGATCTTCATCCTCTGTCCTCCTCTGATTTATTTCCAGGGCTCAGTAAGCTCTTCTCCCCTAACATAATCCACGCTTCTCAGGCCCAACATTCACAGAAAGATGCCCAGATAAAAATTTCATTAGCATCCACAAAAAAGGGGCATTTCTCTTTCCTTGTTTTAAGACCGTCTGACTTTGAAATGCCTTTACCAAAACGATGAAATCCAAGTCTAGCAGGCAGGCTTAGGTTGAACTTTGTTTTACAACACCAGCAGTACAGCCAAGCAGTGGCAGAACTAACAGAGTGGGAAGAGAGCAGAAAGCCCTTGTACCCTGTGAACCACTGGCCCATTGTGGTGTGGAAAGCCTGCATCAGCCTGAAAATGCCACCTCTTTACTATCATTTGTTGCTCCAATTAACCTTCCTCAGTCCTGTGCTCAGAATAGCTGGGCCGCTGTAGACTCTTATGGCTATGAGACATCTCTACCCAACCTAGAGGGGAACCGCAGGTTGACGCAGGTGTCACTCCCCTAAACTGTTGCTTGGTGCTTTCTCCTGAAAGCTAAGGTGAAGCACCAAAGCAACTTTCAGCACCCGAGGCATGTCAGTGGTGGCTTTTCATGTGGTTTCTAGTTGTCATCTTACCTTGTGCCCAACCCACCTACTGATTGAGGCCTCTCACATAGCTGCCTCTAAACCCTTTTGAGAGGGAATGGCTTTCTGACCAAAAATATTGTCTTGCCCCAAGTAAAAAGTAGGCACTGACAATTTTCTGGATGGGACAAAGTGACATCAAGGTGCTGTCACACAGCGTTCCTCAACGTGTTTGCAGAGAGTGCTGAGATTTTCCACCAGACCTTGTTCCATGCTGGCAGTGGTTTTCCAGATAAAGGCACCTGGGTGTTATCATTCAAAGCTGGATTAAAAACCTCGTCTGCTTTTGTAGGTCAGACTTTCGGCAGAAGTTATTACAAAATATAGGGGGGCAGTATAGGAACTAGCAGGGAAATACATTACAAATTAGATTACAGGTAAGGTAATAAATAGGACGGACCTGACAAAAATGCAATCAGATAATGCTATCTTATTACCTTGAGAAACAACTCCCTCTGCTGAGGGAAAGCTTTATTGGCAGGGCTCTGCACAGTGATGAATAACCCACCGAGATAACGGGCGAGGGCTTGGCTCTTCCCCACTGCCACCGCCGTTACCAGCGAGGAGTGGGCAGCACCAGGGTGACACTGTACACACCGCTCACTGCCGAGCTGCTCTGTGCAGGGGGGGCATGATGAGACAGGACATTCGAGGAACTGTAGCCATGCAGGCAATCTTTGAGAAACTATATTCCTCCCATCCCTGCGTGTGTGTGTGTGTGTATGTGTGCTGGGACAGATAATATATCGAGCAGATCGTGATAACAGCTATTCAAATGGAGTAAAAATGAGATAGGAGTACAAATCTGTAGGTTTGGAGCTATTTGAAGGCATAGACTTGTATAGAAATCCGACTACAAGTCCATTAAAACCACCGCAATAAAAAAAAAAACCCAACTCTTCTGTTGTATTACTGATACCCATATCTTCCCCATTCTTCTAATTTTTCATCTGCCAATCTTACATGCTTCACAAGCCAGGTCCATAACATACTGCCTGTTTCCAAAAGAGCAAAATTTAAGGCCAATGGTACAGCCAGAGGCAGAGAAACAGTCAGAGAAATGGGTATTTGGCATTTGTGGGTATCAGCATCGCAACGTCAATGAAAGTGATTGTTACATGTGAGTGAAAATAGGACATCATTTCTGAGTGGAAGAGACAGCTGCAGCCTCAGGTGATGGCCTTTTGGGGTCTTGCCTTTAAGAAAACAGTGGCAGGGGAAAATAGCTCTTCTCACTATTTTAAGGGTACCTGTACAGCACGTTTAAAGGGAATTTAGTCTCACCAGATCTGTGAAGCAGCTGGACACTGCAATTTTTACTAGGAAAACTCTTGTGTTTGAGTTTGGTTCACATCCAAGATCCCATCTACAGAGGGAAAAAAAAAAAAACTCCACATGCTCTGGCAGAGGGGTTGGACTAGATGATCTTTCAAGGTCCCTTCCAACCTTTAACTTCCTGTGATTCTGTGATTTCTTTTCCAAAAGGATCTCAAACAGTTTGCAGTTTGTTCTGGGAAAGTTGGAAGGAACTTCAACAGATACACAATCAAGAAGTGATGAGAGGAAAGGCTCAAAGCCTACCCTTAACTCGGGATGCTGAGGAGGTTCAGCTGAACGTCATGGGTTATTGTAAGATGAGAAACCACGCCAAGCTCTGACATAAAAAGTCCTTCTAGGACACGGAGCCCTGCTTTCAGGGGAGGATCTGGTACCGTCAGTGGTTTCAGGTAGCACAGCTCTTACTGCTGTTTATGGCAGCGCAGCTTCCTCCCTGCTTGTGGTGCTGCTTGTGGTAGCAGATATACCAGAAAGGATGTTTGTTTGCAAAAAATAAGAGATCAGGACTTGAAAGGGTCAGCACAGCAATATGTGGTGACACAGAGAGATGGATTTCATTCAGTGGTCAATGGTATCTCTGCAGTCCCTGTTCCAGGCTGGGGGAAAGAAGCTAATAAATACAGAAGTTTGTGTCCCACGCCTGGAAGAGGGTGTGCCACGCTTACTGAATTGAACCACACCGAGGACAGGGCTCAGCGAGGAGAGAGAGCATATTGAGCTGCTTTCCCAAAGAGCTGCTTTGGCAAGTGCTGGGCATTGGCATGTTTCACAAGCAGCCCAGCTGTCCCTTGTCATCGCCCAGCAGCCCAGGTGCCAGCCTGGGTGCAGTGCCTCCAGGAGAGCAAGCCAACACATGCCCCGGGCCCAGGCACCACCCCAGCAGCCTGACCTGATGCCAGGGGATGACTCAGAAACCATTTACGACTTGTCTAGGGGTGGAGCTGTGCCTCAAATGCAGTCACCTCAGTGACTCTTCCAGGTTTATATTTAATTCAGGAACAAAAATCCCTTTTTGGATCTGCATCTGTTCAAAAAGCCTCCAGGTCACTTGGTCTGGTCCTAATCCAGTCAACGTAGGCAGAAGGAGAGGAGAAGCCAGCAAGTCCTTTGCATGGGACCAAAGAGAGATTGTTGTTTATCGTGGGGGTCCACCAGCTCTGCAGTACTTGTCACCACTGTGCCTTGGCCTCGTGGCACACGTTGTTGCAAGGGTGCAAGTGTGTATGGAGCTGGTGGTTTCTAGTCATAGCTACCATCACATACAGCCCTCAAGGTTGTGAATGACAGTGAGGACTCCCTGCTGCCTCAGGCAATACCCTACCATCTCAGAAAGCAGCTTTCATGGAGGCTGTTGAAGATACTATGAACATTATCCCACATTTCTGTGGCAGATAAGCTCTGACTTTGCTTTTGTGGTGTAGTAAGAGCCAAAAAAAAAAAAAAAAAAAGAGCAATGCATAGTTCTCCCTGTGTGCCCTCAGAGAAGACCACAAATGTTAAGAGACATCTCTGGCCCAGTACCAGGAGAACTGTAAGATAAAGTCCTTTTTGAAAAGTAAAAGCATTTTAGTTAGCTGCCTTCTTTCCCTCAGTGAGAGAACAGAACTGTAGCTAGTCCTACATCTGCAGGGTCAAACATGAAGCTGTGAAGCGCTCGTCCTCTCCACGTGGCCAATGATATTGCTTTGCACCCTCTCACCTACTGCTGCAGCCAGAAAGGGAAATGGAGGAATTTCTTCTTGCAGGCTCTTTGCTGCTACCAGAGTTGCAAGCAGATCTTTTCAGGAACTGTAAAGGTTGGGTGTTTTATTTTTTTTTCCTTTTTAATTAAACGACAAGCATCCTTCTCTAACAAACTTGCCATGATGGCTTCTCCACTTAATTAAAGGTTTAAGCTGTCAGGAAACGCTATTCCTAAAAAAAATAAAGAGGAGAGATACTTTAATAGCATTTGTTAGTTGAAGTTTTCATTGGGTCAGCTTCAGGAACACAAGCTGCTCCCCAGGTAGATGAGCACCAGCACACATCCAGACGTTCACTTACAAGTTCCTACAAGTCAGGCTCCCATCTTCAGCCCATCTTCTGTGGTACTGATGGGTGAGGCACTGCTGAGCCCCTCACTTTTGGGACAAACACAAAGACTTTTCCAGAGTAAGACTGGAAGAGGGTGGAGAGATCACTTGCCTACCACAAGGTATTATATCTTGCATCTTTAGCAACTACAATCAAAAGAGCACTCACTCACACTTGTGTTTAGTTCACATTCTCACCAGTCTTTGTCCCCTCTTGCTGGAGCATTCAAGACAAAAGTTGCAGCAATCAATCAATAAGCAAACATAGCACAGGACAGATGAATCTTAACCTGCAGCACCTGAGCCTGTAAGGTCCTTGGCACCCTGCAGTCCTCAGCACAGCTCTGGCAGGTACCCACACTCCCGGGGGACACCAGTGCTGCTGTAACTCTGGGAAACAGAGCTGCTCAGCTGCCTGCCAACCACATGTGCTCCTGTGTGCTTGCACCCATGTGCATACCCTCCCCTCCATCCATCTCTAAGAAAGCTGAGAACCCTGTCACAATTCAGAACAAACCCTTTTGTTGCTTTCAATATGCTAATATCAGCCCTTTTAGCCATCTGCGGGCCTATGTCCCTTAGACATGTTCAAGCCCATGATTTCTGTTTGGACAGGTGACACTCAACAGAATAAAGAACAAGTCAGGTGATGGGTGAGAGAACACATTAACCAAAGTAAAGCTTTGTCCTTAAAGCACTTTTAATGCCTCTGTCCTTTTGTGTGCAGGTGTTAAGCAGACCTCGGAGCCAAATCTCTGCTCCTGTGATATGTAAGTGTGGCTCACTGCCAATTGGGATTTAGGCATCTATTAACACAGCTGGCAATATGTAATGTTGCACCAGGCATTTTGTGGGAAGGAGCATTTTTGCAGCTCAACGTAGAGTTCAGACCTCATCTTCCTCCTAAAAAATGTTACATAGAAACAATTCCTGACTGTTAATCCTTCTCCTGAGGGATCCAAAAACCGAAGAGTGAACCACACGCCACCTAACTGCTTTAGATTTCAATCCCATTATTTAGGTGAAGTGTCTAGGAATAGACATTTCTATAAACAGTCCAACACTTTGTGTGAAGGTGGAGTGATTTATATTTGATCCAGCAACCTCTTACTCTCAGTGCAAAAGCTCCAAGGGGCTAACAACTAACCCCACATCTCCTTGAAAAATAGTGAAAAGCAACCAGCCACTCTGTGCAAAAACAGTGCATAACATCAAGTCTACACTTGCTCCATGTCAGTCTTTTCATGGGATCCACCGTGACCTCCTACAGGGAAACACATACGGTGCTATGCGTCCTGCCTACCTACAAGGGAACAAGGTTCTACCCTGAACGTGCTCTAAGTGGATTAACATCTCATTTCTCATCACCGAATCATTGCTGTTGGTTAGAAAACAAAGCACAGCAGCTTGGTTTCCCCACTAGCTGGACAAAATTTCAAGGCTGCTGTTTAGAAAACAAAGTAATGTTTAATTGCATACATTTGTTTTGCTGTTATTGAACAGGAACAAGTTAGAAGTTCAACAGCATTATTTTTCCTTCCCTGCATAACACCTCATTAATGCATTCAAACCTGTTAGCATTTGTTAGTCCCAGAGGCTCTTGTTGAACCGGAACGATCAATAGATGCAAACAGAGCAGGTAAAGAGGCAATCAAGGTCCTAGAAAGTTGAAATATTTTCCATTAGGACACCGTAATAACTTCCCCTGAACAAGCATTTCAACAGCCAGTGCTATGAGCAAGGGGACATCCTAGGTAGGAGCAACTCAGGCGAGACACGCAAGGGAGGAAACGCGTCTCGGTTTAACCACACAGAGCAAAATGTGATCCGGTTAGCAAGATGTGCCCCAAACAGCTTGGGCTATCCCACACAGGAGAGGCAGTTCACAGGAAATTCTGCATGTGGGAGATAATTGGAGGAAACAGCTCCAACGGTTCAGGTTCTGATCTCCTTGCAGTAATGAGCGCACAGGCGATGCATATGCATGAGAACATAATTAAGAGTGGTAAAACCTGGAAGATTTTCAAACTCTATGGCAATTACCAACTTAAACACACAAAAAATTAAGATAGCCTTATACCCAAAGGAAAGTTGTTATTCGAAGTGCCTTGCCTCATTATAGTTAGCTCGAGCTCAAACAGCAGGCTAGTGAGCAGGGGAGAGCTGCCTTCCTTTAGCAGCAGGTGCTCTCCCTGGGAAAGAGGCGGGATGCTGACATCCTTCTGCTCTTGCTGAGACATCTCAAGCGGTCCCAAAATGCTTTATCAGGACAAAAATAGAAAGTGGAGGGCACACATGACTGGCAGCTTGGGCTCCCCTGTTGCTCTTTGGGCCTCTCTGGTGAAGAGCAGCCATGGACAGAGAGCTACCCTGTGTAAATAAATTCGCTAAATAACCGTGGTAATTATACTGAATATTATTCTCAGTAGAAACAGCAGCAGGGAAATGATTTGCATAAGAACTGTGGATTATTCATGTAAATGAGAGTGTTATTTGTTTATAGAAAAGATTAAGTCTTGTCTAAAGACCTAGAACTCAGATATAAATAAAAGCTACCATTTAAGCAGCATCTTATGCCTTTACTGTGCTCTGCTCACCTTTATCAAATTCATCTTCACAGGACTACCTATGTTTTTCTCATCAGTCGTTTTTGCTAAAGCTCAAACTCTCCTCAGTCCAGGGGATAGTTAATCTTCTCTAGGGAGCCTGGTTTGGCTGCCATTAAAGTATCTTTACAGAAATTCAGGCTTTTAATCTTTGTTTCAGCAAGCTGAGCCTAGTGCCAGGAGATAGAGGAGCTATTTCTAGGTGTGAAGAGCTGTACAAAAAGCCTCACTTGGTAGAATGCATTCTCTCATTTTCCTCCTCCATGTACTGGATGCAAAGAGGGGCTCAGGTCTCAGGCTGGCTCTTCCCTGCACAGCCCAGAAACAGCCAGGACTACTCTCAGTTTTGGGGGTAATAGTATGTTAGGGCAGGCCAGCATAGCCTTGCAATCCCTAAGTGTTAGGCTGCTAATGGAGACACTGCATGCCCACTTCTGACCCTCTGTGCCACCCCATGGCATGCTCAGCCTTGGAGTACTTTCACCTGCTACCTGAGCAATGCAGAAGGGATCAATCCCATTGCAACTACCTCCTGTTAACAACAGGACAGCCTCATCCCTCACTGCAGCACTCCCAAGCCCAGGGTTATTCAGCCAAGGAGAAACACTGACTTAACACAGAAAGCAGAAAGGCAGCCTTAGCTGACACTGCAGGACCTTTACCCTGCCGCTCACCCCTGCAAAACAGCCAGCTCAGCTCCTGGGAAGGACACAAGCACCCAGCACAGGCTCTTAGAAAAGCAGCTTTACCAACAATCAGATCTTTTCACTAGGCTTTGCACTCAAGAACTTGCTAACTAGAGGGAGCTGTTCTTACATTGCCATCTGTACCCTGAGCTGCATCAGAAGCAGCATGGTTGGCAGGCTGAGAGGGAGTGATTCTGGCCCTCTACTGAGCTCTGGTGGGACCCAACCTGCAGTGCTGTGTTGAGCTCTGGAGTCCTTAGCACAGGAAAGATGTGGACCTGTTGGAGCAGGTCCAGAGGAGGACAAAGACAATCAGAGGGTTGGAGCACCTCTGCTATGAAGAAAGGCTGAGAGAGTTGGGGTTGTTTAGTCTGGAGAAGAGAAGGCTATGGGGACCTTATTGCAGCCCTTCCCTGCTTACAGGGTATTTATATGAAAGACTAAGACAAACACTTTAGTAGGGCCTGTTGCAATAGGACCAGGGGTAATGGTTTTAAGCCAAAAGAGGGTAGATAGACTAGGCTAGACTAGTTAGAAGGAAGAAATTTTTTTGTGATGGAGGTAGCAAAACACTGAATTAGGCTGCCCAGAGAGGCTGTGGATGCCCCAGTCCTGGAAATATTCAAGGTTGGGTTGGATGGGGCTCTGAGCAACCTGATCTAGTTAAAGATGTCCCTGCTTATTGCACGTGTGGTGGATCGAATGACCTTTAAAGGTTCCTTCCAACCCAAGCAATTCTATGATTCTCTATGCCAAATCACTGAGGAGAAACACTCTCAGCTGGTCCTAACTTTCATCTCTATGCAACAGTGTACGCCACCTGGAAGTCTGTTGCCTCCAGTTACTTTAAAAGATTTAAGAAAGGACACATCTGCCTCACAGTGTGAAGGGCTCAGTTTCCTGTCACAATAAGCTCTCCAGCGACAGCTGTGTTAGTAGCTCAGGTTTTAGAACCTCAACATAGCAAGGCGATGTGGCCTTCTCAGCTTGCTTTGTCTGTTTCAAGTGGTTGGAGCTGACAGAACTTCTTCGATGTTCTTCAAATTTATTGCAACATCTTGTGTAATTTGAAGAGTGGTGTTGAGGAATGGCATCCCCATGTGGCCTTTATTTCTCCCACAATTGTGTGTTTCCAAACACCCGTGGACCATTAAAAGAGTTCCTTCTACTGGACTCGGGAATGTATTCTTACAGCATATGGATTATGTTATGTTAAGTAATCTCCTAAATTCTTGATGTGCTTAGCTGTGTTGGTTTGATAGAGTATCCTTTACTTTTTGATCTGCAAAACTCAGCGGTTTAAATTCTTGGAAACGTGTGCATATTGGAAATACTGATGCAGATGGTGGAGGCTGTGAAGTACCCAAGTCTTTCTTCCATGCTCTGCTCTGCACAAGTAAAAGAACAGGCTGAAGTGGAAACGGAATTCTCAATAATGCTCATCTCAGCTCTTCAAAAATCCCGTGCCCTTCAGATCGCATCACTTTGGAGAAGCATAGGGCTATTTCTGTTGTATGTATTTCCCCAATGAGCATTGGGAGGCCAGGAATCGTGGTTCTCCACAGTCAGTGAGGATGAGCATCTCAACATCAAGCTAACCCTTCTCCAGTGTTGCTGAAAGGCAGGTAGTGCAATGATGGCAAAGCTGGCCACGATGGATGTGCTCAGTGTGGGCGTCATCTGAGCTTTGGAAAAGGGATCTGTGACAAGCATGACTCCCAGTTAAAATTACACCTCTAGTGGTCTGTTCCACCACTCTTATGGACGTGGTCAGGCTGACCTGGTGTTGTGACGTGGTCTGACACCAGACGGTTCCTGCACAACTCCAGACATCACCTTGCAGAGTTGGAGCTAGAGAACAACTGGAGCTAATGTTGGTCATGGGTTCAAGGCAAACACCTCCGTTTCAATCTGTTGGTACATGTAATCACAGAATAATTTTGATTGGAAAGGACCTTTAAGATTGAGCCCAGCCACTAACCTCACTGCCAGAACCACCACTAAGCCACGTCCCTCAGCACCTCAGCTACACAGCTTTTAAATATCTCCAGGGATGATGACTCTACCACCTCCCTGAGCAGCCTGTTCCAGAGGTTAATAACCCTCTCAGTCAAAAAGTTCCTCCCATTCTCCAACCTAAACCTCTCTCAGCACAACTTGAGCCCATTTCCTCTTGTCCTATTGTTCATTACTTGGAAGAAGAGACCAATCTCCACCTCCCTACAACCTCCTTTCAGGTAGTTATAGTAAGTGATCATGTCTCCTCTCAGCCTCCTCTTCTCCAGACTAAACATCCCCAGCTCCCTCAGTTACTCCTCATCAGACTTATTCTCTAGACCTTTCACCAGCTTTGTTGCCCATCTCTGGACACGCTCCAGCACCTCAATGTCCTTCTTGCAGTGAGGGGCCCAGAACTGAACACAGTATTCGCAGTGCAGCCTCACCATTGCCAAGTAAAAGGAGACAATCACTTCCTTGGTCGTACTGGTCACACTATTTCTGGTACAAGTCAGGATGCCACTGGCCTTCTTGGTAGCTTGGGCACACTGCTGGCTCCTCTAAGATGTGTGTAAGATTAAGGCGCAGGTAGGAAGAGGGCATGATGTCGAGTTGGTTCGGGTGGTTTTTTTTCCTTTTAAAAGGAAACACAATAAATGATAATGATCACCTAAGGTACCGAGAAGGGGCAACATGAAATCTCATACTGAAAGATGTGCAGCATTTCAAGATATTCACTATGTCCAAAATGGCCCATGGCTGTTTCCACAACCCTTTCTGTGGAAGGGTCATGCTGTGTGCTCCAAAGCTCTGCATCACCTGCTCCGTTTTTAGAGGAAACAGGCTAATAGGGGGCTGGATGTAGGGACTAGCAGAGCAGGCATGGCCTCAATTTCTGCAGCCATATTCCTAGCTAACCTTTCAGTTTTGAAGGGGGCAGGGTGAAGTGAGAGGCAAGGGTAACAAGGCTATCTCAGGCATAAGCCCCCCAAACCCCTGCCTCGCATCCTCTGGAAACTCAGCGTTGAGCTGCAGAGGCAGGAGGCTTCTGCAGCCTCAGCTGGGGCAAAAAAGCAGCATTGCCGCTGCCAGGAGCCAGGCTGAAAGCGCCTGGGTCAGGTTTGCCTAAGACCCAATTTCTCACTCATGAGCTACAGCTCTTCAGCAGCACAGAGCTGCTTTCAAGCAATAAGTGGTTTATGTCTAGCTGCAGCGTATTTATGAGAAAGAAATCCTGCTTTTACCTGAGGAAAAAAACCTACTTTAGAGCAACTACCTCTTTCATTTCGTCTCGCTTAATGAGCACCAGCTCATAGACATCCTTCTCATAGCCACGTTTGCAGCAGTGTGAGGATCTCCACATGTTTCCGCAGGGCCCTCGCCTCTTAACCCTTCCCTCCACATGAGACGAGTGCATGGCTCATTAGAAACAAAATGTGCCTTTTTAAAATAAGACTCTTCATAGCAATCGACATTCTGGGCCTTTTGAATCCAAAAATGTCCTTCCCGCGTTTTCACATGGTTTGCTGTAAATATTCCATCAAAACGGACATCAGAAGAAAAAGTGGATTTTTAATTGATTGCTTTCTGAATGGAGATCCCTTGGGCTAGATGATGAAAATTTTCCTCCTCAACAGCAATAGCAAAGTCTGTTTCCATGATCTCACAAAACAGCTGAAAATTTGTACAAAAGCCAACTTTGGTTTCAACCTGAGACTCTTACCGTGAATGTGAGCTCCAAGGGCCGACCTGACCATCCAGCTGTAACGTTATTAGTGGTAAAGAGGGCATGGAATTCACCCCAGAATAATTTTCTATGGCACTTTTCACCACTTCTTCAACAAAGAAAAAAAGGTAGGAGATAAGCTCAGGTGGAAAGCACTCCTTTTGCCCGGTATCTGCAGCCACCATAACGCCAGGCAGGTGCTTTGCAAGTGGCATCAGTCTCAGGCACTGCCAGGCTGGGTAGAATTAGTCAGGATTTTGTAGGTTTTTTTTTTTTTTTCCCCTTTATCTGTGGAATGTCAGCTTGCTACATTACATAGCTGATCTGAGCAAAACAAAGGTCTGCCTGCATTGGAAGGGAGCACGATGGAGACATTCATTTCCCCAGAATAGGTAGTGTAACAAATCAATCCTGACTGCACTGATAAATTGAACTTCAAGCTTGGTGATACTGCTTTTCAGGTCTAATCCAGTGTAAAACACAGCAGGAAGGAAAGGCAAAGGCTCTCGTTAGCATTTCATTCTGCAAAGAGCTGCTCCCTGAGTAGGGGAGGAAAAGAAACCAAAAAAAAAAAGATCATATCTTTTCTCTTCTTTTTCAGCACAGCATTGCAACTGTTGTTTAGGAAGGTGACGTGGGGTGTGTGGGTATTTGCTGGGGCGTGTGTGAAGATAGTGAGGTGCAGAAGAGCTACTCAGCAATTGTTGGCTTCTTGCCAAGCCCCAAACCTTGGGATGGGTTCATAACACGAGCTTCTACGGTGCCAGTGAGAAAGAAGTGTTGCTTGTAGGAAGAATCTGTCTCACAGCAGCATGAGCATCATAGAGCAGCAACGCTGTGGTGCACAGGGGGAAGAGGAGCTGGCAAGCTGGGCTTCAGGAAGACCAGATTCAGATCAAGTCATGACTACAGAGTACCCCATGCTGAACATAGACAGATCAGTCCTCCAGGCACTCCTTCTTTCAAAGCAGATTGCAGGTCTTGCTCTCAACCTTGGGATTTGATCTTCCTCCTCTCAGCACTCCAGTGCTGTAAATAATAACAAAGAGGATTTTTGCCTCTAACTTTTCTGAATCTGGACGTTAACATCACACCTGTGGGAAACTCTTGTTTTTCATCCCTCTTCCACAGTGAAGCACAGGGTTGTATTCAGCCAGAGTCCAGCAGGACTAACACTGGGAGCAAAGGCTCTCAGAGCAGAAAGCTCAAAACGTTGGCTCGAAAAGCTCACAAAGGAAATCTAAAAAAACCAAAACACTTAAGGTTTGCAAAATTTGAAATCCCATAGTTTTAACTGAGTGTCTTGGAGGGGCTGCAGGGCTGGAGAGGAGGTGAGCAAGAGCTAGTGGACATTTGGATTTGGCAATGGCTTTGACACTACATTTTCATGTTGTCTCTTCACTTCCATCACTGCCCTGTGCAAAGGTCTGTGCTGCTGGGACACCTTGCACCCACCCTGCTCATTAGCCACCCTTTGGGTACTGCTTGCTCCAGGAAACATGCTTTTCTTTCCAAAAGCTTCAAAGTCCTCATTTTGATGGCTCTGGGGCAAAGACTGCTTGCCCTTTAGAGGTTCCCTTTTGTGGATCACTGAGTTAAGATTATATGTACTGCTTAATAATTAAAAACAAAGCAACATTATTCATTCTACTCAGATCATCTCATGGTATGAGCAAAGTCCACTAGCAGAGATTGGCCAGCCACCATGGTGGGTTGTGCAGTGGCCACTTTTAGGGATGTCTCCCAGCAAAGGACTTAACATGCTTTTAGGTAAGGCAGGAGTCTTGTTGGCCTCTCTCTGAAAGGGATATGAAGGGGAACCTGGATGAGTTCCTCTGTGACTTACTGTAGGTGGCCCTGCTCTGGCGGAGGTTGGACTAGATGATCTTTCGAGGTCCCTTCCAACCCTTCAGATTCTGTGATTCTGTGAAATTGGTGGAGAGACGTGACCTCAGACAGAGAACTATGCTGCAGTTGGTTTGCTGTGCAACAGCATCTAGACCTTCACATTTTAACTGATTACCCAGAAAGAAATGCACAGATAGGCAGAAATACTTGATCTCAAACCTGGAACAGCTTGGTATGTCTCTAAAGGTGGCCATCTATAGCCAAAGGCAAGTGCTCCATGACCTTGGAATGATTTGCCTCGGGGTGATTTGTCCCCAGAGCGCAGCCCTTTCCCTTTTGCCTGACACCAGCTGTCAGGTCTCTTCCCCAGCTCCTCACTGAAGCCACGACCGCTGCAGCCATGCTTATTGTTCCTGTAAATCTTAGCCCCTTTTTGAATCCTGTTAGGCTTGAGAGTAGAGCCTGTCATGTTGTCACTGGGGCAGAAGCCCTGAGCATGCAGAATGCACACAGCGAAGCTGACAGGTACCTGCTGTACCCCGGCTGCACGCTAAACGTGTGCACCAACTATATCCAGAAAACAAGAAATAACTCCAGCAGGGAGGCTGTGTGTTTGTGTGTGTGCGCGCGCGCAGGGATCTTGCAGCAACAAGCTCTAGCTGAATATTTTGTTTGCAAAGAGTTGATTCGTTCTTTTTCATTTCAGCTTTACTGTTACAGTATACCTCATCATCCAGCTCCTTTTCACACCCCCGCCATTATTTGCTATTCTTATTCGCACCTGCCTTTTCCAACAAGGCCCTGTATTAGCAATACTAATCTCAAGCCGCAGCCCCGCTTCTCTTTCATTTCTGCTAAAGCAATACCACCCGCTGCAAAGCTCAGCATCTCTATAAACACCGCCCTTACAAACAAACGCATCCTTCAGCAGCCTTTTAGACCATCTCCTTTATTTTTTTCCACAATGCACATTGTAAATGAGGAGTAATATATCTTCAGAATTGCCCAGAAAATGTTATTCTGTTAGCAGTATAAAAAGCCTCACGGTGTCCGAATAGGTGCCCTTGCCAAAAACCATTTTTTTGTGAGCCAGATAATTCCGTTTGAATTGTACACGGTTTGGTATAATCATTCCAGTAAAGCATTCTTTACAATTCCGTAACTGCAAGTCACATGGCTCAATAAAGTTTATTGCTACAAATGCTTAGTGATTCATGGCATGGATGAATTCTGTTTCTTTCCTGGTTCAAGTAATCAATAGCAAAATAATCTCCCTGCAATTACATCGCTCTGCATTAAAGAGGTGTGAAGTAAATAAGTACAAAATCTGATACAAAAATAAACCCCTGATGTGTACGACAACAATAAAAGGAACTGCAACTGGGAACTGGGCGTCCTGCACCGCAGTTTTGCCCATGGCCTGTGGCAGAGCTATGTCCAGCATACCCTTAGCCTTACATGAGTCCTGCTCAGCCGATCACACACATCGTGCAACGAGCCCAGTTGCCACTGACAGATTTTCAGCCCATCGTGTCCAACCAAGTCCTGCTGTGAACACTCTGTGCCCATCCCCCGCAGAAACCCCCTGCCCAACCCTGGTGGTACCAGGGATCATTTATGTTGGAGTGTACTGAAAAAGCAAGACCTAGGCTCTCTCTCGAGCAACCTTTTTGGTTTTTCCAGCGCTGCTCCTGCACACAGTAAATCAGTGTTTATAACATCCCCAGCTGAGTTGAGCGCAAATTAAATCAGGCTAATTTAGTCTGCACCATCCTGCTCAGCTGCGAGTCACAAAAGGAAGCAGAGGCACGACAGTTGGAATGGAGCACGTGCCAGGATGCTAAGGGAGCCTCTTGAGGAGCCCTGGGTGCCCCTGCTCCTCCTCCTCTAGCCCACTCTGCTTGGCACATCCCAACCCTGTGGCTTCGGTGACACTGTTGTAGGCCACTCGAAATAGATGACAGGTATGTCATCTATAACAAACAAGTACAAGCACAGCTATCTGGCTTCGTTGGTCCTGCACAGTTTTCTCATTAAAACAGTTTGAAAATGATAGCATTTAGAAAGAGACTGTTCTGGGGAATAAAGCACACGCTGCTGTTTTTACTGTTTAGTGGCTCCTGACTGGGAATACTTCCACGCCATGGGGATTCTCTCTGAACATGCTTATGCTGTTGCACAGGATTCAATGCAGTGGTAAATAGATACCTGAGCTCAGTTTTTTGCTCATGTTTACATTCTTATCCACAGCCTATCTCATTCCTGAATCTCATACACATTCTTAAAGGGATATTTATGAGATTAAGCACCTCAAAAGTCAAAAAATGCCAGCGGGAGGGCTGCCTGTGCAAGCTTAATATAACTCCTTCCTACAAAGGCATTAGAGTATGGCCTTTCATTCTACGCTCGTTGTCATTGGAGCCGTTTCCTTCAGCGTCCAGATCAGGCTGTGCACAGGAAAAGAGCCACAGTGGTGCTGTCCACAGGAATGCAAACACAAACAAACAAACAAAAATACCCCCAAAAAAAATCCCTCAAAGCAGCAACCTGTAATAGGCACTTAGTGTGGAAATTTCCAGCCCAAATAGATGGTAAGAAAGTGAGAAAGGATCTTACAGATTGTGCTAAAGTGACTTGGTGCATTTGAGATTGATGTGAATAGTCTCACTTCTAACACGCTCTCTGACGCTGTTCACAGCTATGCACCCAGTTTCCACTGTTTAGTTAGCTACAGCCTACATGTGCCTGCATCCTTTTAAAGCACAGACATTCTCACATCTTGCTTTATAAAAAGTAACTGACAAATATTCAAATGTTTTACCAGACTGCTCCTGTGTCATGCTACAAAGAACATCTATTCCCTGCCAGTCTCTGGTGACTTAAAGACAATATGGCATCAGTTTACTTCTCACTGTGCTATACTTTTCAGTCTGCAGAGAAAACCCACTGCTGTTCTGAAATAAATATCCAAACATCACAGCCTCCATTCATAACAAGGAACTGGAGGCACAATTGATTGCTTGGTCACTTAGGTTCACTTCAACAGGGATATGCTGACTTATAAAAGCAAAAGAGATGTTTGAATGCTTGCAAACCAACTTTCCAAGTTATGGCTGGAGAAGAGTATTCCTACAGAGAGTCCCTACCCCTTCTTCCCTACAAGCACGCAGAACCCTGCCCTCTACCATGGGCCTGGCAGCTGCAGAACTGGGATTTCCTGTTAGGTGACGGGCTCCTCAAAGCAGGGGCCCTCTCTCAGGCTCCAGAGCCCCATCATCAAGCACAGGCTCTAGGCACTACCACAAGGCATGCCATCCTGTAACAACAGCAGCGTAACATCAGCATGAAGTAGGTGACCTCAGCCACTCAGCCACTGGGCACTCGCAGCAGTTGGGCATCCAACAGTCTCTTCTCAGAAGGGTGGTTGGAAGTGAAATAAGATTCAAAATAAATACATTCATTAGCAAAAGTTCAGTTCATCAAGTCTGTGGTTATTGGGTCAAGTGTGCTCGAGGAGACTTTTCATATGAGGTAAATCGCAAGGCTGAGCCCAGAGAGTCCAGTGTTCACAGAAAACAGACTGATACAAAACAGACTTCCTCATCCTGGTACAGGCCTGGTTGTCTTCTCCTCTACAGCATTGCTTCAGGAGTACAGTGTCATCATCATCCACTGTAAAATAATGGGAAAAGCAGGTTGAACTCCTCCATCTCTGTGAAAGCCCTGTGATAGTCACATCTGAGCTGGAATGTAGAGCATTGAAGACTTTCTGCATCTACAAGGAGCAGAAGCCATAAAAAAGCAGAAGACTTAGAAGCCTGAGGCTCTGTGTTGTTTCTTCTGTAAGTGATCAGGGGCAGATACCTTTTTTTAATGCTACAGAACAAAACATGCAGTGCCACTTGCAACGAAGGAGCCTGCATTTGACAGCCAGGGAACTGGCTTTACCTCAGATTCCCGCAGATATATCCCTTTGCCATCCTGTGTTAAGTTGCGAAAAGCCTCTGCGAAAGAAATAAATGAGGAGCATTAGTTTTGATAGCCAGGACATCAACAGCAGACAACATACCTCGTCTGGGGAAAAAAAAATAAGATTTTGAAAGCTATTCACAAATGCACGTGAGCTTCTCTGTTCTATTGCTGGAAGATCCCTGAAGGACTGTGACACAGGGAGCACCTGAATAAAGGCAGGCATCTTACTGTCTGTCCATTCCGCTGTGAAAATGCATCTCAAACTGCAGGTGGTTCCAACCTCAGCCACTACAGTTTTGAGACCTGTGCAAAGTGTCTACAGTGCAAGCTCACAGGTCAGCTGTCTCATGATCACAGTTGCAGTCCCACCAGAGGCATATTCCAAGGCTCTCCCTGGAATATGAGCGGTGTCTCCCTGTTATCTGCTTGCCTGCTCCTACAGAACACTGGTGGAAAACTCCAGGGAGCTAAATCACTTCTTGATAGGTACAGCCTAGGTGTCTCTAGAAAGGAACTGGTGGGAAGGTAGGGAAGAAAGTGCTTGATTTCCTCTGTATTTGTCCCTTGCTTTAAATTGACTAGTCTTGATCTGTTCAGAAACACAGTCCTTCTAATTTTGACCTTGCCACTGACAGCTGGAGCAGCAGCAGAAGGGCCAGGGCTTAACTGGTCAGCCTAGATTGCCTGACAAGCCACGTAACGCCAGCCTCACCTCCCATGATCTCCACTCGAAGCATGAAGCATACAAAGCTCTCAAAGCTGATCTTTAAGTCAGGGTCACCATATCTGATTGCCATCAAGTTACAGACTTCATTGCTGAGTGAAATCCCTTTTATGAAAGGGGAAGGAAAAAAAAAAGCAAACAACAAAAAGGGAAACCAGAATGAAATTGCAACTCCCAGCTGTACAGAGCCAAATGTGCACAGCTGTGGGTGGGCACACAGCTGTGAGCATACACAACTGAGCGGTCTCTCAACAGGCCACTCTTCAACAGTTTGGTCTTTCAATCAAATATTATCTATCCTAAACCAGACCATATGTGGAAGATACCTCCTTCAAACTTAAAAGGGTTCAAATGTGATCCTCTACACTCACAGTCCTGCTAGAGTTGGAGTAATATACACACGGGCATCCTTTGCTTGTGAGGTATGACAGTAATAACAGCAGCTGTGTTTAAGAGCAATAGCCCACAAGAGGGTAGGAAAGGAGATGAAAAAGAAAATCCAGAGGAAGCTCATACAGAAAT
Organism: Urocolius indicus; assembly: GCA_013401255.1. Classification (NCBI taxonomy): domain Eukaryota; kingdom Metazoa; phylum Chordata; class Aves; order Coliiformes; family Coliidae; genus Urocolius; species Urocolius indicus. Next base: position 405,543 of record WBNH01000737.1, read on the forward strand.
CATTGGTCCCAACGTAAAGCAGCATTTGCAAGGAGTAAAAGCATTTTCTATTCATGGCCTGGGATTTTAGTTTGCTTTAGCAGAGGTCTGCCTGCGTTTCTCACTGTGCTTTCACTGATTCAGACGAACTGGGTGAACCACACACCAAGAAGAGAAGTGATATTTAAGCTGTAAGCATGCAAATGAAGCTGTAGGATTGGCACCAGTCCCCATGCCAGTAAAAGCAGTCTAGTATTTGGACTCATATGTATCATCTTCCATTTCTAGATCAAGCTTCAGAGGTTATATTACTGAAGGCTGGCACCAGCGCAGCCTCTATGCAAGTCTCACCCTTCCAGGTTCAGTCCCTGAGCTGTCATCTTCAGCAGAGGAAGCAATTTAATATAAGCTAGATCTGGCCTCCTGCACATATCTGCACCACCCCACACAATCATTTAAAATTAAATTAGCAACGAACAGGAAGGGATTTAAAAACCGGGTCTAAAATAGACAGACACTTCTGTTTCAGAGAACTATCAGTATGACACCACACTGGGGCAAAGATTAAGCAGCCCACCCCACAGCAAAATCATTTTCAGATATATTTACCCAGCTGAAGAAAGAAAAAGAGATAGATAGCTAAGATCATGCAGGCTATGATGTTTTCCGCTCCTCCTGGGCTCTACCTACAATTCTCAAGATGTTTCCCAGCCCTGGGCTTTTCCAGCCTTTATGAGGAAAAGGATGAGACTTGCCAAGATGTGTTGTGGGCTCACCTGTCTCCTGTACAGCTGCATGCAGTTCCACAAGGTCAAGCTTTCCTGATCTGCTAGTGTCTCTTTTCTGGAAAACTTCCTGGGAGTTAGAGTGGAAACGTTATTTTTGAACAAAATATCACCCCAAAAAAACAACAGATGACACCAAAGGGATTGTAAGCAAGAGGTTATTGCAAAGAGGCGTAAGAATTATTGTCATACCAGATAGAAAAGCAGCCTTTTCCACAAGACTCTGAATTCCTGAATACTCAGAGTGCCAGTGGCGTTCAGCTTTTTGGGAGAATTAAGGTCAGAACATCTCAATTAAACATTAGAGAGCACCCATTACATAAAAAAAACCCTCAAACATACAAAAACCTCAGCCACTTCAACATCCACATGATTACAAGGATAATGATTTCCTAGCCCACAAACCCATGGATATACTTGATCCTTCTCCCATTAAAGCCAATGGAAACCTGGCTGCTGATTTCAGAGGCAGCAGGAATCAACCCCATTCCCAAACCAATTCCATTCTGTCACAGCTGAACTGTTATTATGGAGGGTGAGAAGTTCAACAAGCAAGGCCATGTTCTGGTAGTAGAGAAATCACAGTAACACTCAGGCTGCCCTAAGAAATAATGCTTCAGTGAAGTATTATAGGAGTCAGAAGTATCACTCATGTCAAGGATACATCCAGGAGTGCCAAGATACCCTGGCAGGCATCCAGACTGAAGCTCAGGCGAAAACTCTGGAAATCTGGAGTGAAAGGGGCAGAAGAGGGGGAGGTGGAGAGAGAAAAAAAAAGAAGATTGTTTTGAGGCATTGTTGAACATCTCTCAGAAACAGACTGTCACAAAATTCCCTCTCACTTGAGGGCTCAGGCCCCAAAGCCTTAGTGAAACTATACACCCAATTGAGAACAGGTATCATTTATGATGATAAAAATATGAGGCAACAGGATGGATTCTACTAGTCTCAGAAAATCCAATATGAGCTCCCCGCAGGCATGTAATACGGAATGAAATATGGTGCACTATCTCCAGCTATTAGAGAAAATGAAAGGAAAAGGACATCCAACACTGTAATTCCAAACAGAATTTACTGCATGACCTTGAGCAAAGTCACTTGACCTGAAGAGCTTTGGGGAACAGCACTGCAGATTAATTGAAACTCTTGTGCTAAGCATCTCTCCCTCCCTCTTCCTCTCTCTCACTCTTTCACAGACACATTGCCAGTTCTGTTAATATAATTAAAAGCACAAGCATCACTGAAAACATGATGCTGCATTAAAGCTTAGCATTCCTGGTTCACACATAAGTTACACGAAGAGCAACAGAAATAGACTCTAATCTCACTGCAAATCATCATTATAGATTGTCTGTAGACTTCCACTGAGCAAAGGACAGGACTATAACTCACCAGCCCTTCCCTGCCGAAAGTGAAGATGTTTTAATCTTGTAGTAGTCCTGTTTAGTAAATATGAATCAAGTGCTGGAAAGTTTTTAAATTAGTGTCTGAAAATGGATCACTTATGAAAAGCAAAGACTCTGTTCAACATAGTCTTCTGACAGATAAGGCAGAGCCTGGTGGGTCACTCTGCAAGGACAGAAGAGCTATTCTTGTCCACCTTTGTAGAAAAGGGAGCAATTGCAAATTCAGTCTCTTTTTCATCTTCTTCGTTGCCTATAATGGCTGGATGGTGTATTTTCTGTGCTGCACATCTGTTGTTACCAGAAAAGCAACTGGGAAAGAAAACTGGGATTTATTATTCTATCTGTAACTTCACTGTTGTTCAGAGTAAACAGCCACTGCAATACCTCGCTGTTGTCCAGGTAGCATTAGTTATAAATAGGGACCAAATTACAAGCTTGTGGAGTGTTCTGGGCTGCCATTGTCAGAGTGGCTGTCACAGTCCTCACAGGAGAGACAGCTTCAGGGCTCACCTGTGAGGAGTGTTCTGGGCTGCCATTGTCAGAGTGGCTGTCACAGTCCTCACAGGAGAGACAGCTTCAGGGCTCACCTGTTTCTCTCAAGCATAAGTTACACAGGCTACCTGCAGTTCCATCCTGCCTCCCAAATACTGACAGACAGAGGAACAGCCCTATACCTGTATAGCAGGGAAGAGTAAATAGGAATAGCAGGCCTGAATCGGGCACATCAAGGTAAAGACAGGACCTGCTTCCACTCCATAACTTCCTGCACACCAACCTAACTTTCTACACCTTCTTGCAGCACCGCTGGCAGGGACACAGGGTGAGATGAGATATAGTTTCAGAATTGAGGCTGAAGTCAAGCTAGGTTTGGAGGTCAAACACATGCATCCACACACAATATCTATGCTTGATCTTCCTCCTCATTCAACTGCTGAAGTTCAAACTTGATTAGCCTCTCTTACAAAATATCTACCGTGTTGATTTACAGCCCAGCAAATCCTTTCTCTCTGGAAATCCAACATGGCATCAGAACAGTCAGTTTGGATTCACACCGATTTCTCTTCCCGGGTGCAAGAAACAGATACAGGAGCTGAGACTTTTCTCTAAGACGGCTTACTTTACAGAAACATTATTTCTCAGCACTTACTTCTCCAAGATACATTATTCAGGATCCTCTGGAGCTGAACAGCATTTATTTCAGGATTCTGTGATATGAAAGAGAATTTTTTATTTTTTAAAAAAAAGTTGTTAAATCCCTTTCCTCCCTCTTTTGTTTTCCCAGCATGTCCCATCTTCATTTTCTGCTTTTCTGGCTCTACTCCTGCCACTGGGAAAATCAATAGAAAAGACTCCCTTTGAATATGACGAGGTTCTCAGCCTGCAAGAGCTGCAGTCTGCTCTGGGCAAGTTCTCAGGGCTCCACACAGATCAATGAGGTAGTGCAGATTTACACTGAGTGAGGATCCAGATCGTTAACCTTTCAGCCCTGGTGCCATCCGTCCCATCAAGCACGCTGTCAAGAGACTTGCGTCAAATATTTCCCTTTTATCACTTACAAGCAACCGAAACTTTTGAATACTTTCTCCTCAAACTTTTCAAAGCAGAGATTTCCCCTTCTCTGAAGTTTCAGAATGAGGATTTTCACAATTATCTTTCACAATAAGGATCATATTTCACCAGGAAAATCATCTTTAAAAGGAGGTGGTGGGATATCCGATAACTACTTCACCTCCCAAAGCAAGTTAGCTGCCATCAAACTGTGATGAAGGATGTGTAAGACAACTACCAGCATTTCAAGAGGTGTTCTCTAACAGGCAACTTTCCCCAGTAAAAGTTTACTTTAAAGGGTGGGATGGACCCATACAGCCCATCACTTTGTCCCCAGTACAAGCAATAAGAATTCAAGTTTAGGGAGAGCATGTAAGCCTGGTCAGCTTCTGCAGACCATCCTCCTGCTTCCCTGGCACCCACAGCTGTTGGCAAACAGATCTTGGAGGGTACACCCCTACCTAGTGCTTTAATATCTGTTCATGGACCTGCTGCTCAGTTTCCTAATACCTTTTGAGCCTGATGATACTGTCACATCCACAATGTCCTGTTATCATTAAGTTCCAGGCATTCACATCCTGTTGTGTAGAAAAGGATGCCTGTGTCGACGCTAACAATTTGCTAAGCTTCACAGCCAAATCTGCTGCATGGAATCAGCACTGTACCTACAGCCCAGCCTCCTGTGGCCCTCCTCTGTTCTCCACACTTCTACATCCAGACCTTTCTTGAATATCCACATGCTTTTACTTTCAAGGGGCTATATAATAGCTCGGAAGGAGTTTACTCTGGCAGCTGCTGCACACACTCACCTGTTCAAAATGCTTTGTGAAGAAATCCTTCCAAATCTTGCCTTCATACTTATCAACAATTTCCTTTAAGATATCAAAATAACTATTAACTCAGAGATGAAAAATATCATCATGCAACACAAAGTTACTGAAGATGCTTTCCCAGAACTGCACTCTCATTCCCTGCACTTCCATCTCTCCCCATCGCTGCAAACAATGCTACATCACTAAGACACTCCACTGCTAAGCTAAGACAGCTTCCCACCTCATAGAAATGCTATTACTTGGAAAGAAATATTCAGAAAATAGTGACAGCAACAAAGGATGGGGCTCACTCCATTCCAAGAAGAGAAAGAAGGCTCTCTCTCCTCCTTCATACAGGGGAATAGAGGAGATTAAAGTAGGAATGGCCCTGTTTATGCCAGGGGAACAGACTGTACTAAAACTCCCTGGCACAAGCTGCAGATGTGCATGCACTGCCATTGAGCTCAGTCATTTTGAAAACAACCTGTAGTGTGCTGCAGGGGAACAGTACTGCTCAGGTCTCATGATGTCTTCAAAACTTTCAAAGCATGGAAGGAGCAAGGAGAAGTGCAAGGACAGACCATGAGTCTCCAAAAAGCCATGAATAGGAAAGACTGCAGAGCAAGTGAGGTGGTGTCGCTAAGAGAAGTTTACAGAAAGGCAATCAACAGAAGTGTCTAAAAATGTGTCCATCCTTCACAAGACTGCATCTGTACACATGGTCTAAGAGACTCTGCTGTAAACCCAAGCTGTCCTTTCAAAAGTGCTGCAACACAAACACTCACATTCTCACTCAGCTTCTCCACAGGGCAGTGCAACAGGAAAAAAAAACCCAACATTCCGAGCTGAAGACCAAACCCTCCTCATACTCACCTTGGAGAGGGTGAAACTGGTGTTCCCACCCATTTCCCTGCAATGCAAAAAAGCAGATGCATTAAGGAGATATCCCAGAGTTGTGTGTGCATCTCATCACAGGTGGAATTCCCTGTTCCCAGATGGAGCCTCAACCTGCAACTCTGTTGTAGAGTATGGTTTTTTCCTTAGTGATACAGCTGCAGTAAGAGAAGGCCTCACGTCTTTATGGCTTCCCAGGGGCTGCTAGAATTTGAAGTCTCTAAAGCATCATTTCTGCACAACCAGCCATCTTAGCATCAACAGCAGGGTCTCCTGGCAAACTGGTAGTGCATTAAAAACTGTTATCCTGCTCCACAGTCTCAAACACAAGCATGCTAGAAGAATCCCTTGTACAGGCCTAGCTTAACACTTCTTGAAAGAATAAGACCAAAAGTAATGTTTTAGCCACTGAGAATCCAAAGGTGGAAGAAACCCACAAACAGCCTCTCCAAAAGAGATTGTGCTGCTTTTTGCAGAGTAGTCCTGATGTTATCTTCATTAGACTAAGAAAGACCAAAAGCATCCCACCATCCCTCACAAATAAGTGCTGGCAGAGGGGAAGCGGCATCTCACCAAAGAACGTGCTTCCTGGAGAAAACCCGCAGGATGAATTCAGACTCCTGCTTAGGCTCCAGGGTGGATGGGACAATCACATAGACACCAGGCTCCAGGTGGAAGTCCTGAGTCACTTCCCGCTCATTGAGGAAGATCTGGTGCTTGTTCACAGGCTGATGCCGGGTGAAAAAAGCTGGGGGCAGCTTTCTGCTGCTTTCCTGGTACTATTAAGGGAAGAAACAGAAGAGAAATGAGTTCTGCAACAGCTACAGGCAAAAAGCATGTGGAGAATTCATAAGCATGGCATAGATAGCCTGCCTTCACATCACGTTTTTCTACAGCACAAGGAGATAATAGAGACCAAAGGACTTGGTGTCCTCCCAGGACATGGTTGTTCTCACTATGCACCAAGGCTGCCCAATATGACAAAGAAAAGAGCTTCTTGCAACCTTACCAACAACATAATAGTACTTCCAAGGAACAGCAGCAAGGACTGGGGAGAAGTGGCTACTGCAAAAGTCATTTCCATACTGGAGATCTCATTAATGTTTACAAATATCTAAACGGTGGGTGTCAGGAGGTTGGGACATCCCTTTTTTCTGTGGTATCTAGTGACAGGACAAGGGGTAATGGGATGAAGCTGGAACAATAAAAAGTTCCATTTAAACATAAGAAAAAACTATTTCCCTGTTCAGGTGAGGGAGCCCTGGCACAGGCTGCCCAGGGAGAGTGTGGAGTCTCCTTCCTTGGAGGTCTTCAAGATCCACCTGGACAGATTCCTGTGACCTGATCTAGGTGAACTTGCTTCTGCAGGGGAGTTGGACTAGATGATCTCTAAAGGTCCCTTCCAGTCCTACCATTCTATGATTCTATGATACTGGCAGAACTGCTCTAGAGACTGTGCTTTACTACCCTGAACAGCTCTCTTATCCTAGAGGAACTACTTTTTCCTGAGCTTGTCCTTTGCCCTAAGGGATCTGGTAGGTGAGGATTTTTTCAGAGAACCTGCAACCTGAGTGGACTGCAGGAACAACCCAATCCCTAGTCCTGACCCCATGCCTGTGACCTTGATCTGCATGGCACTTTCGGCTCTTAGAGATGTTTTGCTCTGCTGACAATTTTCTGCAATAGGAGGATGGATAAAGTGTTGATCCAGGCAACAGTGAACTCATTTTTAATGCCACTGAATGCCCAGTACATAAGCCAAATAAATAATCCTGCTAGCTAAAGCCTCTGTCACCTTCTGATCTTGGCTGTTCCTCAAAACATGTAGTCATTTTACCCCACAGCCTCATAGTGGAGATGCCATTCCTCTTTCTTTGCCAGTATTTTTCTTACTAATAGAGCAATCTTTCTTCTGAAGGGTTCAGGGTTGGTCCTCCCTGTGCCCCTTATGTTAAATTCAAAGTTTTTATATTCCAGTCAATACTTTGCTGACTGTAGTTCCAATACCTTAGGTGCTCTTGTCTCGCCATCGCTCTGTATTGATCTTGGCAACCGCTACAAACCTGAAATTAAAGCCTTGGCTGCCGCCATTCCCCCTCGAGTGCAGCACAGCAGTGAGCTAAGGCCACACTCACAACCTCTCTGTCAGGAAGTTTAACTCACTTGTAACCCTCATAGAGCCCAAAATATGTAAGTCAGAGAGAAGTAGCATCTTCATGGCTACATTGCTAGAAATATAGTAACTGGGAAAACAATTGTGCTGCCCTGACCATACACCCAAACTAGTTCTCTGCCAGCCCAAATTCAAAGGGATTATCATTTAAAAGATGCTGTGCGTAGTATCAAAGTGGAAGATATTTCCTTTCAAGATAAAAGAGGCTAAACCTTTCCTTGTTTTAAATAGCCCTCTGAGATCAGGGCCAAGATTGAGACTTTGATTAGGGTTTAATTTTGAGAGCCCTTCCTTAGGTCACAAAGGCTTCTTGGCTAAAAAAAAATGCTAGAAATACAACTGGCCTGAGGAAGCTGGAAACACCTGTAGCATCAGCTCCAGAGCATCCCCATTCAGGAAGGAACCTAAGCAACCCAGAAGACCTCTTACTCGTATAGGACACAGGCTCTGTTGCCACTACATCCCAAGACTGGAAGGCTGCAGAAAGGTAGCTCTGGGTAGTGAAGAACAGTCTCTAGACTGCAGTCATTCCCCAGGGAGGTGTAGTGAGGACAGTTTAGACACAGACAAGAACTGGGGCACCATCTCAGAGTTGCAGCAGGGACAGAGTGCTGGCTGGTTAGGCACTGATGCCACTTTTAATACCTTTGAAGACCCAGTGCAAAGGCTGAAGAAGTAATGTCCTCTTTCAAGCCCTCCTGAAACGTATACTTTTTGGAAGAGTCAGTGGATCACTCTGCATTAAGAGTGACTCACTGAACTCAAATGCACAGTTACTAGCTGTCAAGCAAGGAACAAAGGCAAACACAACACCTTCAGTTTTGTGGTAACAGTTGCATCAAGCCCAGGTTCCCCAGCAAATGGCCAGCAGCAGTGACAAAGGACTCACCTGTAGGTCCACCTGCAGGAAAAAAAGAAACACAGCATTTGTCAGAAGAGAGCTCTGGGCCTCTCACAACACAGCCATATCACTGCTATGAAGCAGCTATGTTATGTCCAGCTAGGATCCCCTCCTCCATCAAAAAACCCTTTGTCACAGCCCCCACAGCCATCTCTCTGTAACCTTGCAAATTCAGAGCAGCTACAGGAGCTGTGGCTCTGTTTAAAGGAGGAGAGTGATTCTCCAAGGCATTCAGAGGAAAACAGAGAGGGGGAAACTCTCACACCTTCTAATGATATCCACTTACCCCTGGATACACAGGGACCTAGCAATAGTCATACATGGGCAACTAACATATCATACTAGAAACACTTCTCAAGCACAATTTCACCATGATTGGAAATAACCTGAGGGCAACGACTTCCCTGTCCAAAAGCAAGGGGCATTTAGGAACCTTCTACCAGCTCTTGCACATACTCTCGGGGCAAAATGAAGCCCAGTGTGCTCTGCAGCAAAAAAAAACATTTCACACTGCTCTTCAGGCTGACACACAGCATGCCAGAAGGGCAGCAAGTGGGGCACAGAGCCTGAGGGAGCCTAGTTCTGATGTGTAAGGAGACTACGCATGGGCAAAGGATCAAAGAGCACAGATTATTCTCTGCACAACAAAACTCTTGGTTTGCAATGTTCTACAATTCACAGGGGCTGGAAGTTTTCCTCTTTGGTGAAAGCAAGAAGGCAAAGCAATTTTTTGCACCTTGTAGAGTGAAAACCCAATGAAGAGGTGAGGAGCTCGGTTCCGGTGTTTGCTGCTGTGTTTCTGCATCAGGGAGATAACCACATTGCAGGAACCCAGGCTTTTCTTACTGTCTTCAACTGGTAAAACTTTCAGCCAGTACTGAGGGTTCATCCAAAATGTGCCTAAGAAAAACCAGGAAACATTTTGATGTCATTTCTCCATCACCGAATTGGTTGCCAGCTTCTCCCACCATGATTCCTGGCATTGGACTGACTAGGTCACAGTTTGTCTGGACCTCCAGACCCCACAGGGATTTGATCTGAGGTTGCAGTTTACAAGTTTAGCAGGGCAACCACAGGAGGAAGGGCCAGGCCTGAAGAATGACATTTTTGCTCACCTGCAGCTAAGAGCCCATTTTACTTACAAATGTATTACAGTTCCTCTGTGGCCTCTGGTGTATAGCTGATTTCACCTCACCTGCTCCTTATTTCCCATTCACTTTACTTAAAATACCAGTCCCTGGAGGTGTTGAGAATGCAAATTTTAACAGGCAAGTTTAATGCCCTGAGGAAACTCAGTTATGGAAATCGATCCTAGGTTCCTGCAGCTCATTTCATGCCAGAACCAGCTCACTGTATGTTTGCAAGTGGTGCAGCTTCTATGACAGCAGAATCTGGTCAAAGTCTTTCAGCTGCTTATGTCTGATGTTTATGTGGAGGAGTAAGCAGGAAGAGCATGTTTCTGTCAGCAAATTTTTGTTGACAGGTAGAAGGTGCTGGTAACTGAGTCAGGAGAGCAATGCTACCCCAGAGTCATTCAAACGAGCACCTCTCACCATTGCAGGATCCCAGACTTCCTCCCGCTGTACTTCCTTTAACCCATCTCCCACTCTTCAGGGAGTACATCCACTTCTTCCCATCTTCCTGGCTCATCAGGTCTGGAGTTAATTTACAGATCATCAGGTCTACAAAATGAATCTTAAAATCTCGCAGTGACATCCTGGGAAAAGAGTGCCAAGAGACATCTTGTCAGCAGTTTAGTTTAGTCCATATGGCTTAGAAAAGGGAAAGGAAAGGGAGCAGGGAACTTCGAAGCTGCACCATTCTGTGTTACATATGGTAACGCTCATATTTGATTGGGCAGTAAAGAAGAGAGCGTCTGCTCCAACAGCAGCATCTAGCAGTAGCAAATGCACGACTGAAATGTCAGCAAAGGATAACAGCGAGTTTAAAATAATAATGCCACCAAAGGGACCTCAGTGAAATGACACGGGCGACAATATTGCCACCTCGTGGAAGAAACCGTGGAGAAACCAAGAACAAACGGCAAGCAAGAGCTTCCCAAAGCAATCTCTAAAACAAAAGGCGGGACGAGAACTCCCGAAAGCTGCTCACGTTTCTGGCAGCCCCGGAAACTTGGCAGTGCTCTGCTTCTCCCTCACTCCTGCCACTTAAAGAACAATGCATCTCTTCGGTGTCAGCACAGCTACTGCTTCACACATCACCATGCAGAGGAGGAGAACAAGAAAGCAAGCATGGACACATCCCATAAAGCACACCCCATATGCCTTGACCTAAGTGGCAACATGCTGCTTCATCTCCAGATACAGCCCCAGAGCTGCTGGCAGAAAGGGCCATTACCAGAATTCTCCATCCTCCTTCTTTTTCCTCAGCAAAATCTTCTCCTTTGGGCTCAGCAGCTCCCATTTGTAAGAACTGAGGGCAAAAGCATAAGGTAACTAACCAAATATGGCCTCAAATTCAAGACAGACTACCTAGCTTGCCTCCACAAAGAGAGGCCAAATCCCTGTCCCCACATATCTCCACATTTATCCCCCAGAAAACACAGGCTCCCTATGCCTTCAGCTGTGGGAGACTCTTCACAAGCGCTCTGTGAGCATCCCATGAGAAAGAGCTCCAGTTTGCTCCACCAGAAGGAGGAAATGCTCCATTTCCATCAGCCAGTCCATTCACTTGCACATGCAGCCTCCAAGTACTTACAATACAAAAATCTAGACCTGTTTTGTTGGCTAATTTTCTGTCAAAGGAGATAAAATAGGAAGAGTGTTTGGCATAATGAATGAATGACTAGGACAGCACAAGAGGCAGCTGGGAGTCATTTAAAAGGCAGGCCTACAGTATGTTGCTCATTATGCTCTTCAACAGGAGGAACAGCTGGTATGTTGTCATTATGTGACAGACATGCATAAGAGAAGTTACAGCTCTGCAGACAAGGTGAAAGTTACTCACATTCCCAACACCTCCCTTGGCTCTTCCCTCCTCCCTACCCCCAAGCCACAGCAAATGGGGTCTGTGCAGGGAATGGAGTGAAGCTTGGAAGGAATGAACATGCTCCACTTTGAAGAGGAACAGGACACAAGTCTACAGTTGCCCACGATTTGGAATGTAAACCACTGTCTTTCATGAATACCAATCAAATATTTCAGGCAGATGTAAATATAGGGTGTTTGCATCACTTCCTCGGATCTGATACCCAATTGCATTTTCCTAAACAGCAAGGACAGAGGACCACTTTGCAGACACCCAACTCCAACACTTTGCAGTCTGTGGAGGACTTTGCACAGTCTGTCCTGTGCCGAAAGGCTGTGCACCCTGATACATGCTGTTCATTTAGAGCCTCCTGCACAGCTATCTGTCACTTTGCATGCCATTCAGACCACAGCAACATGGTCAGCATCCAGTGCTTATATTATGTTTCCTCTGGCATCCAGTGAATGGACAAACGGAACTGAGCTTGCCAAAGCTGCATGTGTGAGGTGAAGCCACAAGTACGTGAGCACTGCCTGCTGTAGAAATACAAATCTATCGAGTCATTGCTTTGACACCAGAGAGTCTGCGTGAGCAACTGTTACTTATCCTAACGCAGCTCTCGGCAGTATTTCATGCCTGAAGATGGCAGTATCTCTCCTCCAAGAAATCTTTCCTCCCACTCAGCATCAGACCTTCCATTTTTTTAACTCACCTGTCACTCCAGTCTCCTTTCCATTCAATTTTTCCCCACGGATTTCTCAGTCTCACTAGGTTTTCTGGTCCGTTTTGACAGGTCACCTACAGGAAACAGTAACACTGTGCTTACCAGGGTCTCAACAGCTCTCCTCTGGCTTGATTATATCACTGTACTGTGTCAGATATTAACAAATATTTTGTTTGTTCTCAGATGCCAGCAAGCTATGACGATAAAAATCTATGAACATGCAACTCTGAATGCCAGCACAAAGAGATTAAGATGCTTTATCTTACCTTCTGTAACTGAAAACAGAGACCTGACAGACTCCTAATTTGGAGGCTTGACCATTAATTCCTCTGTTCATTTTGTGCTTATGTGGGGGCAGGGCTGTGCTACCGTGAAAGCAAAGGCCTACCCCAGTGCTATTGCACAGTACAATGCAGCCCATGGGGTGACCACAGAGACTAGTGCCTCCTAAACTAGGATGCCATGGTGGAAGAAGAGGGAGTTGGGCCAACTAGGGACTTTGTTGGCAGCACACAGCAGAATGGCTGACTTTACGTTGGCTCCATATGCTCTGTCAGTCCCTTACTCTTGCTTGGCTCTTCATTCCATCAGAGGAGCCAGACTGACAGGCATATCACTGATAAAGTCCATATCTAAAACCCTCCTGCTGCATGTAGGAGACAAAGACATGCATCATCAGTATCATTTCCAGTTTTCCTAGCTTTCATCCACATGTATATCACACGTCCAAAGCCCCAAAACGTCCCTTGCCATCCTTGCCAACCATGTTTTGAGGCTGGACCCATCAAACCTGGAGAAGAAAGCTTTCTTCACTTCTTGGAACCTGTTATTTTACTGTCCCTTAGCTCTGGACAAATATCTTTAGGGGACTCCCAGTGATGCTTCTGCAGATCAGTGAGGTCCACCTTTTACTCTCTGCACAAGAGCCCAGTTTAGTTCACTTACTTTAGCCCCACATTTCCATCTGCACCTTTTCATGTCTGGCTCATATTCAAATATCTTTACTTCTCTTTGGCTTATTTTCTGACTTCAGAGGAAGGCTTTTAACCCCAAGTAGGCTTCAGCCCTTTGTCCCAGCACCAATCCTTTAATATTTAACAGCAAAGATGCATTTGTAGGTGATGCTCTCAGCAGAGCCCTGTGAATCATTCCCACCCTTAGAGATATTCTGATCTATAACCATTGTCCTTTATGTCACGGTCATGATACTAAATGGACATACCTGAAGCAAATCCTTACAAAGTATGGTCTCACTTTGCCTTAGACCAAGAGAAGAGCACCAGGTGAGAAGACACAGTAGCTGCCTGATTCAGAGCTGAACTTATGACTGCAATAAAAATTGCTGACATTCAAACAAACCTGGACCCAGGACATTAGGGATAGTCTTACCTTTCTAATACCAGTTACTGTGTAGGCATGGCCAGCAACAAGCCCATTCTTCAAGACCTTTGTTGCCTATATACATGGAAGACAAACAGAAGAAAAAGAAATCTTTTATTCTATCTCTACTTACAAAGCAGGCACATACCAACACCAGTGACCTGTATCCACATAAGCAATGACTCTTGAAGGAAACAGAGAGTACTTGAACCAAAAACCAAATCCAGTCTAAGCTCCTAACACTTTGAAGTATGTATTGGAAAGTTGATTGGGAAAGTCCCTTTCTAAATTGTGGCTCTTTGGCTAGAGTCCTGGACTTTTAGGAGGCTAGGTTTTGATTTTCAGAGTAGTAGGGTTTCCCAGCTGCTGAAGTGTTAGCATAAGGCTTGCAAGCCAAGATTTGAATCCATGTTCTGAACTACACATCTCTCTGTCTTATCTGTAAGCTTACTTCCTGAATCTCTGTGCCTCACTGCATCACCTGTAAAAATGAAAAATCTGTCTAACAGAAAAGGGAAAATGCAGTGAGTCCTTCTTTAACAGAGGTTCTTTGATAGATAAACCCAGTCCCTAAGCATAACAACAGAGAGCTGAAAGCAGCAAGGAATCAATCCATGGGCAACCTTTAACATTAAGAACATGATTTCTATGGAAAGTCACGTATGGCAGCTTTTCGAGCTTTTAGCTGTTAAATTTGATGCCACTCCAAGTCTCACCCCTAAATGTGTCTGACAGCCCATGAGAGATCTGCTGTAGGTGGCTCTTGTCAGGATATCCCACAGATCAGGAGGAGCTGCTGCAAGCTTGATCCTTATATTAACACCACCTGTAAAATCCACCAAGGCTTCTGAAACTTGCCCAATCTGCAGGTCTTCATAGGAGCCGTAGAGTCTAGCAAAAAAAGGCATGAATATTTTTTGAGGTTATAGTCACAGTTGATAGGTTGAGGAAGGCTCCAGATCATGTTTATTTTAGGGGAATCTTTCTCATTTAGGAAGAGAGAAATCTTTACCTCCAGGACTGGCCATAGACTCTTCACTATCATCCCTTACTGCACTGTAGTGAGAACATCCCCATTACTACTGCTTTGATGACTCTGTCTTAGCAAATGTTCTCTGAATATATCACCAGACACTGACACAGTGCCTTGAGAGGCACCTTATGTCCTGAGAGTTCAGTCACCAACTTGTTTTTCTTCACCAACTGCAGAGCAACTTTCTCCTCTCCTTCTGTTCTAACGATAATGCCAAATGGAAATAACTGAACATTCTCTCCTTTGCTGGGATCTTTTTCTCGCTGTAAACTAGGATCTTTCCTTGCAATGCAGAGATTATTTCAGCCCAAGATTAACCAACTCTATCAATTAGGTGTTATTGCTTTCTTCTCAGTACTGATAAACAACTCTAGACAAAACAGTCCAGAGAGAAGCCAGTATTCTCACGATGCTATGTGACTTGTTGAAAGCACCAGCTCTGGTTGACCTCAGAGCAGGAACTTCTGTCAACACCAAAGCACAAATTTGCAGAAGGCCCCAGAGTGGAACTTGTTGGAAGTTTCTCAAATTGATAATACATCAAAGGAGGCATTAGAAATTATTCACCTTCAATAGTCTGTATCTGTGGCCTTCCACTCCTCAGTGGTATTTACAAGGAAGGCATTGTCCTAGCCAATACACTCAGAATAACAATAACACTTAGAGGACTACTCCCCAGAATACATCTGTTTTCACATGTACTCCCAAACTCTTGGAGTCAAACTCAAGGGCCTGGATTGATAACAGCTACCACAATGGCAGCTCTTACTGTGTAATAATAGAAAGATGAGAACCACTTACTATACTCCAAATGTAGTAGGGCCTATGAGATGCATTTATAAGGAAGAACAAACTGCCTAGGCATCAGCCAACATCCTTTAGAGAAACTATTTGCATAACTTAGTGACTTACTTAGCATATGCTTTCTCCAGAAGGGCTCCCCAGAACACATTCTTAAAGACTGAGGAAACAAAGACCAGGTCCCCGGCCTCGTTCACCGGCAGGCGATCATCAACCACCACGTCAACCCATTCACCAAAGTGCCAGAACTGTCAGGGAAAAGGAATGAGCTGATGTTTCCCTTGGAAGGGACCTCCCCTTGAAACAACAGGAAAGGCAAGATAGTTTAACTTAAGGCACAGGACGAGCTGCCTTGGGGGAAGGGCTGCCTGAGGTCAGGGGGATGTGCTGACTCACTCAGAGAGCCAATTCCTCAGCCGCACCCTGCCAGAGGGAAAAATAAAGCGTGTATCAGGTGTAAAAGGATTAAGTGGGGAAATCTGGCATGGCTGGGCTTCTGGGGAAGGCATTCCTAACTGCAGGGTAGCTGAGTTGCATCAAGAGCTGGGAAATGGGGGTAAATGGTTCGAGCTACTATGAAGGAAGATGTTTTTCTAGATTAAAATATGGGTAGGGTGCAGCTGGAGAGAAGGCCAAGCAGAGGTATATCCTCAGAGTGGCTTATAGTTGATGAGCTGCCTGCACTGCTTTTTGGGAGGGGCAATGGGCTACTTTCCAGGCCTGGACACCCTCTGGCCACTTGCCCTTGACCGGGGGGAACCACATACAAATTATGTAAGGGTGTGACACAAGATATGACAGAGGATTTCGGAAGATCTCGCGCACTCGGGGGAACAAATGTACCCGGAAGTGGAAAATGCCAGCATATTTCCTCTCAAAGCTCTGGTTTTGTGGAACGACTACAGCCAAGATGTCCTGGTGGAACGTCAGGGCTTCCAGGGCTGCCAGGAACCAGCAGTTCTCTGTGCCAAGACAAACGGACACATGCAGTTGGCCGAAAAGTGAGAGTTGTCAGCCAAGTTCAGAAACACCACCAAGATCCTAGAAGAGCTTTTGTAGTGATGCCTTTACAAGTCATACACAGAAAATGAGATGATCCAGTCGTGTGCTTTACTTAACCAAGCCATGATTGATTTATAACTGTTCTCTCATGATCTCTTTGTTTGAATACCATTTGTTTATAAGAAATGTAGCAAGGAATAACTGTCAAAGGAAACATTCCAATTATTTACTGACATTATATGTATTTTTTTTCCTGTTCTCTGGAAAGGCACACTATTAAAAAAAAAAACCACCTGTTTTTCTTTGAAAAAATTAACTTTTCTGAAGAGAAAAATAATTTCCAATATATCTCATATGCAAGACTGTACTTATCAGACTTTGTGTTTAAGGGCTTAAAGTACTTTTTCATTTACTCCTACTGTACCTGTTCTGCAAGATGACAAGATATCTTTTTACTTTAAGTAGCATGAGCATAAAAAATATTTTTCTAACTGCAAACCTGAGAATAAAAAGCCCTCACACTAAGCCTTAGATACAGAGATAGGGAAAGTCTCAGATTTTCTTGCTTCTGTGGCCTCTGTTTGATTGTCAGGCAGCCACATTACAGACCAGTAAGGGCAGAGAACCCCTTCCAGTTGCAGTACTAGCATACAAGGAATCAGCACAGTGAGCAGAGACACCTCCCACCCCTCAAATCCCATCTTGAAGCTTGCCAGGATTTGTACTGAGCCTTTTCCATTTTAACAACTGTTTCATCCACACCATGACAAGTGAAGAGAGAAGGATATGCACACCTGCTGCTTCTGTGCCAAGCTTTTATACAGTCAAAACTCCACACAAACTGTTACCTTGTACAAGAATGCTTACATATTTCTACAAAGGAGCTTCCTTACCCACCAGTCCTTGGCACAGATCAAGTTGCTTTCTGTTTGCAGCATAAAATACTGGACTTCTGTGCAAAGCCTGGGAAGCACACAACCAAAAAGAGAGAGTCAAGTCAGTAACACGAGCTGGCTTAGCTTGAAGTCAAGGACTGCAGAGCTGAAATCTCACATGATGGGAAATCAAGTGAATCCCCAGTCTAAGATGTAAAATCCTCATGGATATGTGACATAAAACATTCCCTCTGCTTGTTCAAAGTTTTCAAAATCCTTGGGATCTTTTTATGCCAGCAGCTATTGTTCTGGTTCCGGTAAACTTTAGTGTCACCGTGTGCTGTGGCTGATCTGACACAAGCCTCAGCACACTTTTTTGCTTCATCTACACTGAATTTGGTCTCCATCATAAGGCACTGGTGCTCAGATGCATTGCTACAGATCTCCACAAACACCTTGCTGAGATGTCAACCTTTCAGACCTACCAGCCTGGCTGCTCTGTAACTGCTGACAGGTTTCAGCCAAATGAGGCTACGATGGCAGAGCATTAACTGTTCAAACTTTCAGCTAATCTGGCTGATGTCTCCATGATTTGACTGACAGTTGAGCTACAGATAAACTGATGGGTGCTACAGAAGTAGCAGTTGACAAGAAGTTGCAGTGACAAGAGTGGGTCTTGTGAGTAATTGTTCAAAAAGAAATTAGGTTGTTATTTTGTTCCTCTTACAAGTGCCTCTGGGGTCAAATAAATGAACTAGGAGTAAAATTTACATTTCACTCTAATGACCCATAAATTGCTCAAGCTAATTTTCACACTGTTGGCTTCCCCTTCAGGCAGTAGCAGAGAAACAGCAAACCCTCAGAAGGCAGTTACAGTAATTAGATATCAACCCCTATGCTTGGTGAGTCTGAGTGTTCAGTTTGCAGGCCATCAGTAATAGATGTAGCAAGCTACAAGCCTGCAGGCTGAATGGCAGAATCTCAGTGTTCCCTCTGTAGCTCTGTTCCTTCTGTTCCTCAGAGAGGCTTTGCTGGGCTAAGTTTGGCACTCAGAGCAAATGGTAGCCTTCTGCACATGACAGTTTTAGAGCAGCCGAATAGCAGACTAACTAACAGAGAAGGTTTCAAGTCCATTCCACAACCTCCAAGGTGGAGGAACACCTGAAGAGCTTTCTAGAGGTCAGGACTCATGTTATCTTTCTCTCCCAAATACCTCTATGCTGATATAGCTGCTTCAGCTCCAGTGCCCAGCACAATCCAGCTCAGGCCCCTGAGGACTGCACTTCTGCCTGCAGATCCTGACTTAACAAAAACATCTGTGAAATTGACTTAGGTTCTTGAGAACCAGTGCTGCTGTTCCCAAGCTCTCCTGCTCACTTTGCAAAGTTGCCTCTACTTTCCTGGTGCTTTTGATGAGTTTTGCAGAAACTCATCCCTTCTAAGAAATTGGTTATATCTGACAAAATATGACAGCTAGAAAATAACTAGGAGATGCTATCTGCTATTACCTGTCACAGACACAGGAAGATAAGAAGTCTGTGCTACTTAAATTCTCAGGTTATTCTGTACATTGCTTTCAGATTATCTGACTGTCAATATGTTGCTCGGTAAGAACAGAACTGCCATTGCTAGTAACAGGCCTTATCTAACTGTGCCAGGCCCGTGTCCTGTCCTCCTAGGCTTGTTATCTATCCATTTATTATGAGAACTTGCTCTGTGACCAGCCGTTGCAACCAGGTATCTCTTCTTGTTTTCAGCTGAAGCATGGGATACCAGCAAAGGCCTTGGAAATAGGGGCACAAGTAGAAAACAGAGGCCCCAGAACTAAAAACCAATTCACTGACTGATGGCAAATTACTTGTTGTGGTAGAAGCTCAGCCTTCTGAGCTTGGAAAAGATTGCTCTAAGGACAATAGACTAAACAGTTAAGGGGGAACAAAACAGCACAGCATGAGGATAAGGCCCTTGCTGCTGTCAGTGAAAGCAGCGGCCTCCAGCATCACCACGGTATGTGGTCCATGGGAGAGGAGTCAAAGGCTAAGAACTCTCTAGAAAGTTGTAAGCCTTCTAAAAGGTCAAAATCTTGAATTCTAGAGAGAGGGATCATTGTCATCAGAACTATCATCACAGGGAGATCATGGGAGCTGTAAGCTTCACAGACACTGGCTCCCCTCACTCCCTTTGCTGTCTCTCCCCCTGCCTGCTCTGAGTGTTACTGTGGACGTAAAACTGAGCAAGGCTGGTTATAATTTTGGGAAAAGAAATGTTTCAAAAGAAATGCAATTATGAGACTTCATGTACTCCAGCTTCCAAAATGACGGCTGATACAGTAATGTCTCTAGAGACATTAAGGCACACATAAAGTCTAAGAGTGGTCTGCTCAATGCTAACACTATTTGCTGCCTATCAGCTGTAATCATCCTCTTACACGAGATTACTCACTGAAAGTCACTTACATGTGGCCTCTTCCACTGTAAATTTCGGGGCAGTTTCTTTAGCAGTGTTCCTGTTCCAATAGAGCTGATGTGAGCAGGAAAGTTGTCATCTGTGAACAGGCGTTTGTTCTTCAAGCACATCTCCAGCAAGGCCTGGTAGTTCTGCTGGTTGGGTGAGGTGTGTTTTTGAAAGATACTCCTGCCTAAAGGCACAGGTGCCTTCTTTTTTTTCAAGCACGGCAGAAAAGGCATGGTGATGTCCACAGTAATGCCACGATAATCTTTTTCACTGAGGATTCTGCAGGGATCTCACCCTGCACAGTCCTGCTGGAAACTCCTTGTTCCTTAGGATGGGGTGTATCTTCTCCAGAAGAATTTCTGATCATTAAAATAAGCGTAAAAAGTCGATTTAATCATGGCTTTTAAAATTTTCTCTTTAGCTAGCAGAGGATGGGTGGGTGGTATTCCCAGGAGAAGTGAGGAACACATCTGATTCTAATCTAGCATCTACTACGGCATTTTGAAGGCTTTACATTTGCTATATTCCTGACCCCACAGACACAGCTATTCTCATTCTCCCTCTGGATTATTTAGGCTCTCCAGGATATTTTCATAACATGCTGCAACATGAATGGCAGCCTTTATTCAATCACATTCTGGTATGTGGACATTTCACCTCCCAAAAAAAGAAAAATAGCAAAATAAACCAAAGGCTAACAGAAAAAAAAAGTACAGTGAGTGTTGCAAAGCCATTACTCACAACCCCCCAATGCTTATTTTCGCCCTTTTTGCCTCATTTTGGAGAATGACACAACTTCTCCCAAGAGAATATATTCCATCTTGCTGATTACCACAGATTCACGCATGGAACTGCATGCTGAGATATTTCTTTTTCCTTGTTACATTCGAGGCAGATGTTTCTCATTCCCCCACTGAACACAGCAAAGAGTGATTTCATAGCTCTTTTTTAATATTAGCAGCTATGCTAAACATTAGCAGCCATCACCTTTTGCTGCAACTGGTGAGCTCCTGGGATGAACTGAAAAAAAATGTGCTACAAAGCTCACGTGTAAATGGTTCGCATGCCATAACAATACAGTATTTGGAAGGCTTCCCTACAGAGGAGACTCTCTGAAACTCAAAATCACTGTCCCAGGTACCCTAGAAAACTGGCCTCAGTTAGGAACCAGTTGATTGTTTCTCCTATCGAAGCTGAAGGTAACCAGTGTTCCCTTTGAGAAACCATACAAGCACAGATTGCACCATCCTCCCACAAAGAGCCTTCATTTGTTATAAAAACACTCCACAGCTCATCCACAAGGCTTGATCCTCAAGGGCAACCAAAAGAAAATCTCCCCAAAATAACCCTGGAAATAAAAATTCAATTTTCCATTGTACAGTAGATATTTCTGTCCTGGAAAAGGATTGAAGTGTCTAACAACTTGCCTACTTTTTCTCCAGATGAAAAATACTCTCTCCCTCCAAATGTTGCCTTTTTACAGCTATTGACCTTCACGGCTACAACAACATGAGCAACAGACACAGAGATAGAGTTAAGAGAAAAACAAGAAGAAGAAAACAGCCTGGAAACTAGCTGTGCTTCATATAGATAGACAGAACAGGTATGAAGAAGAATTTCTCGTTTTGCCGCTCCCCAGGAAAACTGGTGGTGAGTAGCTGACAGACTTTAAGCTACACTGAAGAGCAAATCCTGGAGACTTGATTTTTAGGTGTGCAGTGCATCCACAATACCCAACACAATCATTGTAACCCTTCACCAGTTCTCACTTCAGTCTGGCATTTATTTCAAAAAAGAACTAAACTTTATGGATATGCCTTGAAACCCAGGGAAAGCATGAAAAAAACCCAATGCTTTCAAAAACAAGAGGTTTAAATCACCTAAATATGCAGCCTTATTTTCAAGAAACTCAGTTAGCAGCTCAGACTGTAACAGTACGTGTTGAGAGTCAGTGATGCAGTTACTCTACGTGTTTTGAAAACCTCTCAGGTGAACCTGCCAGTAGATGTATTGTTTTAAACTCATTTGCAAATTACCTGGAAATCTTTGAACAAAAGATGCAATGACGCATTTTATGTGTCAGCAACAGTCACTGCTTAGGCAGCTACCAGGTGTTCCACCTCATGCTTTAACCTTCTGACTGCTGTCTGGCTGCAGTCATGTGTACGAGCAGGCACCAGGTAGAGTTGCATATAAGTAGCCAAGGCATACCTGGAAATGACTTGTACTCCACTCAGCAATGTTACTGAACCAGACAGTCACAGTGTCCTCTGGCACGAGTAGAGCATGTCTCTTCCAGCAATTAAATTTTGGAAGAGAAAGCGGCCAAGCGTAGCAGACAGAGGTTAAAAGCTTTAGATGGAAGCTGTGAACCAGTAGATTGGATGTATTTAATTCTCTAGTCCTTGCATGTTCCCCTAGCTAGTGTGTTTGCCATCTGATGTAAGTCCTTCCACTACATTAGAATCATAGAATCATAGAATGGTAGGGGTTGGAAGGGACCTTTAGAGATCATCTAGTCCAACCCCCCTGCAGAAGCAAGTTCACCTAGATCAGGTCACACAGGAACATGTCCAGGCGGGTCTTGAAGACCTCCAAGGAAGCAGACTCCACAACCCCTCTGGGCAGCCTGTGCCAGCGCTCCCTCACCCGAACAGTGGAAGAGTTTTTTCTTATATTTAAGTGGAACTTTTTATTGTTCCAGCTTCATCCCATTACCCCTTGTCCTGTCACTAGATACAACAGAAAGAAGTGATGCCTCAACCTCCTGACACCCACCATTTAGATATTTGTAAATGTTAATAAGATCCCCTCTCAGTCTCCTCTTTTCTAGACTAAACAGCCCCAAGTAGCATCCTATCATCTCCCCTGATCTTTCTCAGCATCTCAGATGCCTCATCCCTAAGCCTTAAAATGAGAATCTGAAGAATTCACAGAAAATCCTTCACTTTTAGTAAAAGTAATTGGACCACGAAAGAATACTCCAAGAGCCTCTCACTCTCTCTCTCTTGAGATTTATCTCAAGTAACACTTGGGGCAGTGGGCAATTTGAGGGCTAAACCTGGAGGTAATAGAGCACAGCCCATTTCCTCCAATTTAACAAAACCAACCTGTATTTGGGCTGAGGAGCCACTCCTGTTTGTGTGGAACAGAGCTAATGTTGGCATGCAAAATAATAAATTTTAGGGTGAGCAGAACAAGCAATGCAGAACATTAGCTACAGAAGTTAGCAGTTATTAGTCAAAATGCAAATGTGACAGTATTAGACTTGTTAATCTTTCTTAGTCTTTAAACACACAGTATGAAAACAGCACTTGCAGGTACAGCCTCAAGTCTTTGGTTAAACACAGCAGTGTATTTCAGAAATACAAACTCAAAGCTGACTCCCACTCTTCCTGTGAGCTTTTTAGAAAATAGAAATCTCCTGAAAAGAAGCACTGAGCTGTGTTTTCTCACAACATGAATGAACATACACACAGGTGGAGGATCTTGCCCCTAATCTCCTGTGTTTAGGTTATTGACCCACAAGACTTTCTTGTGCTGAGATTTTCAAGTCCAAGCCATGAACCTGCCCAAGAACCTCCTAATTACATTAAAAAAAGCAGTAGCGAAAATGCCTGGATGGCTTTCAGAATTCGAAACAATACCTCTCTGAGCAAAGGTTTGCTTTTAAAGACTCTGGCTGAGAACACAAAATGCATATTCTTTGCTGTGTAAATTCTCTGAGCTACATCGAAAATAGGAAAATCCCATTTACTCAAGATCTGCCCTTCAGCGCTTCAGGTTCCAACATCCTACTCACAATCATCCTAATACCTAGAGATTCTAACTGCCCACAACTCCCATTAAAGTCAGGCGAAACTTTTGATCTCTGCAGAATAATTTGTGATCAGATATCAGCTAAACTGCCCCTAAACCTGCAAAACTGAGAGAACATGGGTGCACGAAATCTGGGTTAGCTAACAACATTTGTTTTCCCAACCATTTGTCAGGCAGAAACTTTGGAGCTGTGACATGCAGGGCAGCTGACATGGCTCATCTAGTTGCTTTACATCACACTCATTCTTCTCACGTTTGCTGATAGGAACTTTCTGCCCTTCAACACTTCCAGAGAAAAGTACAGTAGCAGCTGCTACATTCAGCATGGCCAGCAGCATCATGTAACTAATACACTCATTTGATCCTGGAGGACAGCTTCATCTCAGCACCATGCTATGGTGACAGTTATATTCATTTCAAACCCATAGATAAATCCTAACTCTGTGCTAGCCACAGATGACTGCTGAATGCCAGGACCAAATCCCTCCACATAGCACTTGGCATTTGATGTCCTACCTTCTCCAGGTGTGTCCTCACGGCAAAGGATAATTGTTCCACTCGCAGTGATGCCTGCTGCTCACAAATAGTATGTACCTTATCTCTACCTACGTGTGTATTCAAGTACATGTGTGTGTGCATGTGTATATATATGTCTTGCCTACCCCAAGAGCTACTCCTGACCTATCAAGCACTGTGGTAGAAGCAGGAGGTGTGGAAAAAAAAAA
This sequence comes from Urocolius indicus, assembly GCA_013401255.1. Classification (NCBI taxonomy): domain Eukaryota; kingdom Metazoa; phylum Chordata; class Aves; order Coliiformes; family Coliidae; genus Urocolius; species Urocolius indicus. Next base: position 429,842 of record WBNH01000737.1, read on the forward strand.
GCATATGAGCAATGCCAGAAAGTTTCTGAAGAGCCCAAATCAAAACATCTCACAGAAGACAGAAAGAACAGGCCAGCCCATCATGCAGACTACCTTGTGACTCATCCATCGCTTCAGAAGGCAGCTTCCTTGTTTGGTTAGCTGTTTGGTTATTCAAAGCACAAAACTCTGGGTCTCTCTATATATCACTGACAAGGCAGAACAGGAAGGTGCGTTCAACTGTGCCTTAATACATTTTAATAGCATACCTACTTTCAGGTAAGAAAAAAAGTCAGAAATACCCTCCAAAGCCCCACATTTTCTCAGAACAGATGACAGTCTTTCCACTTTGTCAGTCACTAAATCATAACAATTTCTAAAAAGAACAGTTATTTGAGGGAAGTAGATGTCCCATGACAGAGACAGTCACAACAACCCAAGAGATATGGGAGAAACCTCCAAGCTTCTTCATTGCAAGAACGGTGAGAGGTGAGAGGGATTTTTCTTTCCTGCAGTTATTACAGACATCACACCAGACAGGTCACCTACCATAGAATCATACAATCATCTTGGTTGGAAAAGACCTTTAAGATCATCAAGTCCAACCACTAACCTCACACTGACAAGCTCAGCACTAAACCACGTCCCTCAGCACCTCATCTATGTGCCTTTTAATTATCTCCAAAGATGGCAACTCTACCATCTCCCTGGGCAGCCTCCGACAGTTGCTTTAATAACCCTCTCTGGGAAAAAGTTCTTCCTAATCTCTAATCTAAAACTCCCCTGGTGCAATTTGAATCCATTTTCCTCTTGTCCTATCACTCATTACTTAGGAGAAGAGACCAACCTTCACCTTGCTACAATCTCAGGTAGTTGTAGAGAGTGTTCAGATCTCCTCTTGGCCTCCTCTGAGCTAAATAACTGCAGTTCCCTCAGTTGCTCCTCATAAGTGCAATACAACATGCTTCTTTTGCTCTTAAAAATTTCAGCAGTGAATTCTCTGGAGGCAAGTGTGCTTCTTACTCACTGTATATATATTTTCCAACCCCACATTCCCCATTTCTGGTAACAATGGGTATCAGCACCTTGTTCCATCCCAAGCAATGATGGGGTAAGAGCAGCATGGAGATAGTAGGGAAAAAGACAGTGTGTGTTTATCAAGCCACCTGAAACAATGGTAAGAGAAACATAATGGGAAATATTTTAGAAGTATATAAAGAAGCAGCGAGGGCAGGAGAGGAAGGGGCAGCTTTCTGAGTTGCAAAGGGAAAGCAACGAGTGAGGAAGGGGGTAGACTACACTGGAGATTATTTTTTTCCTAGGCCATGTGGCAATAGCAGGCAGTTGAGAAGTTTGATGTAGTTGAAGGAGAGGAAAATCTCCTTCCGTTACTTATCGACTTAGTGTATTTGGTTTAATTCTGGTGGCCTGCTGTGCCACCTTCTCCCCTCAACTACTGCACACAAACCCAGTTATTCCCTGCTGAACTCATCACTACCTGAACTTTTGACGCAGTCTATTTGAGTTTCTTGGTAATGAACAAACAGTGACAGTAACTGCACTGGCAGGAAGTTAATTCTACTGAACTAAACTGCTCCCCCAAGCTTCTTCAAACTATCGAGGTGTTATAGTACAGACTGAGTCACCACCTCTTTTCAAGCTCAATGAGTTCCAAATGTCCCCATTCTCAGATGATGTTTTGTAGGAAGTAAACCAGTCCAGCCTAAGGCAGGAGATAAGCAAACATACATGTCACTATGACTTGACTTCACGTGAAACGAGTTTCAGTTATGTGACGTTGTGTTTCACCCCCCAAAAACTAGGTTTCATTTTGAATGCAAATGTTACGTGACTTAGTCCAGCCCCGTTCACTTCCAGCAAAGTGGAAGTGACTCTTACCCATCAAAGTGTCTCTCTCCCAGTCAAGGCAAGCAGCCAGCTAAGTCACTGCCAGCCATGTTATCAACAGCAGGGACATGACTGAGAAACTACAGAGGTAAAAGTTTAATCCACCACAGCTTGAGAGGAAAAGACAAATTCTATAGTACAGGGCAATCGCAGACCCCCACTACTATCAGAAATGGGTATGTCCTGAGCACTGCAGTAGTGTCTGTACTGGGCAGTCGAGAGAGAGCTTTTGCATTTGAACAGTTCAGAAACTTCCAAGAAAAGTAGCCCTTCTTCCAGCAGTGACATTTTAAATGGAAAAAAAATCATCGTTTGGAGGGAAATAAAAAAAGGATTTAATTGGTTTGGGGGGGGTGCTTTAAATATTTTTAAAATGTACATTTTTTTAAGTGCCTAAAGATTGCAGCATGAAACCAATCTGTCCAACAGAAAACCATCCATTAAAAAGTCTCTGTTTAAGAAATGAAAAGGAAAAAAAAAATGACAACAGATTAAAATCCTCAGTTCAAATTCTGGCAAGAAGAAAAACCTAATTATACCCAAAACTTCCTTTCCTAATTTTACCTCTCTTTGTTTTTGACAAACTTTATGCTTCAAGGTAAAGAGAGTCCTTGAGGAAGTCAGCCTTCCAGAGAGGCATGGCTAAGAAAACAGACTGAGAAATAAATAAAATTGTGCAATGCTTATGAGTCATGTAAAGAAAGTCTACAAAAACTGTAAAGTTTGGTTGTGATCTGCCCTGGTGATAAAGAATCCAAAGGAAAAGGACTCACCTCACATAAGACAAGGAGATTTTTTCGGGGGAGGGAGGGTCATGGAGATATATATATATATATGTATATATAATATTAGCACAACTTAATGATTAATATATATCTTCTTCTTGTAAAGTGGGATAAGCGTGCCTCTGCTGCACCTATAGCCATTATCTCCTGCAGTTTGCACAACAGAAACCTTGCTTTCCTCCCCCATTCATTGCATTCAGGAAGGGCATCAAGGTGGCCTGAGGAGATTTACAATCAAAGGCTTCCTGGCCTGACCTTTACTGAGTTTTGAGGATATGACAAGCAAGCACCAAAGAGGCTCCATATATAGCTGTAGAAATACCAGAACGGCATCAGAGGAGAGGAGCCCTTAAATGGCAGAACTATCTAGAAGATAAGAGGAATTTTTTTTTCCCCTACAAAATGAGTATTTCTTGCCAAAACATGCTGATTTTTACAAGACTTTTCATTTTCAGGAGTTTTCACTGGAAAGGAGTCATCGAATTTTTCAAGCCAAAGGTCTCTATTTATAAAACTAAAGAAATGAGGGAAATTAGTCTTAAGGAGATTTCAAAACATTAATTCCACTTTCAGACTAGCTTTAGGCATTGGCAGGAATGTGGAGAAGCCTGGGTTTCAGAAAACGCAGTCAGCTTGCTGTTTTCTTCCAGAAAAAGAAAACTGGTCCCTGGAGTCATCCCTTGCACCTCATGGGTCAGGCCATGCCGCAGACGTTACAAGAACATGAGATCGCAAAACGGCAACAGACAGGAAAATAGCTGCTAGTCCAGCCAGATGCATAGAAGAATATGTGTCTTTCATCGCACCCCTAGCCCCCTAAAAACCAACCACTTTTAATGCACAGCCACCTCTCCTTAGACAAAGGTCCAGGCTCCTCCTGCCTGCAAATGACCGGGAAAGGTGATTCAAAGAACGAAGGTGATAATTTCTTCAGTAGCAAGATATGCTTTATTGCG